>JAFIDM010005346.1:16967905-16978659 GCA_023159025.1 Thereuonema tuberculata
GGGGGGATGTATTCTTGTGTCCGTGCAGTGGGAGGTATGTTGTGTTGTTTGATTCCAAGTGCCCGAATGGTTCCCTGTGCGGCACAGTAGAGTGTTGTATGTATGTCTTTTAATGTTTGGATGTTGTCAAGGTGTTGTGGGATAGTGTGTGTGTTGAGATGGTATATGACTGTGGCGAGTTGTTTTGATGTGTGTACTTTGGGGAGTGGCGGCCTGAATGTGGGGTCTGTGCCTGTGTATTGTGCGAGTGCAGTGTAGAAATGATCATGAGCTGCACGTAATATTTCATTAGTTGTATTGTTGGGGCATGTGTACTGAGAGGTAGAGATTGTTTCTGTGTTTTCCATAATGGTGTCTTCTGGTGGGGTGTGGTTTGGTGTCCTGTGGTTGGATTCAGCGACTTCTTCTTTAATTTGTGCAAGTATGCATGGGAGAATAAGATTGTTTACTACAATTGAACGTCGCTGATCCGCTACCCGCTGTTCGCTAAGCCCTAACGATGGATAGCGTGTGGTGAAAGCTTGGTGTAGTGCCTGTCTGTATCCTGTTAGTTGAGTACCTAACTTTGTAACCTTGAAGAAGTCGCGCATAAGATCCTGGTTCATCTGTGGTGACCATCGGATGCGCTGGCGTGGTTTCCCAGTCTTGGTGGTCGCCTGCTCTGACACAGACGAAACACTTCCGACTGTTCGGGCTGGATGGTGTTGCCCGGGCATTGTGGTAGCCATACTACAGGATGGGGTGCCACTTTCTCCACCACCACCTGCGGGAGACTGTAGTATATTTTTCGAACGGAGGCCTCTGCCTAACCCCCGAACGCGGGTGACTTTATCCTGCGCCACACCCGATGCAGCATGATCTATATTAGAACGTGTTCTCATCTTATTATTATTATTATTATTATTATTATTATTATTATTATTATTATTATTATTATTTATTATTATGGTGCGCCCTTGTTAAGTTATTCACTTGTTAAATTATTGATTATAATAATATTTTTTTTCTATTTACTTTCTATTTATTTTCATTTTAAGTCCCTGTTAGTTACCCTTTGTATTTCCTCCTAATTAGAGCTTACGTTTAGCTTAGATTAGTTATCTGTTGTCCTTGTTTTCGACCTATTTTCTGAGTGCTTTATTAATAAATCACTTTCCGAAAGGGTTGCAGACGATTGCTTGGATAAAGTGAACTGATCCTTTAGACTGGGTTTATCTCTTTGGCTCTTCCGTCTCAAAACGGGCCTCCACTTGAGATCCCCTTGATTTGCATCAATTCTGCTCCGCTTCTCACGGAACTCATTTAGTATTCAACAAATTGAGCAAAGAGAATAGGCGTCGTTTCTTCGCCGCTCCTCTTAACTAAAGAACTGTAGCTGTAAGTTAAGCAATTCTTTTCTCACTTGTGTTGAGACAAATGATGCGAATTGTTTGCTGCTAAGAGAAGATTAGAGAAATATGTTGCGGTTTGGATGAAAGCGAAGCAGTGAAAAGAAGAATATCTTTTTAACTGGATGAATTGAAACGGTCCTTTAACTAAACACTCGAGAACCTAACCCTGATATGCTAAAAAACAACTACAAAATATAAAATAATTTATATTTATATTTTAATTTAAATTGACTCTAAAGTTAGCGAACTATTTTCTTCATTCCTTTATGGAATCTCGTCATTATTAATTTACAACTTTGCGGATAAAAAAATAGATAAATTCCTGAACGTTAATAATAAACCTAAGGTTGAAAAACAAAAAGGGGCAAACATTTTGTTCTCGAAAACGTTTGAGTTTTGTATGTTAAAAAAATTGAATGTTTTTAGACACTACGTTTATAATATGAAGCTTGGGGAAGATTTTGATAAATTACTTTTAAAATAACTGCTAGTTCTATGATCAGGTGTGACCTTTGTATCGTCTATCAAACAAGAAAACACACTAAACCCTAATACAAGATTGTGAAAATAATAATAATAATAAAAGTAAACATAGCACTTTAACTAATAGATGAATTGGTACTTCCATACTTTCCTTATCCTACATTAATTATAGAAATCTATTTTTAATTGAGGTTTCACCCTTCCGTCTCTCTAAACAAGGATATTCGTTCTCTACCAAATGTCAATATGATAAAAGTTAAAAAGGAAATACCTTTGTAAAAAATGGCAATTAAAATTTTGTTGAATGAATTTAAAGATCATTAGAAATTTTAGAAAATGTGAGGATGGCTTTTTAATATTAAATTTTGTACAAATATTCAAACACATTAAAATTAAAATAAACTTAAATTTAATAATTATTAAAATTATGAGTCGTGAATTGAGACAAAAAATTCAATAAGTTTATACAACATTGAAGTAACTGTTATGTTAAAATATCAATAGTAACCAATGTTAAATAAAATATTATTAACTAGTTAACTGCATAAATAAATGAATGAATAAATAAATAAATAAATAAATAAATAAATAAATAAGCTGGGTTTTATTTAGTGTAGGAAATGTGGCTTTCATTTAACGATAACGAAACATTAAATAGCTAATAAATTCACAAGACAATTTACTTATGGAAAGATATTTTTTTCCTACTAATGTCTTATGTAAATATTTAGTCTTTAAAATCTGTAAAAAACATGATTGTTCTTTCTCTCACATATATATATATAGTGTATTTAAAAAAACAACTGTCACTTGTAATCAAAATCCACTCAACAGCTTCGATATTTCAATCAGTGAGACGACCTTATTGAACATGAAATGCTAGGATCCCTGATACTATATTTTGGAATTACTTATCAAAAAGGAACATATTTCTTTAAAATTAAGGGGATGTTATATTAGATTTATATTTCTGAAGGTTTCGTTCCTTAATTGTGCAAATTATTAATTGTAATACTAATCAATAACATGAACTATTGATGTATATTATATAATACTTGTTTCATGTATATTCTTTTAACAAGACACATTTAACTTTAAGTAAATTACTAAAAAAAATATTACTTTTGTTAATTTTAAATTTAAATTTTTTTTTCGAATATAAAAAAAATATAACTGAAACAAAATTAAGCGAAATTAAATAAATTTCGCGATAATCAAAATTGATCTCATTCAACTATAATTAAATTTTACAACATAAACGCTTTTAAATTTTATTAAGTCAAGGATTCCATTTTTTGTTTTGTTTTTTTGAAAGATCGCAATTTCTTATCAGAACCGAATAACGTGGTCTCACCCATTGCTGTTTTTTTTAACAATACCAGAACATCATTACGTTGAAAAATATCTTCTTTATTACTCTTAACAATATTTCATACAAATTATGAAGTCTTAGAGGAAGGAGAGAGCTTTTCTTTTCCTCAAGTAAAACCAGAAGAAGTTTAAAGAAATGAAATATTGTTAAGAATAATAAAGAAGATATTTTTCAAGGTAATGATGTTCTAGAATAAATGATATTTGTTTTTATTCGCTATTGTTGCTTTAGATTTTAATTACAGTAGTATTGTATAAAGTTGCTGAAGCTCTTGCATTTTCATATCTATTTTAATCGTTGGTCATTAACAAACTTCTTTATTGGTAACATTGGCGTACCAAGGGGAGGTGATTGGTACGGATTGTAACCCCCTTCCTCCTTTGCATCCGAAAATGTAAATAATCTAGGATTTTGGACCTGTGTTTTTGTTGTTGGAAAGTTCATCGATTTGTTGTATCCATCCCCATTCGTAAAAGGACTCGACTATTTTTTTTTTTTTTTCCATCGTAACCCCTCCCACTCCAAGATTCTGTTTACATCTATAGGCCTACACATGGTAAAATGAAGAATGAAGAGAATTACTGAGGGTGCACCGATAGTCGGAAAGCGGCTAATAGAATTAAAGGTAAAAACTGGAGGAAACCTCTTAAGGTGACTCCAGGCCTCTTCGGACGGACATGAGAGTGAAAAAAGCACCTATTCCTTACCTTATCTTCCGGGAAGTACTAAGTGCCAATGGCTACTGCAGGACAGTAAAAAGATTATTAAAACAATGTTTAAACAAATTTAAAAAAAATACCTTGAATATGAATGTAAGCACTTGTATTGTGAAGATTTGGTAACGCCATTATGACAGGTTTGTTTAAATGTTGTAGATCGTTTTCACGTAGATCGAGAGACATAAGTTTGGGCAAATGACTGAAGAGTCTGTCGGGAAGGAAGAAGAGATTATTACTATTGAGTCGGAGGGTCATCAGATGATGCAGGCCAGCAAAAGCGTCGTCGTCTACGCTTTCGATTTTGTTGTAACTGAGAATGATCTCATGCAGATGCGACATCTCAGAAAAAACAGACCCAGGTAAAAGTTTAATTTCGTTCATGTTCAAATCGAGACGGTGCAAATGACGTAGGCCGTGAAACATCATACGGGTGAGCGTTTGAATCTGATTCCCCCACAGTTCCAGCTCGTTCAGCGCTTGCAGGTCACTGAAGGCTCCCTCTTCAATGACAGAAATGTTGTTTCGATCTAGAAGGAGCACCTTTAGCTTCGGTAGGTTAACAAAAACACTCTTGCGTATCTCGGATAGAAAGTTTTGCTGGAGCTGGATTTCGCGAATGTTCGGTAGATTTATAAATGCGTTTTCCTGTAGTTTGTCGATGTTATTTCCGGATAAATCAATTGTCTCCAATTTACCCAGTTCAGAAAAAGCATTAGACTTCACCTTCGAAATCCCCCCGTATTTGAATTCCACTGTTTTTAGCATCGGAAGATTCGCGAGGGCTTTTGAAGGGACAAACTTTAAAATTCCCTCTATATGCGATGATAACGATAACCGAGTTATGTTTTCGACTTCCGGAAGAGCAAACAGATCCCAGACTGCATCGTCACTGTTTGAGTCATTGAAAATATGGCAGCTAATGTCTTTTTTTGAATTGTCGCACCTGCAGTACATCATGCTAACGAATTCATGACAGATGCCTGTGGGACCCTCGCCAGTGCCGTCCATCACATCCGGCGGAAAGGCAGGAAAAGGATCGTCGTAGTAATCGAACCTCCAAGCTGAGCCTATGGCAGCCTTACAGAAGAACAGCAGAAACAGCAGAAACCAGTTGGCCATTGTTACCTAGAAAAGGAACAACAAATATTGTAAATATCAAAAAAGATTAGATTTAATTTTTGGAAATTATTAACATTATGATTAACACAGGATTTAATTTTTTATCTAAATGTCATCTTAGAGCCTCATTTATTATAGTTAAGATTAATCCTGCTCTAGATTAACCAGAGGGGTGTCCGAAGACCTGTGAAATAAATGTATGGGCCACCCATTATTCAAAATAAAAATAATTACTCTTACAACCCAGTAAATGGAAAAACCTATCATATAGACAAAAGATGATTGACAAGTCTTAAGAGATAATGTTGCAACAGTAATTATTAATCTTATAGTAATCAGTTGAGGGTTTCAGAAATTCTTTAGAAAGATACAAATGTTTGACATAACTAACAGAACAATGAAAATCAAGTTATAAGTATTAAGTTTCCATATTTCCATCTAATCTCTTCTAGTTGTCCTATTATTAAAAATAACCATCCTTACACCAATAAAATATACTAAATTTCAGTGAATTTTCGGAAAAAAACATCTTCTTTCCTTTTTCAAGCCTATTTCAAACTAAACAATTTCCTACGGTAACAAATCATTAACATGAGCATGAAATAAACTTACAACATGAAATATTGTTAAAAATTAATAATCTTAAGTGTCAAATCATTATTGACACAAACAACCCAATAATATTAAAAACTTAATAGTCTAGTTCTTCACATCTTACAAACAAAACACAAATTCACCAAATCTTCCGCTATTTTTACAAAACTACTATCAACATTCACTCCTTCATTTCTATTCAAATTTTGACCCTTTATATTTCTTATAGAAAGTATAATAATAAGAAATACAACGGGTCAAAATTTGAATAGAAATGAAGGAGTCAATGTTGATAGCAGTTTTGTAAAAATAACGGAAGATTTGGTGAATTTGTGTTTTGATTGCTAAAAAAATGTAAGATGTGAAGAACTATTAAGTTTTTAATATTATTGGATTGTTGAGTTAATAATGATTTAATACTTAAGATTGTTAAATTATAACAATATTACATGTTGTAAATATATCCATGCTCATGTTAATGATTTGTTACCATTGGAAATTGTTTAGTTTGAAATTGGCTTGGAAAAGGAAGGAAGATGTTTCTTTCCGAAAATTTGCTGCGATTTAATATATTCAATAAATGCGTTTTATTTAATATATTTTATTGGTGTAAGGATGTGGTTATTTTTAATGAAAATCAATGATTAAACACTTTACAAACATTGTTTTATAGAAACCAACCTGTCTATAGAATTTTACAATCATGTGTAGAATACTGAAACACCGACTTCTCAAGGTTACATTCTTACTGCAATGTAATGGAAACTCTTGTATAGATCTGTAGGAGATATAGGCTCCGAAGAACTTAGGCAAGACACAATCGATTGAAGGATCGGTTCGACATAAAACACCAGAATTCATTGAGCTGAAGGTTGACTGGAGGAAGAAAAAACTAGGGAAAATATTCCTACTCGTGTAAGGCTATATAACCTCAGTTACAAAATCTATTGATTTAAATCAGCGAAAATTATAAGAAAAGCAATAAATTCCCGTACTCTTTAATCACTCCAAACTAAAATAAAGAAGGTTATGAAAAGATTCCAATATAGGATAACTCTTCAAATTAAAAGAAATGTGAATTTTATAAATAACTTTTCCATCTATAATGTAAAGGAATAATCAAAGATCTGAAATAAACTACAAACGGTAATAACGTTTAATAATATATGAAAATAATTTAAATAATAACTAGTCTTTTTTTTTTTTCGCATATGACTCACTTCTGATAATTTTCTGATATTGTGAACTGTAGACTAAATTCCACGAAAAGGAAAAGTTAAAAAAAGGAACAATTCTGATGTTCATTCTTGAGTTTAATGACATTGAAATTCAGTGATGCCTACAAAGCAAATGGTCCATATTGCTCTCAGACCTAATTTCCTAATTTAGAAGTGAAAGATGTTATTGTACTTCCGTCTTCTCATCAAATGTATGGAAATCATTAGTTTTAACAAAGGGAGAAAGTAAAGTGGAAATTTATTATTGTACGTTTGATTATTTGCCCTAGTAAAGTTTGAAAAGATTTCCGTTTTAAGGCCTTCTATCATTTTTTTCTCTTACTGTATTTTCTCTTAAACATTAATTCAAAAGATTAGTATCTATTAATTGTTTGTTTAATTTTGTTTTATTTTTTACATTTCTGTAAATTTTGCAACGTTAGATTTATTTACCATGAATAAAACTTTTTTAGTATAATAAAAGTTATGTTAGAATGATTGACAAAAGAAATAATTTATTACATTTTTGTGAAAAATTATATTAAAACAATGCATGTAGAAAAGTAATTAAGGATACAAATAAAAGTATATGATTTTATTTATTTATTGATTTATTTGTTAATTTATAATTTTGAAGCATATCAATCTTCATTTCTACTTCGTAAATATGTTGATCTTTGTAAGTTATACAAGAAGCTTTCAGACATTGTAAATGATTTCTCCCTTGCAGTTCTACGAAACCAGTAATGTTTTGATTCGTCTGAACTGTTTTAATAGTATAAAAACATTCCGCAGAAAAGCAAAAAAGAAAAGAAAAAGAAAAAGGGGGAAGTCTATGTTATCTTTTAGTTATTTTTAGCAGCGGGGAACCTTCTTTCATCGTATTTGTAGGGATAAACTCCCTCATACAAAACATCATGTCTTTGGAAACTGGTGCAATTAGGAAGCCAGTCGTCAGTTTTCTTTAGAAATATAATAATTACTTAGAGCAATTAGTAGGAGATATCACAATCAGGATAATTTACCATCAAAATAAACTTAACACCTAAATTTTGATACTCTTAATTATTAATAGCTGATTTTATTTGACTCCAGTCATAAAGGTATGGTAAAGGCACAGAATGAAGCACCTTTAACAAAAAACAATTACTGAAAATTCAAAGTTTACACTTACAGATTTTAATAAGAGTATTTTCTTTATCATTATTTTATTTACTTGTATGTGTATCAAAAATTACAATTCGATTACAAAAATTTCAATATTCGTGCAAATCTTCCTTACTGTTCTTCAACGATTTCGAAGAGTCTTAGAATTTTTTTTTTTTTTTTTTTTTTTTAGAAATTTTATGAATTTTTAAGATTGTTGAAAATCGAGTTTAAGAAATATAAAATTATTAATAAAGGCTAATTAGAAATGCGCTTTGTATAAAAGTTTTGTTTGTTGATTATGTAGTTGCTTAAGTGTAATAAATAACTAATCTACTGACATTGTGCGTATAAAATGACAGAACAGATTAATAAATTGCCTAGACTTTTCTGATTTCATAAAAGAAGAAGAAATCAAGGCCGATAAAATTTCCTTCATGCTTATTTAGAAGTATTCAGATCCATCGGATTTGTAATACAAGGAATGGTCATACAACAAAATTTCACTTCTTGAGCTTCACTAAGAAAGAGTAGGTAATATAGATATTATTTGTTCTGCATTTTGAGATCTTTTTCTAATATTAATAATTAATCACAAGAAAGCAAATTCCAACGAATTTGTGGGGATCTAACGAATGTTGTTAAATATGTTGTTTATTTTTAACTATTTTTGAGAAAAAAATGTTAGCTAACTTAGCTTTATGAATGAAACAAACATCCGACTAAGTAGTTTCTACACTCATCTGTTATTGTAGTAGAATTTGATTGCATCTGACAAGTGAGCAGTATTTTTAGAAATGATATAACAAACAGAGGTGCGACTAATGGATGATAATTCCTGAAAACTCAAGGAATTATGAAATAAAATAAAGGAAATATTGTCAATTTATTAAGAATTTTCTTATATTGCTGGTTCAATCTTCTTTAGCTGTGCTGGTGTTATTCGTCTGTAAGTTCATTTCATTTATAAGCAATGATATTATTTTTAATAATTTGTAAATTACTAAATATAAAATGTAAGGTAAAATCTAAAATAGCCATATGGTGATAATCGTGAGGACGGGGTGTCTAACTAGATCCTTGAGGTGCATATATTGGTCTGAATTTGAATATCAAGTGATCCAAGGATATCATCCCTTCCCTTCCCTTATTCGAAGCTTCCGGAACTGCCTCTCCAGTTTCAACCATCTCCACTTCACTCTTTCTCCCATTACGACGTCTATAAGTATTGTTTATTGCAGTGGTCCTTAACGTGGGTTACCAAAAAGTATATTTGAGGTGCGAGAGGTAAATTCACAATAATGAAATTTTTTTGTATCAACATACGAAAATTTAGAGAAACAGTCCGGCTAAATCCAATCTATGTTTTATAGCATTACACAATGTTAATCGATTAAACATGACCTTTTAAGTAGGACCTTAAAAGTATAATTGTGAAAAAAAAAAACAAAAACAAAAAAAAAACACAAATGTGATGCATCTGTAAATTGATAGTGACATTAAAATTAACGTGAAACCTTTTCTAATACATAATAATTAGTAACTGATTTTCATTTCAGTGATTATTGATAAGGCTGTGAAAATACAGATAAGCAGTCAAAGGCACCAGAAGAGACAGCAAAGTTTGTAGAATAGAGGAAAATCTCATGATTGCCTCTTTAAATTTTAGCCTACATTCATTAAGGTGGAGACAGATTAAAATTAATTTAACAGCATTAAAACAAGCAAAATTTAGGTTGTTTATAATGATATCCATAAAATTACCAATAATCCTTTGTAGTATCTTTCCTTATTGGTAATCTGTTTGAGAATTTGAGAAAATGATTGTCAATGATGTTCAGAGGTTTTATTTTCTATTGGATTTTGTCGTTGGTCGTTTGATTTTATAAAACCCAATTTATGAATGAAGAAAAAAAACAACAAGAAAAGTCAATTGTACTTATTAATCTTAACACTCCGAGATTTTTATCTTGTGTACTTCTAGAGGAAGGCACGAGTGTTCTAAAAATTGCTCAAGATGCAGCGAACTGATACGGAGTATTAAATATCACGTGATCAGCGTCCTTACAACGGAAACCCCTTACAACGAGAAATCGTAAAAAATGTGATCCCTTACAGCCAATTTAGGTTAAAACAACTCTCTTGGAATTTGGGCAGTAGCTTTAACTAAATCTTCTGTTTTGGTAAGTTTAAACTGTTCTTCTTCGTTGCTGAATGTCCAACTAATCTTGTGTGGTCTTGTTTATTTTTGTTGTTGTAATTTATGGAGTTAAAGTTACTGCTTAGAACAACATTTTCGTTCTGATTCATATCTTCTATAAACAAAATTTTTCAACTTCAGCTTTTAATTTCTTTCGAAATTAGTTCCAGAATCCAAATATAAGAACAAGCTAAATCCACTATAGTCAGCGCCAAATATAGCTACAGAAATTATCAACATGGAGACAGTTATAGAATGGAAATAATATATATATGTAATAAAATCATGCCGTGCCGAAGGAATGAAGGTAGATAATGTCAGTTTCAGTAATGATTTGAAGTTTTTGGAGATCCTAAGTTGAAGGCCGTGTTTAATGGCCGAGCGAACCAAACCTCAATTAACTTTGATGGCTGCAGTTTGGACGTAGCTAAAATTAGGGGGGTGCTGCTCCAGAAAAATGTTAACCTTTGTTTTAAAATTGTGTGAAAGGAAACAAACATGTATAAAAAGAAA
>JAFIDM010005346.1:16986807-16998781 GCA_023159025.1 Thereuonema tuberculata
AAAATAGAAAGAATTTTTTCAATGAAACATCCGCGACAGGAATCGAACCTGCAACCTTTCTGATCCGAAGTCAGACATCTTACCCATTAGGCCATGGGAACTTCAACTCTCTTCATATTGCTTTTTTGACTTATCTGTCAAAACTGAACTGACTTTGACTGAAAAGTAACAATTGTAATTAAAAAGAAAGTCAAAAAAGAAAGACGCAGTACGTCATTAGGTAGAATACTGAAAAATCAGTATTTGTAACTTAAAAACCACTGAAAAGTATCAATTGGAATTGGATAAACGAGATGAACGAGAGTGTCGATAACATCAATCGAATGATAAGTCTAAGAATACAAGGAGAGACTACAGAGCATACAATACAAGTGCGAATAAAATTGACACTTCTGATAATCCATCACACGAACATCTCCATATGCCCAAGTGTCTGAACGCATTGAATCTCAGCGGAATTCCTCAACATCGTTTGTCATTGAAGATTGGATCTCCAATAATATTGTTGCGAAACATCAATCCCAAGTTTGCATACTGCAGTGGAACTCAACTTAAATGCTGTTCATTCGATAATGATCTCATAGAAACCGAAATTATAACAGAACTCACAAAGGAGATTTTGTTTTCATCCATAGGATGTCTATGGAACCATGCGGTAATCTACTTCCATTCACTTTCACAAGAAAACAATTTCCGATCAGACCTTCTTATGCGATATTTATCAATAAAGCTCAAGCACAAACTCTAAATAAAGTTGCCATATAATTGGAAAACGTTGTCTTAACTCACATACAACTTTAGGTCTTTGAGTCACAATTCAACAGAATTTGGTTATCTTCACTCTAAAGAATACTCACAATCAATTTGTTGCGAAGAATTTCGTATACAAGCTATGATCTTCATTTATCATCTATATCAACTAACGTCCATCTGAAATCTCTTCTTCAAATATCTATATCGAACAATCTGATGGCCTAGCTAATAGATATAGATACTTTTCACTATTTGTAACGCAAAAACCACTGAAAAGTATCAATTGGAATTGGATAAAAAAGAACAGAAAAAAAAATAATCACTATTTCTATTAGGTAGAATACTGAAAAATCGCTATTCGTTACTCAAAAACAATCACTATTTCTAACTCAAAAACCACTGTAAAGTATCAATGGAAATAAAAAAAAGAGACTCAAGAAAGAAAGAAGCACTATTTCTATTAAGTAGAATACTGAAAGCTCACTATTTGTAGCTCAAAAGCGACTGAAAATTGTATCTATATTACGAAAATCTTTTATTTCTCTTTCGGTCTGGTGCAATTATTGTAATTTACAAAAATAGAAATAATTTCTACAAGTTATCTACTGGAATCCAACATGCAACCTTCTGCTCCGAAGTTAGACGTCTTAGGCATTAGACCACAAGGATTACATTCTAATCTCTATAAAAAATAAAAATATATCACAGATATATGATTTACACGCTGATTCTAAAAGCAGTCGTGAATTGAGAGAATATATATATCAAAAATTAAAATAAAAAAAAAACTTTAAAAAAATTTTAGTTTTATTTTACTTGATGTAATTTGTGTGTGTGTGTTTTTTTAATAAATAACAAATTGTTTTCCGTTACATACGCGAGGCTTCCGGGCGAAGCGACGGGTAGCCGACTAGTTTATAATTAAAACAAGAGTTTATTTATATTTTCTTAATTACTTTATATATCTAAAAACAATATAAATCATTTTTAATTTCCACAGAACCAATCACACTTTTTTGTTGGGTACGATACTGGTTGAAGTTTTTGTGATCTTCTATTAAAAAGAATTCTATACATTTCATTTTTTCATTAATAATTTTCAGCATATTTTTAAACTACTGTATATCTACAAATAAAGAATCGAAGAAGAAATCCGATTTCTACCAAGACATTGCTCAATCTGCCTTGAAATAAGTCTTTTGTTTTGCACCTGTTCGTCAGTAGTAATGTGATCTCTTTTTCCCATGCCTCACCTTTTCTCGGCCATCATTTGCAATTCCACCCTATAATTGACTTGTTACGGGAGAGATGCGACTCCATCGCTTATTTACCTTAAAGGGACTATTATTTACTAGAATGGCAGAACTGCTTTAATCCGCCCCCGAAGGCGCGTGCCAAGACGGTGCGTCAGGAGAGCGCCACGATAACCCTTTAACACCGAACCCAAAGCGGCTGCATTGCTAACATAGGAATGCACTGCCTAACGACAGAATTGATTGAGTACTTGTCGAGTTACAAACAACAGTTGAATAGCAATTGCCAAAATAAATTCGTAACGATGTTTAGGCTTTGATAAAAGGTAATTGCCATCCGGTCTCTCAACTGAATACCAATGTAGCTTTAAATTCAAATAGCAACACGATGAATTACAAGTGGTTTGAAGCTGCTGAAGATGCAGTAATGACAGCGATATTATACGTTATTAACTTGAGGCTGTAAATCAGTATTTAAGTATCCTATAAGAGTTATTCCTAAAGGAATAAGATTTGTTCGAATATCTCATTGCACTGTCTTTTCTAAATGACAACTGAAAGATATATTTATCTCAATGTATATTATTGCTTTTGATGATTAACTTAAAACAACTTCAGAACAATAACAGTGATTATTGATCTAAGCTGCAAAGGCCTTTTAACGAAAACAGAAATTAAAGAAGCTAATGCTTTTATGAATCTTTCTTTAGGAATCTTGACTTTTGATGATAAACTGATTTTAGCAAAAACTAATTTTCATTATAGCAAAGATAAGATTCAGAATCAAAGGGAAAAAATATCAGTTTAAAATAATTGATTTGATTTCCTTTTAGATTTCTTCTTTAATTTAAGGGAATTCATTTTAATAAATAAAAAATTTAGGAAAGTGTTGAAAACGTCAACTGATTTATTCGCACGATAGATTGATTGTGATCATATCGTAAAAGTATCTTAACTAATTAATCAACTTTCGAGCAGTTCATAGTAATATCCAAAACGGTTTTACCAAATGTCAGTGATGTCTAAATTTGCAAGTAAATAACTTTCAGTTTTTCATATTTTGATTTTACTTAACGATAAATTTGCGTCTTAATAATACTAATGCATATTGCAGATTTTGAGTCCTGTAGGAACTGCTTACTTTCAAAATCAATAGAATACTAATAATACACTCTTTGACATAAAAAATAAAGCACCCCGATCACCGCGAAACTTAACATACAATATCTCAGGGTCGAATATATAAATGATTAGAAAATCAATAACTAAATAGTGGACCTCCGCAGTGCATGGAAACCGTGTATCGAGAAGTGTACAGTATATCACGCAAAGCCAGCCCGCAGAGACAATTATGATAGCGATTTGCCGTTGCATTAACCTTCACGGCCTATGAGAATGCCTCGACGTCGGATCCGTGCACATTACGAGCAGTTGTGCGAAGGACGAATCATTGAACTGAAAAAAAAAAATGTTGGTTAAATCACCATATCGACATTTGGGACGGAGTGACGCTTAATCGGATGATGTTGGCGCCAGTGGATCGAGAAGGGATCAGTGCTGCGGCACGCGGGCAGTGGACGGCCGAGGGAGACGACAATACGCGAAGATCAAGCGGTTGTGAAAGCAAACGAACAGCATCGAATTCGTCGCTCTGACCAGCCGTGGCCATCTTGCGGTGTCTTCTGATAATAAAGTGACCATCGAACTGTTGCCAGATGATTTGCAGCACAGGGACTACAAATTCCAGGAAGCCACTCACCTCTCCGCATACCATTGATCACAGTTGCAGTGGTGCTCACTCGATCAATATGGGATAGTCTTCAGTGAGCAGTCACGGTTTGCGCTGGGCATCGATGACCAATACAGATATGTCGGAGATGTTCCAGTAAGAGGACCATGTGTTCTGGCTTTACCGTGGAATGGCACACAGCTGACACACCGGGAGTGTCTGTCTGGGAAGCCATTTCCTGCAATAGCCGACATCTTTGCTAGTCCTCGTACCACCTTCACGTAGTCGACGATATTCTACGTCCTCTTGTGTTGTCGTTTCTGTCGCAGCATTTTCCAACAGGATAATGCTCGTCCACACACGGCACGGCTTTCCTAGGACTGCCTGCGTAAAATGTCGACACTCTTTCATGGTGATACCTTTTACCAATCGAACATATGTTGGCCACAATGGAACGCCGCCTACGTATATCACGGAATATCGCCAAACTGGCCCGCCATTTGGATACCATCTGGCATGCTATACTATCCGTGAACTGTATGCATCTAAATCACGCTGGCTAACCACTTGCATACGAGCCAGAGGTGGTGCTGCAACTTCCTTAATTTGCTCCATTCGTGTAATTGTGTTATTCGAATAAATGGCCTGACTGCTCTGGAATTATAATGATTTCCTTTCCGTTACATGCACATTGCAAAGACCAATTGGCATCTCCATTGGATGATTCCTTTCCAATGCTTCGGTTTTTTTTTTTTTGTCAAAGAGTGTAATTGCCATTAAAATTTCATTTTCCTTAGATGACAAGATCACAAAGATTCGAAAATTGTTATTGTTATTATTGAGTTTTCACTCCAATTGTAAATATATTTTCCTAGTAGCATCTTAACATGCATCATATTAATAGGATCTTCTTTATAAGAGTCTTTTTATTAGAGTTTCAGATTTGTAGAATATAAAGTTTTTGAGTTATCTTGATCAAACAGCATTCGAACGGACATAAATATTTTGACTGAGAATAGCAATCTAATTTTGTTTTTTGATCTTTTTTTTTAATTTCCAAAGCGCCCTTACATACAAACACCTACAAAAACCTGTTGTAATTAGGTATCATGAAAGTGTTAAAAAAACATCCCAGTAAGAAATTCTCTCTGCATTAATTTCTTTCTTTTTTAAATTAGCATATCTCTGAAATTAGCTTACTTCGTTACTCTTCAGAAACCAATGAAGAAAGTTATATAAATAGGTTCAATTTTGTTTTTCCAAAAATGTCTTGAAACCCATTTTTTTTATTACAATTTCATGTTACTCAAAAAAAGTGTAGAAGAGTTCCAATTAACAGGCAGAAGAAATGTCACTTCACTTATTGGTGGATCTATTCACTTGAAAGCTTCTAAATTTTTTCTTTGAATAAATTAAGGCTTATTTCTTAGATTATCTAAAAATTATTTAGTTTCTTGATAATCTAATAAAATATATTGTGGTTGCATTTAAAATTTCAAAGGATTTCATCAGTAACATTAAGTGTTTCTTAACCTAAGAAAGTGTGCTTGGAACGCGGAAAAGAGATAAATAAATTGTAGCTTTGTTAAGAGCCCAGGTGTGTGTTGTGTTCACCACATTGCTTGGATTTGATGAGCGTAATATATCTGTTTCGATGGAGCTTAAAATTCTTCACGATGTGATGCACCTGTTATTCCAGTCCCATTACTTACGGCTTACGGATTGACGGTCAGAAATTCAGCCAAGACATTCGGGGCTTATGTGTTAAAAACTACTTGTCACTTTAAAGCATTCATTTCTTTAAACTATTGTTTCTTTAACAATAGGTTATAAAGTATTTTCTTAATAAAATCGCTCATTTCGTTGATACACAATGATTAGACAAAATTTAGTTCTAAATTTATAAGATTTAATTTGATTGAAAAAAAAAATCCTAAAACTTTACACATAGTAAGTATGAAAAATTTCTCCGTCATATATTAAATATATTTCTTCTTTAAAGTCATTTAAAGAATCCTTATTAATAATCCTTATTAGATCTTATTATTGTTATTTTATTTTGTGAAATTCAGAACTTCAAAAAGCAGAACGATGGCTTCTGTGAAATATCGTTTGTAATTATTTGAAATTTGGAAATGTCTGTAAAGAAGAAATACATTTAATACATAGTTAGTAAAAAAAAAAAAAAAAAAGAATCAACCAAACAAAAAATAATGAGAAATAAAACATAAAGATTGTTAAAGGTGAGAGTTAGTTAGAGAACCTCATAATTCAACAAGAAAGTTAATTGCTGCTAAATTAGAGACCTGGAACCAACAAAGACGAAATGAAAATCAGTGAAATCGAAAGTAAATGAATAACTCGGGTTTTTTTTTTTTTAGATAAGAGAAAGAAAAAAAAGACCTTTGCAACAGATAGCTATTATTCAGCTAAAAAAGAAAGTCTAATTCGAAATATGTAGTTTATTTTGTTCCAAATTTGTTATTACAGTTTTCTAATTTTTATTTTGATAACACCTGTGATATCATTTGAGCCTCGTCGTTATTTCCCATGTTGTTTATCTGTTAGTCATCTGTGATTGACGGGATTCTGTCAGAGTTTTGACAACACAACCAGTATTCACTGTTCAGTAAAACCTAGGATACTGAAATAACATCTGAATCAATCCAAGTAAAATTATCAAAACAGTTATTTGATAAGAGATAAGCGCATTTTTCTGTTTTACTGTTTTTCTGTTTCGATTGTTATTTCTTTGCACTTTTAATTTTTGATGTTTTGTCCGGCTTTGTCCGGGACCATGTTGGAAAATCAAAGAATTGTTAATGTTTCATTTAAGTCGCTACTTAAATCGTGTTGTATTTATAAGAAGTGTTGAGATTGGAACTTTTACGGTTTTAAACAACTTTAAAAGAGAATGAGTTTATCAATTTCCCGCATACCTATGTATGAACCTACTAATTAAACAATTATTTACTTAGAATGAATGAAATTACGTAAAGCAAAAAGTTTGCATTACTTTAATTTGTAAAATATTGCAAGAAACGTCGACCAAAACACAACTTCAAAAAACGAGGTGCTCATGTGACTACCATCTTGCCTTTATCATTTAAGCCCCCTTTCCCTCGACTACTGTCACCTCTTTCTCCTAACCAATGTTACAATGGAGAGCTTGCTATCTCTTTTCCAAGACAGCGGAGACCTTGTGTACGCCTTCACCGCTATCGTAATTCCTGAACCTATTAAGAGTATATCGATGAAACTAACTTAGTTAGCATCCTCAAAAACCCTTCTGCATATCTCTGAAAGTATTTTGAAAATCGATAAATTCAGTAAGAAGATAGTTGAAAATAACAGTAGATTAAAAGAATGAACACATATTCATAAAAAAAAATGTCTTATTACCCCTGCTTCCCTTGGGATATAGAAGTGATTTATACCTTTCATGAAGCACAAGTTAACCCTCTACCAAACTCCAAAAACAGCATCAAAATTAATTGAATAAATCAAAAGTTACAAAAGATAATTTGAGTTAGTTTTAGAGCGCATTCATTAAAAGATGCAGCATAATTATGTGTTTTTTTTTTTTCTTTTGTCTAATTCGTGAAATCTCTTTAAGGGTTTTGAAAGCTTTTCTTTCTCTGTTGCTTGAGTAATTAAGTAATAAAGTGACGGTATTTGGCTACAAACCATCCTGGTGTAGTGAAAACATTCAAATTGTTTAAGTAGTTTTAAGATTTTTTTCCGCTTTATAGTCTATGTATAGATAGAAAAGATAAAGGCTTGTTGCGGTAGTTTCTGATTAAGTTCTACTAATTACGATAAGCAATTACAAATCCACAAGCACTAAAACTAAAGATGCGGCAATATTAAAAACACCAATAAAGAAAACTGAACATTATCGTAAGAAAAGATGTGATAATGATAGTAGCAGATGTCAACTAAGTGTACAGTTATTTTTGAAAGTTAAATGTAATGAAACTAGATATATTAGACTTTGTCAATATAATATCTTTGATACTCTCTTTGCTATTTCGTAAATCGAAAAGTAACTTCGCGTTCAATGAACCACATGTTCAATAAATCAGAATGTTAATAGCGATAATCTATACTTTCCAGGCATCTAATTGGAAGCATCAGTCAACGACAGACACACCCCCTCAAAGCCACAAATGCTGCTTTCTAGAATTTGACAACTTAATTGCATCTATCGTTTGCCAGTCCAGATGGAAAAATCCAACAAGAGACTCTTCTTAACCTTGTTGGGGGTGGGGAATTGAAGTAGGTCTGCAGGATCCGGTTACGAGGGGATGAACGGAAACAACATTTCGTCAATCTGTTTTCCATTTAAATTATAATGGAATTTCCCCCAAACATTTTATTAAGTAGTAAACAATTGAATGCTCTATTTAATAGTAAAATAATTTTTAAATTAAATATAATAAATATTTGCGAAATATATGTAGACTTAACGAGAAGGGAAAAAAAAAATTACTCTCATCAAAGATAGCAGATGGAATTTGCAGAGAAAAATCCTAAATTACAGAAATGGTTTCTAAGTCACTATTTTGAAAACTTTGTAAGAAAAAGTCCATCGTCTTATTATTGTTTGTTTTAAAACATATTATTTCTTAGAAATTATAATAACTCTTTCAATAATTCCTTCAATATTAACTCCTCTGCAATAGTAAAATTTTCTATTATATGAATCGTACATTCTAAATAGAAGTGGAGAAACTTTGTATTTAGTTAATATTCTTACAATGCAATTTGTTTTATTTGGCTTCTAATAATTCGAAAAAAGATATTAACTTAACGTATTATATATAAAAGCAAGGTACAAAAGGATGCCTTCATATAGCTTGGTTTTGTTTTTAGTTTTTTTTTCTCCCATCGTTTACATGTCTTGCAGATATTTTAGTGAAAACTAAATTCAATAGAGAAAAATAAACCCGGAAAAATTATGTGTTCTATTTATGTTCAGATCAACAGAAAGGTTTATTTTCTAACATTTATTTAACATTATAATATTAGCTAAATAAAGAAATTTAATGTGCTAAAAAATTATAGTGTTTTAATTATAATATTAGCTTTCTGAAAAAAATTTAGTTATTGCAATTGCTGTATTATTGTTAAATAACGATAATTTTGGCAATTGCGTTACTCTAGATGCCTTACTTTAAATCAAAAATGATTATTTTTCGTTGAACATGTGCGAAAAGCAATACATCAATTTCTTGTAACGATATACTCTAAATTTCAGCTTCCGAAGATATACGGCCTGTGAGTTAAGATGGAGATCTAAAGAATTAAGATGATTTAAAATTCTAAACAATAGCTTTTAGTTCTAACTCTTTTTTTTCTTTTCTTTCGAATGCATGTTAAAGGGAGTTAGATTCAAGCCTTAAAGCGAAATCTGCTATACCTATTTGAAGGTATCCTGCAGATGAAACAGAGGGCAGAGGTCTGTCCGAGCAAATTACATTGAATTACTGAGAAATCTTCGACGCTTTGAGTAACCATCATCCATCCTAAAGCACGTATTATAGCTGAAGCTGACCAATCGTAATTGGTGACAACAACTTAATTGAAGAGCAAGCTTGTAATTTAAATGATTCCTGATTCCAGTGCAGTGATGATACTAGGAAATGACAATGTTTTTGAAGTCGTTCTTGCAGTGAAGCCATGAAAATTGGAAACAATAATACTCGTATATTGAAAGCAAAGGAGTCGGCGATAAACAAGTTTTTTTTTTTTTTTTTTTGTGGCAAACCTTCAGATAGAAATCGTAAATAACGAAGTCTGGGCTGGGAGGAGGTCAACTACTACATTTAATTACACTTCACTTCAACAAAATTATAAAATTACCAGATCGTTTCCATATGATTTCCAAACTATTTGTATGCATCAAGCATCGCAATACTATAAAATAATGCATAAATTTTGATCACCCAAAACCATGTCTTTTTGTATGACAAAGAAAGATTTGTTTTTTTGGAATCACAAACCATGTTTTCTTGATTATTAAAATATATACGTAATCAGTAAGTATTTTCAGAATCTACACTCAAAGTAAATTTTGTTTATATTTCCAAAATCTGAGATTTAACTGAAACTTTATGAAAAAGAGCTATTAAATAAAGATCTTAATCTAAACAAACTTGAACGCAAAAAATTCAAAAACGATCATCATTTTTTTTAATAAAAAAATTCAGATTAAATATCTGATTGAAGTTCAAATGTCTGAAATTCAGAGGTATTAGGCCTATTTCTAGTAAAAACACAATAATTTCAAACTATTTCTCATGACATTTAAAAGTGAATCATTTCCAAACAAGAGCATGAAGTGATGCTGAAATTCTTTTATATCTCCTAGGTCTTCCTAAACTATGAAGGAAATGAGTATAAAAAAAGTAATGTAAGTTGTGATTTTGTTGCTAAACATAGATCTTAAGCATGAACATTAAATATACAAAGTAGAAAATGCGGAAATATATCTGAACTTCTGCACAGTGGAGAAATTTTGAGGACCACTTGCGATATGGAAAGAACTAAATCCAGAAGATTCCACAGGTTAAACATTATTTCTTAGCATTGTAAACCAATTAAAATACCTACATACTATAATGAGTGTCTTCGATGAAAATCAGAACAAACATACTTTAAAATGTATTTTTCTTTTCTTTTGAGAAGCAAAAGTACCGTAAATCCATGATAAGAAGTTTGGTTTCTCCTGCATTTATTTCTAAAGCTCGGAACCTCCCCAAAAAAAAAACAATAATTAAAAAAAATGGGAAACAAAGAAACCTTTATTCAAATGTTAAGCTAATTATCTTCCAAAGAAGAACTTAAAGTAAATGGAAGAAGGAAGAAACATTGAAATTAAAAAGTTCTGTCATTCTACTCATGAAGGGAGGAAAACGCAGCAAATGAGGATACTACGATTACCAGTTGAATGACACAGAGTAGCCAATCCGATGCTCGCTCGTCTGTAACCTTCATATAAGAAATTCCTGGTTCTATTTTGACAGAGGGCTGCATGAACTTCCGACAAGTAGGAAAAATACATAAAGGAAGAAATCTCCTCTCTCTTCTAGGAATTGAACAAGCGACAAGCTGCAACGAGTGAGAAGTGGGGTCAGATGGACTCAGAAAAATCATTGTATCAAAATCGAAGGTTTAGGAAAAGAAAGAAATCTGGGAAAACTGAAGACATTGCTATTAGTAAATTTTCATGAAAAAATACAAAGAACAATAATAAAAAAATACGTTACTTATTATTAAGAAATATTACACGGCATGAAAGTGGTACTGCAATTTTTTCTAACTGCTCTGCTTTATGGTTGTCACAGATCAAGACAGCTCATTGACATTTTTTATCTTTACACAAAAAGTCAGAAATTTCCCTCGTCTGTAACATTGTCAAGAATTTGTTTTTTAATGTCTCTTATTTGACGAGTGAAAATAGTTCAGAAGCATACAAAATCTACTTAAGAAAAAAAAGAAGCTCTAATCTAAAATAGTCATTCAGAGAAAGTGAGAGATGCAAGAACGTATAAAAAGAGGAATTTAAAACTTCTCTTTTTTAAAACCCTAATTGTATGAACATTCTTTGGAACGAATGGAACCGAAAATAATGTTTTTTCTTTGACAATAATTTCAAAGAATAGGTCACTGTAGCATCAACTTTGAAGTGTGAGACGCACTGTCTTCTCACCCCACCCTTCACAAGAAGAGAGTTGGGGCTTCGTTCCGAAAAGAGGGGGATAGTGTAAAAAAGACACGCGAGGGAACGTCTGGAAAATATTTGCCACAGAGTTGGATAAATAGAGGGCGGGCAAAAGAGGCGATGGGGCAATCACGGAGAGTTTAAAGAAAACATATGAAAAGGTCCTCAGAAGCCGAAAGGTCGCATCTCCAGTGAACAGTGGAAGAGAAACGGACAGATATAAATCACCGCAAGAAACCGCTTTGAGTAATTTCTGTTATGGGTCAGTGCAGGACCAATGTGCTTGTCTTAAGCAACTTCAGCCCCCTTTTCAAGAGTTTTACAGTAGTGGCTGTTCTGCTTAGCTTTTGCAGACTCAGGCCACATCGTCCGGAGATGAAATTACAGAACTTCAAAATGAGATTTGGCAGTTGTGGAGAATTGAGTCAGAAAATATAGGAGTAAATGTTTCTATTTTCGTCTAAATCTTGTCATTTTATCTTTTTAACAGCTTAGGAAGGTTTTTTTTTTTTT
>JAFIDM010005346.1:16999181-17030481 GCA_023159025.1 Thereuonema tuberculata
AATGATTCTTCGGCCAAAGGCTCACAGTTTTTGCTCTTGTCGTGGCCACAGGCAGAAGTACCAAGAGTTCCAGGCGTACGAAATAATACTATCAGAAATGCTTCATCTTTTTTTTTTCCAGAAATACAAATTAGTCAAAATTTACAATGTTATTGAAATGCTATTATTTGCCGGAATTTAATCTTAACGCCAAAAGAAAGTTGGCATATCTGCGGCATACCGCATATTATTGATAGAATTGAGGTATATTCAAAGAGATTTATATTTAAATTGTGATATTCTTCGATTTTGTTATTCTTCAGTCATTAGTATTAATATAAACTTTAATCTCAATAAAGCTTTGCTCATTGATGAATCTACATCACTTAAAGGTAAAAACAGAAGCGTTAACCAATTTGCTGTTCTAGAATGAATAATTGCTTTCCTAATCAGTGCTCTTTTTAATAGAAAAGCAGTGAATGATGATTAAAGATTAATCCTCAGAATATTTCACTGCAGTGAAAACAGAATTTAAAAATAATATCAAAGAAAACAAAAAGGAATAAAACTTTGAAAATGATTTACAATTTCGAAGTTTTTTCTTTTCTTTCTTGATTCCGCTCCAAGTACAAGAATGTGGGAGCGATATTCTAAAGAAGAAAATAACTGACTAACTAAATTAACTAACCAACAAATAATTAACACTGATAAAGTGAAGCACCTTTTTAATAAAAAAAAAAAATGTATATTTTGAATCATGATGTGTCTTTTGAGGCCTTTCAAGGCTGCTCGCGAATTTAGAATTTATTGACTAATCTTTTTCCTTTACTGAATTGTGATCCTTGCTCTTGCTATTGGGCCACCCGTGCATCCTTATTAGCATTCGTTATTTGCAAATTAAATAGTGCATTTCATCCAAAAAACAAGTGACTCTTTAACGTAGTCAAAAGGAAATTTTGAAACTTAAAAAATAAACAAACAAATCTCATCTATTCTATTGTCATTTCGAGTGAAATTTACTATTTTATACTATTTGGGGCTAGTTTTGCGTTGAACCAGTTGATTCAGAGATACATTTTAATTACATTTCAGAATAAGAATAGATTAATTTTTCCTCAGTATTGTCAGAAAGAATGCAAATAGGAGGACTTGTTGTAAAGAAGAAATTTTGTAATTTGATTTATTTTCAAATTGATTTACGAAAAAACAAACAAACAGCAAAATTAGTTACATGTGTGTGTGTGTGTTTCTGCTTTTTTTTTATTTACTTAGCAATTTCCATTGTATTCTTACTTAAGTGGGTTTTACTAAATACCATAGAACCAATTATTTGGTAGAGATTGAACATGTTTCTTTAATTTAAACTTATTACTTTTTTAACTCGAATGCATGTAATGGCTATTCAAAAAAGAAAGAAAAAGAAAACTGGGGGAGAAGAAATAAAGCTCTCGGAAAAGAACTTCAAGAATTCACAATTCAATCAAGAAATGCTATTGAAAATAAAGATCATCACGTATGATTGTATACAAGGAGAACTGTCCATTCCTCCAAAAGTTTGAATAATATGTTTCGAAGTAATAAATAATACTTTTCATTTAAACATTACATTTATAAAATTCGTCGTGTTTTTTTCACACAAATTTCGAAATATACAAACGAAAGGAAAGAAAGTCTTTTTCTTTCTTTTCTTTTTTTTTTTTTTTTTTTTAAATATAAAGAAGAAAGCAGCATTGAGGAAGAAATCTTTTTTTATCTCGAAACATTCGTTTTCTCTATTTTTAGTTAATGTCTATTTACAAAGATTATCTGTATCTTGTTTTATTTCACTTAAGCTTGATCTCTTATAATTATCTTGAATAGGTCATAACCAGACTTATTTAAAGAGAATTTAATCTTTGATTATAGAAAAAGAAAATTCAAAAGCAATTTCACATGCAAATTGCAGTGGTGAATGAATAAAAAGAAAAAAAAAAACAACTATTGCTCTTAGAAAGTGAGAAGAAACATTTTTTTCCCTCCATTTTCCTTGCAATTAGCTTTTCTAAGATCTTTTTTTATGATGGATGCTTCACAAGTAATCAATGAACATTTCTGCATTTGTAATTTGAAATTTTCTTTCTAGTTCCGATTTTATGCCACAATTTCCACAAACAAATCTCATTTAGTCAAAGATTGTTTTTTCCTCCTATTCCTTCTGCGAAGAGGTACACGTGCATTTTTTAAACCTAAAAAGCTTAATGAAGAGAAGATAAAATGTGGGAGCCATCATAAAAAAGTCCGCTATATATTAATCAAAAGATAGAGATTCTGACTTTTATGCTTTCAGAGGAATGAGCTGCTACATCAGATAATTGCTTACTTCTATTTTATCCTTTAATGTCCCATTAACTTTAATCTCATAACCAGACTGATAGGCAACTTATTATTAATAAGTTTCTTTAAACCAAAATTCTTGTGAATACGTCCATCGCTACGCTCACGCTAGAATATGAACCCGGAGAAAATTGTATTAAAAAAAATAATAATTACTCTCCCATGTTATTCCACATTTTCTTAATATATAAAAATGAATGTTTCTCTGTTTGTTTTTCCCGTATGCATTCCTACACCATTCATCAGATTGCGATGAGATTTTGGTGAGTTGTTGTCCGCATGCCCGCGAAGGTTTCTGAATTAGTAGAACCATTTTACAATATCTGATGCGCGAGTTGATGCAACATGAGAGTGTATTTCCGGTTTCAACGTTTGCAGTTTCCGGTCGACACGCATTTGCAATAACCATCAACAAAGCTCAAGGATAGCTGTATGTGGCCTGCTCATACGTCGGAAAACCTTCTGATTTATTCGTGTATTGCACCAGATGGAAAAACAAAAAATATTGTGTTTGTTGTAAAGCATTTCAATAAACAGAATTAAAATTCAAACACTTTCTTTCTTTGAGTGGCATTGCAACACATGCCGGATACAGCTAGTTATATATAAATTTGCAGCATCTGCAATACACATACGATTGAAGTGAGAAGAAGCTTCAAAATTCATTTCTGATTACGATAACTCACGAAATACTCATCTTACGAAGTTTTTGATTTATTATAATAGATAAATGCTGACAAATGTAATCTCCTATGTAAACTTTTCGTAGAATTTGGGCCCTAGGGGTCGAAAATTATTCATTTATGAGACTCCGGAAAGCTCCATTATAATAAATAAACACCAATTAAATAGAATTGACGTTTGTATTTGCTTAAAATCCGATGTTTATCTTTGCCTCAGTTGTTTTTGAATCTTACCATGAGGAGTTTTGAAAGTTCGTATTTCAACTCGATCCTATTTGTAGTTTGTTGTTATGAGACAATTGTCATTTCCTTGTTATATTTCGAGCGTTTCTGGTGACGTGAGGAAATAAATTCATTCGCTGAGATTTCCGTCTTTCTCCTCATAAATACCCACCCACTCAGAATATTTTTAGATGCTTGAGGAGATTTAGATACGAAACATCCGCAAGAAATCGTACAGACGAGGGATATCCTTTGACGTAAAGCATACGAACCTTCAGTCATCAAACTATTTTTTGTTCGCTCTTTAACGCTTTTCAAAGTAAATAACAGAATGAATGAAGTTACTGTGTTTCTCTACCTTTTACTCGCAGATAAAAACATTAAGCCGCGTAAAAAGAAATAGATTCACTAGCGGAAAAATTTGGAGTTGGTTTTCCATTTTTTTTTTTTGTTTTACTTTTAAAAAAAACAACAAAAAACAACATAAGATGAATTTAATTAAAATTCTTAAAAGTCATTAAGAAATTCCGTCTTAATTACTTTTAATTTTTTTTTTGCTGATCTATTTTTTTTTAAATGTAAGGTTTAATAAAGCAAACAATGCTATTGTAAATTATAACTATAAGTTTTAATTTTTTTCAATGTTAATTTATAAAATCATTTCTTAAAATGTTTTTAGTTAAACTGTTCTTTTATTTTTATTTAACTCTTACAGAAATTTGGATATAATTTGAAATTATAAATACAGAATATATAAATAAATATAATTAATTAATACATGGAAGAATATTAATTGAAAATTAATATTAACAAAGCTGTATCTATTCTACAAATATAGAATACATTGTATCCACTTGATGGAGCAAAATATATATTACAGTGCAGCTGATAACGAAATTTATATTATTTATTTTCAAATTTAGTGTTTCCAGGAAAAAACAAAAACGCTATTTTGTATCTAATGTAGAAATTATAAGTATTCTCACTTAAGAAGTAAATGAGGCATTTTTCATTAATAACTCAAAAGATACAATAATAAAAAAAAAATCACTTAATGAAGAAACTATCATTTTAGTAGAAAAATTAATATTTGACAAAGAAACCAAAATATAGTAATCTATATTACTAAAATCTTTTATTTGTCTGTCTGTCTGTCCGGCGCAATTTCCTAAGAATGGAAAATAGAAATAATTTGTATAATGAAACGTCCGCGACGGGAATCGAACCTGTAACCTTCTGATCAAAAGTCAGACGTCTTATCCATTAAGCCACAGGGACTACAATTCACTTTATACTATTTTTTGAAGTTTCTTTCCCCTTCCTCCCATCAATAACGAATGTATTCAACCTTTTTTTTTTAATCTCAAGATTGTTTATTTATTTCCGATCCATCTAATTATTTGTAATTCGAAAATGACAACTAGAACTATAATTGCCGAAACGTTGCAACATTTTAAATACCGGGTGATTCATAAAGTACTGGAAAGTATTGGTGGTTTTCACCGCCCCATATCTTTTAAACTACTGCTCATAAAAATCTGAACCTTTTTATATAAAATCGTCAAACACATAAGAGTTATATTTCCTTGTTATCATTTATTCATTATTATTGAAATTCATTTTATTTGTGCTCAAACACCACCCAATATATTTAAATAACTGTTGTGATGTTGTTTAAACTCTAAAAAGTCTGGATCCAATATTCAAATGATACAGAAACCTAATTAGGAAAATTTAATCGAATCACTTTGTCATTAATTCGTTTGTTTAATTAAAAAAAAAAAAAAAAAACTATTTTTTTCAAAATGCATTCTGACAAATGACTTTTTTTGGGAGACAGTCGAATAATTTTTTTTGGATAATAATTTTGATATGTTGGAGGTGTTTGGTATAACTTTCTCACTTAACCAAATTCTATGTGATATAGAAAAACAAGCGCGTGTACACGGGGGAATGGCCTAGTTATTAATAAAATGAATTATTTGTTAATCGGATAACTGATGATGTAAAATTGCTGTTATTACTTTAAATGTTGTTTCTTAGCTTTCTGTAATACTTAATATTTATTTTGGACTTTTTTTCCTTCTAACATTTGAATTTATTTATTAGGGAAAAGAAAATATTGAAAGTGTAGTAAAGTAATCTCCAATGACCACATAATGTAAATTATAGAATTAATTTCATTAAGAACAAAGCAAGTGTTGTCCTATTTATAAAAGATCAGTTTTAATATTTTTTTTTATTATTATTATTATTATTAACAGCACCATTCATATATGATAAAATATGACTTGTAATTTATTTTAATATATCTAACATGTAAATAAGCCTTATCTAAAGATAGTTTTAAAAAACGTAACTCAAATAAGCAAATAAATTAAAAAGGAAGATTATTATAATATAACATTCTTAGATTCACATTCATTTTCTTATGATGTTATAAGGAAAAAGGGTGGTTTTAATGTATGCGAAATAAGGTCCATTTTTCAGAGCCTGCAGTTGGAAGCCCTAACCACTAAAAACATGGAAAAATCCTAAGTCGAACCCTCATTAGCGCAGTAATTAGTTCTGGACGTGGGTGGCAAAGTAAGTCATTGCTCTCAGCTGTTACTTGCAGGATAATCTAATTAGAATAAAAACAGTAGATTCTGTACATTCCCTGTAAATTTTAATTGGTTAAATTCTCTCTTTATTTTTCGTACAGGCATAAATTAACAAAGAAATTCCTTCTGTTTAAGGTGAACTGAAATATTACTTCGAATCTTGAAGTAAAGCAGTTAATAAATTAACAGTCTTTCTACACTTAAGAAAAATAATAGATTTTGGCTAATTTATGAAACTCATATTAAATAAATAAGTATTCTCCAAACTGAAAAGGAAAGGGATATAGAAATTTGAAAAAAATACAAGAACTTCTTCATTATTTACATTTAACAGAAAAGAAACCATTTACATGTTAATAACTAAAAATAATAATCACAATTTCTTATTTCATTAAATATAAAGTATAAATTTGGTCCCATTATAGTTGTATCGTACGGGTTCTGGGTGTTAAGTTATTATAAGTTGTAATAACATCATTATAGAAGATAAAAGACAGGTACTCCCCCTCAAATATAATTTCTAACTTTACATACAATTTGTCTTAAATTTTGGATTGTGGGAGGAAGTTATAAATAGAGATAAATTTTTGTAGTTCAGTAATAAAAATTTTTTTGGTAATATAAAAATTAAACTAGAAGAAAAGTACTAAACGGACGATTTAATAAAGTAATATTATTAAAATTAAACTGAATGGAAACTTTGATTTAATGATTTGTTAGACTTATAAACTTTATTGTTATAATATGAAAGTAACTTCAAAATAATCTTTCTAATACTAAGTGATGAAGAAAATGTGACTTCTTTCCACCCCTCCAATTTTTTTTTTCTGTAGTGAGAGCCCAAACTTACTTTCATCAAATTCCTGGATTCATGTTATCATTCTTTGACTTTCCTACGTCAATTGTAAATTTTATTAGCCAATCAGTGCGAACTTTGAATCGAAAAAAAAAGAAAATATATCTTTCGCATTGTCTTAGATTTAAGTTTAACACATAAAATGAATACTAAATAATAACTTTCAATCATCCGAGAGACAGCCATCAAAAGTTAACTTACAGCCATTTACGCACAACGGAGTGGCTTCAAAAAGTTTGTTATTTTGCCTGCATCTTAAAATTGAAGAGAGAGAATATTCCATTTGCTGTTCATATAAAATTTTGACAATTTACATTCCGATTTTATAACAAAGTAACAACCCACGATCAAGAAATCTTCATAATGTAAAGAGGAAATATGTTCTGAAAGAATTAATTTCTTTTTTTTTTTTTTTTTCTAAATGTATATCAGTCCCATTAGGTATGCTTATGTAAACTGCATACCTGTGTTATGTGACTGAGAGTTTGCTATATTAGTAAAAAAAAAATTTAAATTAGTAATTATCGTTCTTTAAAATTATTCTTCCATCTACCACGTCAGAGATTAATTTGTGTTTTATTTCTTTAAATGTAATATTGTCTTTGTATTCAATATTTAATTGTTTGAAAATTTTGTATTTAACATAATTATTTAATCTATATCCAAAGTTATTGCTTATTTTGTCTATTTTAAAGATTTTATTCCAATTGTGTCTTGTATTAAATTCTTCATCTATTAATTTCTTTTTTTTCTTACTTCAAAGTAATTGGATATGACTATTTTATATATAAATTTTTCATCTATTTTTAGTATCCCATATTTTTTTCTTATTCGTTGTTGTTCAAATGTAGGTTTAAATTTATAGTTCACGTATACATTATTGAAAATTTTCATTGTTATTTTGTTTATGTTATCCATTTGTTGTTTTTTTAAACTTATCCAACATTCTAGTCCATAATTTAAAGTTAAGTATTATTTTAATTCAATATTATAATTATACACTGATGGCCACTAAAAGTGCAACACTGCGAAAGACAAAAGCTATCAATCCCATATTTATTTTACAGATAACTTAGGGTACAAGGGTGAAATGATTACAATTATAGCTCGGTGCGACTTGTGGAACTTAAATAAATCGGGATCTTGTGTAGCCACCATGAGTGGTAATAATGTCTACACGGTGCCATATAGAGAGGAAGAGACGTTGGATGTGCATTTGGGGGTATTGTCAGTCCATGACGGTTCGATACGTGCACAAAATTCATCTGCTGTAGCCGCGGATGGTCTGTGGTATGCCAGTCGTTGTGCGATCATGGACCATACGTGTTCAGTAGGCGACAGATCCAGTGAATGCGCAGACCACGGAACAAGTTGAACGTGGTGGCTATCCATGAATTGTTGGACTTTGTGTGCCACATGCAGTCGCGCATTGTTCTGTTGGTGATGGCCCAGACAGGTCCTGAAGATAAGAGACAAGAACAGACTCCAACACCTCAGAGATGTTGGAGTGGCTATTCAATGTACTGGGCACGAGCGGGACTGGAATCTAATGGCACCTATACCATAACGCCATGGTGCTGCACAAAACAGGACATCATGATGCTGCAGACAGAAGCAGGATTCGACGGAAAAAACCGTGTCACGCCATTCGTCCCTCCAGCGGCAGACGACTAAGGTTTTCAGTCGAAGGTATCCGAAACAACGGGCGCATTGCAAAAATTTCCTGATGCTGCGACAAAGTCGAACATTGGGTGAGGAGACTGGTTGCTGTGCAACACATCTTGAGCTAGGAGGTAGGGCTGTTGTGCAACACATCTTGAGCTAGGAGGATGGGCTGTTGTGCACAAATTGTCTCGTTCGGTGGTGTGAAGGGATCATTGGGATCCTGTCGTTCCTCGACCAACCTTTTCCTTATTCACATCACTGAGGGCGCGTTTCATCCAACACGAGCACCAATTTCTCGGAGGATAATCCGCAGTCTCGATATGCTACAATTCTGCGATCAAAGTCGGAAATCTTCTGGTATGGCTGCCATATTCTTCAAGGAGGCATTATAAAGCCGTCTGTGAACAAGAACAGGAGCAAACACACTTTCAATACTGCACAGTGGCTCTCTGTTCTCCTCTCTTATATTGCTTTGAGGGGGCGTTACTTGCTCACATATTTGCATAATTACTGCACTGCTAATCATTTATATCTGCTCCCATGATCTAAGCATCGTGCAAATTTCGGGTGTTGCACTTTTAATGGCTAGCAGTGTATATTAAAAAATAATTACGCTCTTCATTTTGTAATAAAAAATATAAGCCCGGTTGCAATGGCAAAAAAAAAAAAAAAAATACATCATCAAGGACAATTTTCAAAAATTTTTTTATTTGATTTTGCTTTTGTTTCTCGAGTGTTAACATCTTCCAGAGTGCTATCTTAAAAACTTATCGACATGCTGCACAGAAAAAAAACAAACCCTTTGGCGTTTACCCCAATTAAGATCAGACCGTAACTGGGACTGAAACCCCAGTAAATCGTTCCAACTTGGGCTTTATCATTACACTGACGCCTCATTTGTGTCAGTTACCTGGTTGTAGTTTTGAAATGTATCTGTTAACAGAAACAGACTTTCCGAACTAAATCTAGCAGTCAAATTTATTTATATTAATAATTACTCCTGTTTGATGATCTCTTCATTCTTTCCTTAATTTATTCCCTCGTCTTCCGAATACAGAGGTTTGTTTTATTTTGAGAAGAGAACTTTGAGTTCGAACTGAAGAGAGTTGAAAACGTGTAAATTTGTTCATCGGACCTCGAATTCAATCTCACATCTTTATCTTAAATCCAGATTGATGATATTCCAAGCTTAGCTTATTTGAAAAAGAAAGAAATACCTGACTTTTATTTTCCAAAACTCGGAAAGTCAGTTTTTTTCGCTCCCGATAAGTTGAAAATCTTGAAAGAATACGAAAAAAAAAAAAAGAAAAGAAAGTCCTTCGTCAGTTACTTTTGTATAAAATGCTAACAATCGTTTCCGGAGAACAGATGTAGAAGATTCAGTTGTAGCATAGAAATGCATTAGTAAGAGCCATTCATTGCTCAGGTCAATGTAGTATAATTTATTCATAGCTTTTTTCGTGCGCATGAGCAGATCCATTGAACAAAGAAGAAAGAGGTTCACAATTATTTTATCCTTCTTTGACTTCTGTTCCATAGAAATGCTAATTTTGCTTCCGGATCAGTAGGAGACTAGGTTGTGACACACTGGGATAACCTCCAATTCCAATCAGATCAATGTCAGCATTCCTGAGACGCTTTAAACCCAAATACTTTCTTTTTCCCCTCTCGATAGAGAAGCCTTTACGTCTGGCTTGACTCCGACTTCACATGCTGATGACAAGCAGTCTCCAAGATTTTATCAGCGAAAATTCAGTAGATGTCATTTTTTTTTTTCATGTGTTCCGCAGTTTCTTTGAAATTAATCAAGTGATTTGATTCATTTGTGTTTCGAGATGGTATGTTATTTGTTTTCATCTGTTTTTTTTGAAGTTTTAAATTCCAGAAATTCTTGCATTATAAATCAAGTTGTATTTAGAGGATTATTGTATTTTTTATTATCTGTTGAAAGAACATCATCAAAGAGTAATGACATCATTTCCAATTAAGAAAATAAAAAATAAATAAAAATTCTTTTCTCGAAATTCTTGCAGTTCACTAATTATCAAATCCGTAATAATTTGAAAAATTCACTTAAAACTATAAATTTAAATTATTACATTTTTATTAAAAATTAAAAAGTGCTTAAATTATTTTTTTTCCTCATTTTTTTTAGTTTTATTTTTAATCTTTGCCTGTAAGGAATCTGAACTATTTTTTCAAAACTACAATATAATAAAATAATTAAAGTTCCAAAGAAAGCGTACAACTTTTAATAATGCAGTAAACAACGCTGATCTAATATAAGGAGCCACAATGAACTTAAAGCAATTTTTTTTCTCTTAATTAATTTTACAGAAATTACTTGAAATTAAGCTATTTAATGAAGGAACAATAACATTCATAATCTTAAATGATACTATTAAATAATATATTATTATTTATTTAAGATTATCAACTTTATTCATAGAAGTTAATTCAAATTAAATAGCAAAGAAATAATTTCACTAAATGTCTGTTATTTGACTAATATAATAATGATAAAATTAATTTAAAAAAAAAAGAAAATAATTGTGGCATCTACATTTTTTGAACAAACGTTAAGAAAGGAAGGTTTTTTGTTTTTATTATTGAACAAAGTTTGATGTTAATTAAGCACGATGTCAATTATTATATTATTAGTATTATTGTAAATTTAAGTTTAAAATTTGCATTCATAACGAATTATGAAGTCGTAGAGGAATGAGAAAACTTTTATTTTCTTCAAGTAAAACCTGAAGAAGTTTCTTGTTAAAAGAAATGAAATATTGTTAAAAATAATAAAGAAGATGCTTCAAGGTAATGATATTATTGTATAATTAAAAAATTTTTTTAAGTTAGTAACAAAAGGAATTGACATAGAAAGATAACTGTTTACGCAGTAATATTCAGAATTTTTTTCTTGCTATTTGTTAAATAATGATTTAAAAATTAATATCTTTTCATTTAGATTTTATCAAATAATAAAATCTAATATAAAGTAATAAAAAAATCTTCAGTTTACGTTGCCCCATAAATAAAAAGGGGTGATCCTTATCGTGTTGAGTGGACTTGATATCAGACGATCAGAGGGAAAAAAGACAATTGAAATGTAACCGTTTCATTGATAGAAATAATAAAAATTGTGTCTTTGATTTTTGTTTGCAGGGCATTAACTTTAAGTGACCCTAAGTTGTTCATTTGAGATCAAAAACAATTAAGTCTCTGTTTCTGAAAGATTAAAGAATAAAACTGAATAGAGACAGGGTTGGGTTACTTATTTACAAACTGGCATTGACCAATCAGAAGTCAGAATTCGCGAGGGCGTCTAAACAGGGGGAAATGGTTAACTGGGCGGAAGAGATAGATCTGAACTTTTTCACGTAGGCTAACAACAACAACTGGAAATTCAGGAAATATTGAGATTTTCAGACTGATTATAACATTATTTTAAAAGAAAACGTAATGAAGTCAAAACTACCACTAAAAGACTTAAAACAAACGAAAACGTAATGAAACGTAACGAAACGTAATGTAAACGTAATGAAGTCGTTTTAAGTCTTTTTAGTGTTAGTTGAAACACTAAATTGGCATTTCTTTTGTGTTCAGAAACTCCATTAATGTCGGATTTAATCAGTAAGTCGAATTTTATTTAAAATCTTTTGGATCGTTCCGTCATAAATCAAACAAAGGTGGTGCCACAAAATCTTTTTGAAAATTTTTATAGATATTGCACAACGAAAAATAGGTTTTGTAATTTTTCGAAACGATCTTATTCAAACTATAATTAAATTAGACGAGCAATTTATTTTTTATTTAATTTTGATTTTACCCAATGAAATGTACGTAGTAATGCTTAAGATGCTTCGACAAAATCTTTTTAAGGAAATTATCCAGACATTAAGTAAAAGAAAAAAGAATCCTGAAAATTGTAAAGTTTTGTAATAATAAATTGTGAAATTTTCTGCAAATTCTAAAAAATCCTGAAACTTATAATTAGAAAAAACTACGCAACTAGAAGACGCAGTGCTGCTTTCACATTTTTTGGCGAATAGCCACTATTTTGCCATTTTTTCCCCATCTCTGAAATCGATATTTATGAAATTCTTATAATTATCAATATTTCATATCTCCTTAATACCCTTCCTGCAAGAAAAAAAGAAAAAAGAAAAAAATAATACAAGAAAACTGGAACTACGAAGTAACCGTTGCGTTGGTTGGTTTGAGATGGAAACCACTTCTACAGAAATTTTTGTATTTAGCTTATATAGTATTGAAAAATAAATAAATAAATAAATAAATAAAGCATTTGTGCTAAATAATTTTATATAAATTTAATGTTTCAGAATTTTTATGTGCTCTGATTTTGTCTTATTTTCTATAGTAAAATGTTACATTATTTTATTTCTTTGCATTTTATTTGCATTATGTCAAAATGTCAATATTTTTTAATCAAATCCTACGGCAGTGTTGTTTTGATAGTTGTCTGTTCCCTCAAGTCTTCTTTGTCAACATTGTTTTCAATTTTCCTGGGTCTAATGAGAACAAATGGTTTTCCCTTTGGGCGGAAGAGGGTTAATCAGGACCACCCATTTCCCCTATCTCATGGAGGAGGTACAGAAGAAGGAAGAGTCAAACATTGACGCTGTGCGGGGAGCCGAAGGGATGTCAAGTTATTTGATACAATTACACTTCCTGCAAAACTGATGTTGACCAGAGATCCAACAGATTACAAGGTTTGAAAAGTGGACTTTCAGAATTTGGTATTCACGACCCCTATCAGACAGAATAACGTCAGGATAGCATCTTAATCTGGATAATTAATAGGATAATCCTCCTTAATAGGAAGATCCGAAACCGGAATAAGACTACAGTCTCTGAAATGATATACAAAGTAATAAGAAAAATGAAAACAACAATAATTTTATCCAATGCACTTTTTATCTTGCTTTAATTTCCTTATTATTATAAATGTGATTGTTGCGAATGCAAAAGGCGCAATTGTTGCAATTACTGTGATTGTTGTAGAGCTATATTATAAATGCGATTGTTGCGATTGTTGTGATTGTTCTGATTGTTGCTAATGATATTTTAATGATATTTGTCCACAGACAGAAAAAACGGGAATATAAGTCTTCTGATCCTTATCACAAGACTAAAAATTATCATTATCAATAAACTGACCTTGGTTCTCTTAAACATACTTCAGAATTATAAAGGTACAAAAAAAAAAAGTCATCTGAAAAGGGATCGAAGTCCCAGACTCCCGTTTTACTACCATGAAACAATTCGACCAAAACAGCTGATTCAAAGTAAATTAAAACAAAAAAATAGTAACGAATTAACACAACGTTTAAATACTTATTGAGCTATTAAAGCGATAACATTTTTCCCAGTATTTTTTTTTTTTTCCACAAGTCCTCAAAAGACAGACTTAAAAGTAACATAAGGAAAAAAAAAAAAATCCTATTTTTGATACCATAATTGGAAAACACCCAGCAGTTTATTTCAAAATTTCGTAATTTTCTCTACTATTGGAGATTGTAAAATAAAGAGATAAGAATATTTCATTCATCCACACACACTATTCTTGAACGAAAAAAAAGTGGAATAGAATAAAAAAGATTTGGTTTAAATCAGATATTTTATTATGTTTCTTTGTAATGTTTTTTTTATTTAAATTGTTTAGTTATTTTATACTTGAAGCAATTGTTTACCAGGGTGAGAGTATTTCAAATAACACTGCCATATGTTAGCGAATGCCGCAAATAATAGACTGAGAAAACAAAACCATCTGGTGAAAGGATTTACTTTGGGCAAATTTGAAGAATTGATCCCACCCAAGGGTTGCTTTTCATGAGTCGCTGCATTCATTGTTACGGAAAAAAAAATTCAAATCATTCAATAGAACAAGAATTATCAGATCACAAAATTTTTTGTATGCATGCGTTTAATTTCCGAAGTAAAAGAAAACTTTTTTTTAGAAGCTTGTATTCTCAGATTTTGATTACAGATTTCAGATTTTAGTGGAGTAATTGCAAATAGTGATTATCCACTATTTAATAAAATTTAGAAAAAATCTGATAAGAATTGATAGTTAAACAACAGTAGTTGAGCATGTATTATCTTAGTGATCTCAACTCAAGGGGCCGCTAGTGATCTTCAAATGAATTGTGTGCCATAGTTTTAAGGCCCATCATTGAGTTGTATTCGTATGTTGGTTTATTTCAAGATTCAGTCTAGATAATTTAACAAAACTGAAATACAAACTTAAAAAAGAAAAGTCTTATAATGCATTTAATAACATTTTCCGAAAGTTATTGCATAAATTATAACTTTCTTATTATTTTATTACCGAATTTCTTATTTTATTACCGAAAAAATAAAAGATATTAGAATTATTTTATTATTTCAGCTAATTTGTGCTTCGCTAATTTTACTGCAATCCACGGTAAGTCTTTTGGTCACTGGTAACCACCGCTTAGGTCTTCGAAATATATCGAGACTATTTGATCAAAATAGCTTGAAAAGTAATGATCAAAATTTTTAATTACATAAGCTAAAAAAAAAGAGAGAAATAAACGTAAAAATTTTGTAGCCAAGGTAAAATTAAAAACAATGGATTATGTGCAATAGAAATAAAGTTTATCATGAGTTACTTTTGTAAATAAATTACTTATCAATTCCAAAATGAAATAGAAGTTTTAAAAGCTGCAAATATTAAAAGCTTGCAAAAAAAAGATTTCTTTACTTTCACATGCATGTTGAAGTAAATTTTGATCTTGACTTTCAACAAGAATGAGAACTTACGACATTTATATAATTTCTCATTTCTTTGCCATTCTTTGCATAAATTTTATAATATTAGCGTTCTTCTTGTCTGATCTCTTTAGCTAAGATGAAGTTTTCTCATTAAGAGACTGAATCGTTATTTTCATCGACACAAATCTTCCCTTGTAGTGAAGCATTTTGTTCCTTTTCCAATTTTAGTTCAAGAAAATTCGTAGTGAACCTAATCTTATTTATCAATATTTTCTTGTTTCAAAAAAATATTACAGTTGCTCCTTACTCTACATACGTATTTTAATTTTTATTCTGGTAATTTTAGTTATTTCATTATGTTGTAGAAAATAATTATCCTTTTGGTAATTCAGTATTTTTTTTCCCAAATATGTTCAGTATTTTATATATATGAAGCGACCGTTTTCACAAAACATTATAAATAGATTAACGAGAAAATAAAAATAAAACAAGTTACAAGTTTCGAACCTGCATCGGTTTCCGTCAGCAGACTATAAAAAAAAAGTAGTCTGATGTCTTTTTTTTTAGTCTGATGATAAAAACTGCTACAAGTTTTTGAAACTTGTAACTTGTTTTATTTTTATTTTTAATCTTTTTCTAATGTTTTTGTGCAAACGGTCGCTTCATATTTATTACAGTTGCACATTAATACATTCATTATGTTCAGTGTTTCCCTTAAAACTTTGAATTGTTTTTCATGTATTTACTTTTTTTTGAATTTTTCATTGGAAGTTTTCGAATCCAGTTCGTGTTTCGAAGAATTAATACTAATTGGACCTTGTATTTACTTTCGCACAAAAGAGAACTAAATTACTTTTAGATTGGCTGAAGTTCAAAAGAAGTCCAATTGTTCCTGTCGAAGAAAAAAAAAAACCTTACTACTGTTACCCCTCTGACCTCCTTGAATAAATTCGATGGCGTTTGCAAATTGAAAAAGATCAATACAGCTCCGAAACTTCCACTAATTAACAGAACCACCTCGCAGATCTGTTGCAATCAGAAATAAATAGAATAATGACTTCTACAGCTCGACCTCTGTTCTGGAATGACAACTACGACATCGTTTCTTTCTTGTTCCTTTGTAAATCAAGGATGTCAACTTCAAATATTCATTCAAAAAAGAAAGAGGGAATTTTAACGATGAACTTAATAATATATTGTGGAAGAGAAGAAAGGGTTCATTATCCTTCCAACAATAACCGAATCTCAATGTCCAACAGCAAACTGAAGAATTTGATGAAAGTTAAAAACTCTTGTATTAGAAATTTCGTTCAGTAATTAAAGAAACGCAAACATGCAATATAAAATTATTTGTTTCGTATATATTTTGTATGGGGTCGGGTTGTCCAGTGGTTTAAGTGGAGAAGCCTGGGTTCAATTCCCGGCAGTGGTAGAGGATTTCCCCAGTGTTATTTCCCCTCCAGATGGACTCTAGGGTTCATCCAACCCTCTGTCAAATGGGTACAGAGTTTCTTACTCAGAGGTTAAAGGGGGGCGGGCGTCGGTCTGACAATTCCACCTCAACTAGTCCCGTTGGTCGAAATCACTGGGAGCCTAAACCTCTCTCACACCCCAGGACTTGCATGACCTGTTGCGGTACAGTTTAAATCTATATACTTTCTGCATATAGTTAAAACAAAATAATTAATTGCAAAATTATTAAATTAATATTATATGGCCTGTTTGCATTTCCACGAAGAAAAAGCAAAGTCAAATATTTTCTTTTCTTTAATTAAATAACGAAATTGCTTTGCGCCAATCATATGACAGTAATCTTTACAGGAGACATTTTTAGTTAGAAATATTTAAGTAAATCGTCTGCAGAAGTGAAACTATCTACAATTCTAACCACGCTGTGAATATAGATTGGATAAAATGTGGAATTCAAAGGCTGCTGTCTGATAGACATTAATATTGCCACGATGACGATTTCAATTGCTAATAAAAAGCTGGCTACTAGCGTGCGTTTCAGACACACAGGTATAGTCAGCCCTTCAGAAAAGTTCCCCCCCCCCCCCTTCAGAAAAGTTAGCGCCCCCCCTTCGAAAAATCCTGGATGTGCCCTTGATTCTAACTAGATATTTATGCACAGTAGAAACTCGTCGAACTTTAGTTGCATTCTCATTGTTGTTGAGGCTTCACTATCAGCTACTTTGAAAGTAAATTTATAGAAATACAATATTTGAAATAAGTTCAATATTTGTTTTTTTTTATTTTTCACTGGAAGTTATGCTTTATGAATGCTAAAATACAAGTAATTTGGAATGCGCTTAATTTATAGTTTATAATGAATTTAAACAAAAATTAAAGTTTTAAATGTATTTCTTTTTATCTTAATGAAGCTTTTAAGAAGCAAAATGTACATATTTTATGTTTTGTAATTCCATGTTCTTAGTGAAACAAAGTCAGTGGTTTTTAAGCTTGAATAGAATTGCTTGAATGTGGGTCATAGACAGAAGATAAGAACACTTCTGGAAGGATCCAGGGAGATAAACTTACACAATATGCATAACTAATACTAAAACTGATCCACCCAAAGTAGGAGGTGCTTTATGGCCATTAGCCTAATCCAAGCTTAGTTCATGAACTCTTTTCATTAATAGTATACGAATAGAAAGATCAAACAACAGATTGCAAACATAATAGCTTAAACAAATCAATCTCATAAAGTATTTAGATTGAATTTCAATTACGTTTACTTTTTCTATCATTATGATTGTGTAATCATTTAAAAAAAAAAAAAAACTTGAACTGCTGCCATGAAAGCAAATTGAAAATCTTATTGTACATAATCATACGGTTTTTCGAACATGTTGTAGTGTTTTTATATGAGTACTAGTATTTGTCTGTCAGTTCATTATCGTAAGGGAGGGTGAGAGGCAATGACAACTTTTTAATTCTTTGGCATTTTTTTTCTTGAGATGTACCTTAAGGATACAATCAAGAATTGCAATAAATGCTTTATTTTAGGTTGTTGTTGTTTTTTTCTTAATTAACATCTTATTCCATTATTTTGTAATAAGATAAACTTGGAATACGTTTTAATATTTTATTGTGGTCAAGAATAAAAGCAAGTTTCTTTTCAAATTCTAAGTTTTGTGACAATTCCACTTAAATGGCAATGTATTTTTTATTGATTATTGACTCCAACTACTCTCCTGGCGATGGAATATCTATCAGTTTCAATAGAGATCTATCTTTTAGGAATCTAAATCTCTTACTAACGTTTACCTTTAGAAATGATAAATAGTTTTGAGTTATCGCAGACGGACGGACAAGGATGGACGAACTTCCAACTTCATCTTAAAATTCTATTCTGAGTAAAATTTTGTTCTAATTCTCCGATGTATTAAAGGGCGTTGTAAAAGTTAAATCTCTAAAACGTAAGGGGTACAAAATAATCGCTGAAACAAATCTCTCAATATTGTTCTGAACAACTTCAGAAGTTCTCTGAAAAGTGAAACTGTCTTCGGTATTTGACTCTTTTATTTTCAGTTTTCTTCTGTAAATTTGATGCTACGAAATGCAAGGATTTCGGCAGACAAATGGTCACTGAAATTCCCTAAAATCCTTAACAAAACTTGGAACAATTGCCAAATAAAACCTCTTCAAAACTTTGCATAAAAAAAACCGACAAAAGAGACCATCACGAAAGCATTGAACCATCGCAGTGCAATGTTTTCTCTTTCGTCCGGACTCCTTAGCCTTGAGTTGAGTCGACGAATTATTTCATAAATCATTGGATTGCGATGGCATATGGCTGCATTCATGGCATTTACCGAACAATAGAAATCGTTGGAATGTTTCCCACTCATCTTTCCCCCTCTTCACTACCCTTCGTCCTGGGTTTCAGAAGAAAAAAAAATTGAAGAAAAACTTATTTTTTTTTCTTTTTCTGTTTACCTTGACTGCCTAATCACAAAAGTATTCTTCATGTAACGCAGCCAAATAACCCAACTAAATAACGCGATAAATAACACTGTCTCAATGACTAGATATATTGATTGAACGATCTCGTTTGATAAAGTTCAGGTTAATGTCAATTATTTTGTTGCTAATCTCATTGTAATACATTTAACAATCAGAAATTAAAATATTCTAAAACGACATATAACAGTTTACTATATGTTTAAGTTACATTAATTTTAATAAAGTATTTCGTAGAGTTTTCGATGTATCAAATGTTTTTATTATTATTATTTTCATAATGATTATTTTTACATCATCTTTCAATGTAAAGGCTCCTCATCATCAGGCGTGCTTCAACTTTTAATCGCTACGGACGCTTTGCACACTGACTCACGTATTCCAAATTCACGCTTTGAATTTGAAAATAATACAATAAAAAATTATTAATACAATATATATACGTATAATGTCAAATTGTAGTGTAAATGAAAACAGGAATTAAAAAAAAAACAAAAACTCTTGGAAAGATCAAGATGGGATGCAAGGAAATGGTTGCTTCACATACATTCTATTATCATTTCAAAAGTTATGTAAAATGCATAGGGCAGTTTCACCGTTGATCTCAGGATTGCTTGATGTGCCTCAGGATAAACTCCTATAAGGGATCGATCCAGAATAAGACTTTCAGTTCGAATTTGTTTTAGAAAGATGATTTAAGTTCCATTTTTTTTAACCGAATAAATTCTTTATTTTACATTTTATGTTTACAATAAAAAAAAGTTCATGAAAAATAAAAATTAAAGTTACTTTTTGTTTACTTTTCTAAATGTTGCATATTCATTTTTTTTTTTTTTTTAAAGTCAAGAAAATAATATCAAGGTAGGGATAGTGATTAGTAAACCAATCACAGTGCTTCTGTTGATGTTCAAACGACCTTCGCGTTCTAACCAACTGAGTTAACAAGCCACCTACAACATTTAACATTCAGGCCACCTACAACTGAGCTAACAGAAGCCGTTGCGAAGCATTGTGGGATATGTGTCCACAGATAGACAAACCGGGGATATAAGACGTCTTTCAGAAGCCTAAAAAATAAAGTCTCTATTTTATAAATTAGATTTTGCGTTTGGTGAAAATTATTGAAGTTTTCAAGAATTTACTTAAGTTGATTAAATCCAGTCACTTTAATGAAATCCAATGTATTTTAAGATGGATTATCATATATTGTTGGACATCGATTAAAGAATATTGTCAGTAAATTCAATTGTTTCCCTTGTAAAGTGTTTCAATGGAAATCTCCAAAACTTTTGGTCAGAGATCTGTATGGAGAAGTTCTAAATAATAGCAATAAAAAAAAAAAAATATTCTCTTATCCGTAAATATGGATGCCAAATTTAAGAAGATCTTTTCATTGATTTAGAAGCAGATAAATAAAATTTGCATATACGTACACACAGCTATATTGATTTTTATTAAACACTCTTCCTCAGTTTAAAAAAAAAAAGGGGGGCGGGGCGAATAAAACATATTCTAAAATTTTGAACTTCCTAGAATTATTCATTGATAGGAAAATTATTATAAAAATTATGTTTTTATTTTGTTAATTGTAATTTGTTATAGATTTTTAAATTTATTTGTGTGTTGGCTGATACTTATTTCTTCACTAAAAACTAAAACAAAGGAATTAAACTATCTTTCGTCTAAGAGTAAGTTAAAAAGAATTACGTTCGTTGTGTAGTTATGTCTTTTGTCAAGTGTCCCATGTGGGAAACTAAGGCAGCTCCTCTTAACTCATTTTGTTTTATGACCCAAAGACGAAGACGGCTTTTCGTCGAAACCGCTTTTATGACCCCTCCTTTCCTCCTTGAGTTCTGTCTTTCCTCCGTTCACAATTCCCCAAAATTCGTTGGTGAAATCCTATACCTTAATGAAATCCTCCGAACAAAACGCCATCGCTATTTTTTTTTTTTTTTTAAATTTAGTTTGTTTTTTTATTTTTGTTGCTTCTCTATTTGTGGAGGTTAGTCACGCTTGAATCTGTAAATAATCGCCAGGCGAGAAAATCACAAGGTTAAAATGGAGTGTTGGACTTAGAATAAAGAAACTTTTCTTGTCTCTTTTTGAACAAACATAGCATAAAAGCAGGTTGTGTCTTCTTAATTTAGTAGGCTACTCTTAGATTCCTAATCTCTGCAGTTGATTGAAAGCTTTTATCAGGAAAACCTAAGTGTAACAATAACAATAATAAAAAATAACTACCAACTCGTCGATAAATTCACTTTAATTATTAACTAATTTTAATTTTGTCCTTCAAATTCAGGAAGTTGAGGGTGAGATATATTTGTAGTGAGCAGATCGAAGAACAATCGCTGAACATCAATGTGAAAACAAATCTGAACTGAGCTGAACTGTTATCCAAAATATTTATCTTAGCCTGTAAATCGGAAAAGCAAACCTATAGAAATTATTGAGCTTAATTATTATTGTATACATCTACCTGCTAAATATAAGCCTTCTATAAACGTACCCTTGGATTACGAAAGAAACAAAATTTCTTTGAAGAAATGATAGTCAATGGGGACAGATCTGGTGAATAAGACGGATGAGGTAGGTTTCGTAACTGCAACAGGTGCAACTTTTGGATCGTCTGTCATACAACCCGAGGTCTCCGTGTTACCGTGGAGAAGTGTGGGCCCATGATGATTGACTAATGTCGGCTGTTTAGTCGACAACTTTCCGTGCATAATGTCAACTTTGTGATAATACCTATCTGCCGTTGTTGTTTGATCAGTGGATGCGTAGAAGTAAAGGAGAAGTAAATCATACAACTGCGGACCATCAAACACTGACCATCTTCTTCCTGGGTTGGTGGACGGGCTTCGAGGTGTGTTTTGGGGCCCCATCGTGGTGAGCTATTGCGCCGAATGTCATCAAATGCCATATATTATCTATTTCTCACCATATGTGATGATGCGCTTCAAAATGTTGTTCGTTTGATTGAAGAGCAGGAGTCCAATCGTCGCGTTTTGTGCTCTTTTGTCAACTGCTGTCGGACCCATTTATCCATCATCTTCATTTTGCCTTAGCCACCAATTATGGGGAATGTGTTGCATTGTGTACATACAGTTTCTCGGCAAGTTCTCGAATTTGGATCGGATTCGATCCTTCAGCATGGTATCATCGGTAGGCTCGTGGTTTACAGCGGGGTTCAGTTGTGAGACTCATATCGCTGGCCCGGAATTTCGCAAACCAACAGTGTGTCATGCATTCATTCACTGCCTTCCCCGAATGCGGTAGTGATATTTCGAGCTGTCTCTGCTGCACCTCATAGGAAAATGACAGGAACTTGACTTGGATCCATCGTTGACTTCCAGTGATCACACTCCACTTAGAATTGATCCATCGTCTTAACCGCTTGACCACTGCCCTACGTGTAGTAGGTTTGCCGCTTTAATTTGCATATCACAAGCACCATCTGGCTTCGTTTAATCTCCCCAAAAAGTGCCACTTGTAAGAGGTTGCAAAATCGACATTTCATCTCCAACGACTTATATTAAAACTATAATTACTATACCGTGATTTTAAGTATGAAACTTTCCTCACTGTAATAGTAATCTGCTTCGATTAAACTTAGCTTTGTCGATAAATTTCTGTAAATGTCTTAATAAAACTATTGACATAACTTGAGTTAAGATATTCTATTTCGACGAAGATATTCTATTGATACTTTCATTTCATGGTTCATCTAAGAATTGAAATCCTTTTTTTTTTAGTGATAAAATGGTTTCTGAATTGGAGACAGGAAGTATCAATGGTGACAGGAAGTCATTAAAATAAACGAAAAGTAATTAAAGGATATTTCATTCAAGAATTACGCAGTAGCTGTTGAACACTCGAAGAGTTTAACATAGTTTCTATGAAAGAGTTTAAGAATTGCTTTTTGTTTTCTTTGCTTCGTTCTTTCCTTTTAGCACAGTGTATTCTGTAGAATTGTATAAGAACATGCATTTTTATTCTCTTTTATTTGTTAGAAATTTATTGATTGTAGAGAGCCCATCCCTTTCATCGCCATCTCAGAAACTTCTGAGGGAATTTTCAAAGCAATGACAAGATGGAGGCACATACTACGTAATCGTAGCATTTCTGTGAAAGATTAAGACAGAGCCGTCGTGTGGGCGGGGCGACCGGGGCGATCGCCCTGGGCGCCGCGGCAACGACAAAAATAAAAAAAAATTTGGAAATTCATTTTTTTTTTTTTTGGTTGTTGAATTGGAAATTTTTGGGCGCCGCGGCATGGCAAAAATAAAAAAAAAAATTGGAAATTCCATTTTTTTTTTGGTTGTAGATTTTTGGGATGGGGGGGTGGGCACAAATATCAAGTGTAGGGCGCCTGACGAAATCTTGCCCCGGGCGCCAACAAACCACGCGACGGCCCTGGATTAAGAAATAGATAAACTTATGGCTCTTAATTTTCTTCCTATCTCAATGGAATTTAAATAGATTCAGATTCACTCTCTATTACTCTCTCTTCCATAATACACTTCTGTCCAGTGGAACTCCAGTGAGTTTTTTTAAGCTGATCGATCGATATTTCGACAAACCATCTACAGTAGATGACTTTCGTAATTTTTTTTTATACATGAATGTTCTGTCTTGTGTTGGTGCAGATACATTCACTCCGCCAGCAAACATTAGTTAAAATTTACTATTAAGTCCAACATTGTATAAGAACCTGAAACCATAATTAGTGTTAACTTTCCTTTATATCAACATATCTTCAAAATCCAAAAGAAAAGTGCAATTACTATAAGAACTTTACATCACGCGGGGGATAAGTTTTTATTTTTTTTATTTATTTATTAGAAGCAGTCAAATTTCTACAAAAATCTTTATAACCAATTTAATTCTTTAAAAATCAAAGCGATTAAAATGCGTACTTTTTGGGTTTTAACCCAAAACAATTTATCAAAAGAACAAAAAGCGTACATTAAGTAACGATATATATAATTCAGATCTAAAAATATTTAAACTCCAGCGAGTAATATTAGCTTTTCATCAAAAAAAAAAAAAAAAGAAAGCTTCTTATATTATTTGTGTCGGAAATAAATTTAGAAAAATTTTCGGAATCTTTTTTTTTCGCTTCAAGTTTATTAACAAACTCAGAAAACTTATCCAGGTCTTGTAATTTTTAAATTCTGAGGTACTTAGAAATCCTTTTTATAAAAGTGAAAAAGAATGTAAATTAATTAATACATGATTTTAGATAAGTTATGCAAGTTTAGATAAGCTAAACTTTACAATTGGACACTTCTAAGAAATCAATCATCAAAATTTGAGATTCAAATAAAAAGAAAGATTTCTTTTAAGAACCAAAATTCGGGTGATGTAAGCGTTTTTAATGTCAAGTTCAGTTTATGTTTGACATTCCTTATAAAGACATAGCAATGAGATGATGATGATTTCACTCTGATTATCTGAGCCCTTTTTTTTTCTTCCTCCTTTTTTTCTCCTCTAGTATTTAAAGATGCCTTGGAATAAGAGACCGACATCAAGAACAGTTATTAGCTTTTAAAGGAGAAAACACTCCTAATTGGAATTGCTCCTCCTTCAAAGGAAAACGAAGCCTAGAATTTTTTTAAATCAGGATTTTATCCAGATTTAATTTTGATGCATTTTAAGAATAGAGATTAAAAGATTAATCCTTGTAAGATTGTTAGATATGTTTTTAATGAGTATTTCATATGGAAGAAAAAGGAAGATATAGATATTATTCATACATCGATTATTTTCTAAACTTATTTAAAATTATCCTTAGAATTACGAAGGGGCGTTTCTTTATTTAATTTTTCGTCTCTTTCAATGAATTCTTTTTCTATGTTTCGTTCATAATTTTTATTTGAATTTTGAAATTTTATATTTACAATTGTCTTAATACAGTGGTTTTAACTTTTTTTGACTGAGATTATTCACTCATGATTTGATTCTTACATCTACTTGTTATTACAAAACAAAGAAATGTAAAAATCCGCCATTTTGGATGCAAAGTCTAGAATTAACCCTGAAATGCGGGTTTCGTGATGGTGGACGATCCGCACTGGGCAGGTTTTCTCGGGGTTCTCCCGTTTGCCCTGCACTTCTCCCACCATACTTTCTCAGTCTTTCTCTCCATCTGTCCTTATTTCCGTGGTAGTACAATAGACCTCCGGTCGCAGTGCTGGCTTCTCTGCCACCCACATTCACTAAATAACATAACATAACATAACATAACCCTGAAATGCACGTAAAGTTCGATTGACAAGACGCTGAATATCAATTACAATTATTTTAGGTTTTAACAAGTTATTAATTTTTTAAAAAATACAGTATATTGATACAAAGTTTTTCATTTGGGTTTTATAAATTTTGCTTAATTTTTAGAGTGAAATATTTCGATGGGAAAAGGAGAATTTTTGAATAATTTGAAGTTTTTTTTTCTTGATATTGCAGTTGTCAAAAACCATTCTAATGTTTGTGATGTAGATTATAAAGACTTTTCTTTTTAGTTTATTTTGATTTCTTTAATTGTGTACTACTACAAAATGCAAGAACGTCTATATGATAAGAATTCTAAGGTTGTTCTGTTAAAAATTTTCAGTGTTTTCTCTTATAATATTTCTATCCACTTTATAATCAGAAATGGATAAAAGAAACGTGTCAGTTTGGTTTTCGGAAATTTGTAAGCTAGTTTCACATAAACTATCTGAACTATTATGGAATTATGAGAAAAAAATTGGGTAAATCGAGAAACATCTTCCAAATTGGTTCGTTCAATTACAATCTGGATACGATCCAGGATCTCAGCGATCAATATTTTATCAGCCTTGAAAGCGATATATTTTAAAGTTTTTTTTTTTTAACATGCATCGCATGTTGACATACCTTCCGGTACAGTCGAAAAGTCAAATATTTCCAAGTAATTAAGAAACAAATTTTCGAATGCCACGGTTGATACTGGTTTTCCTCAACATGTTATCTGCGTAAATCATTAAGAATAACTTAATAATAGAATCTACAAGTTTTAAAAATGTTTTAACAAACACAAAACTATTTGTTATAATCATTCAGTTAAAACAAAGGATTTTTTTTTTTTTTTCACTATGGAAAGTTCTTCAAATTCAACATTTGACAGGATAAAGCTATTTAAGTCGAATAAGGTGTAGGAGTTTGCATCATTAACATGTCCTCATCTATTAACAATCATTTATTCTCTACGTAATTAACGCCCTCTTATTTCCAGAGGAGGATGTTACCTTAAAGATATATTGTAATGTCTATAAGCAACCTGGACACAAGGGGTTTAAAAATCGAGTCTAAATTAAGAAAATGATGGTGTCTTTAAATCCACCAAATGTTAGTGAATCTAAACAAAGGCAAATTGAATCGAAAGCGAGCTTAAGTTTTAATGGACTTCGATTCTCTGAAGAAATGCCTTCATCAACTTCCTACTTTGTTTGTCGTCACAACAAGGACTGTTTACATAAACATCTATTCAGAAATTACGAGCGTTTCATAGTGAGTCATTACTACTCCCACGCCGTTGCTTAATAGACTGGTTTTTTTTTTTTAATTATTTAATTTTCGTGAAAGTTTTAATTACGTCATCTATCGAATGCATTTAATGTTGTAGTTCTATTATCTGTAATTGTCTTTTTTTATTTTTTTATTGTCTCTTGGTTTAGATAATGAACTAGTGTAATTACGTGAACAACTCCTTGTAATAACAAAGATAAAAAACTATTAAAAAAAAATAGACTGTAGCAGAGAAATATATTTTAGTAAATTAATATCAATGAATATTGATCGAAACAATAACAACGGATTAACTTTCATTTAATTGTTTCATTTCAAAGTGAAAAATTATTGTTTCATGAAATACATATGAAAATACAGTCCGTTCTAGATCTGTGTGGTGTCCATGATCACATAAGTGATTCGCAGTTGTTTTCTGTTAGATCCTTATAACAACGACATTTGTTTAGAACTAGTCATTGTAGCAGGACGTAAAAGGAAATCTGGTTCTGTCAGTGTCATTGTTAGGCACTGTACAATCGTTGACAGAAATTTACAACTGAATATAATAGTGTATATCAAAAATGTTGCTGTAATAACTGTTTTATAAGATGTCGATTTCTTAGTAGACATCAATAGATCATCAATATGTTTTACATCAATGGGCCAGAACGAGGAAAAGTTATAGAAATTAATTCTTATCCAGCAACTTATTTGATATAAAATGCACAAATATATTGTAGTAATTATTTTGCTGTTTCCGCCTCTTATTAATTTCTAATTAAGTTTATGAATGAAGACAATCGCTGCCAGTGTTGCTTCAATAATTTCAAAGTAGATTCACTGCAACGACTGACTGACGCCATTTACTGAGATGACCAGATGGACGAATCTACGGAATTATAATATTTAGATAACAGAAAGTATTCTATTATTAAAAATGAATTTTAATAATGTAACTTCTATAGTTTACATTAGAATTTCAGATATATTTTTCTGAGATTTGAGGACTAGAAAAACCAGTGAAAAATTTCACTGATGAGATCTAACAAGAAGAAATTTATATGATGTACTGATTATTTTTCAGTCAAGATATTTAGGCTTAAATAACTTGAATCTCGAAAGAAGTCAGTCCTTTTGAAATAATAGACCCATTTGGGGGCCATCTTTTCTTTTTAAAATAGCAGTAATTAGCGTTGTATTCTTAATCATAATTTGTTAATGTCACTTGAATTCGTTGAACTTAGTGAGAAATAAAAAAACAGGTGTCAGATTAAACATGAAGACACTCGAAAGTTGACTCCAAGGCGTCGCGAGTCCCAACGATATATCAGCCATCCTCCAAGATCACGTGACAGTAGCAGAAAGCGTTGCCTTTCCTTAGACAATAGTTAAAGTTTATTAAGCAGATGCTGAATTGTAAGAATTTTCTTCTAATATGTAGCCTAAAGAAATTCTGTTGGAACAGACATATTGACTGATAACGTTTTAAATATATATATAAACTTTTATAATATATAAACTTTTATAATACTATCCATCACTAATTCATAAATATTTCCTATCATGTGTTAAATACGCCGATAGAAGTTGATTTAAATGTCATAAAATCTTCAAAATAAATATTAAAATATTTTTTATAACACAAAATTTTATAGATAATAAATTGAACTTAAATCATACATTAATATTAAAAAAAATGCAATTTTAATTTCTCAGCTTTTTTTTTTTTCACATCTTCCATTTTTTTTTTCCAGAGTAGAAAAGTAGATAGTTAAATCACTAATGTAGTTTTAGCTAAAGATTGTAATTGTTTTTCTTTAACTAAAGTGTAAGTGTCAGGAAATCAGACAGTTACAATACAGAGTGGGCCTGAAATGGTTGCCAAAACTTGAAGGCCCGATGCAACGTAGCAAAGTAACGAAAAAATTTCATATGAACATTGGTGCGTAAAAGCTTTATTTTAGATGTTACAAAATGATTAACACGTGCGTAGATAATGGTATTAACTGCATGAGCGTGTGGTTGCTGGTGCTGGAGAACAACTCATCTAACGTGTAGTAGCTTTAATACCGCTAAGGCTTTCAATAGAATTTTCAGTGCTCGTAGCTTAAATCAAAATGATGACATTCATTAAGTCTGAAAGGCTATTGGGAATCTCAAATGTTGTGATTTGAAAAAAAAAAAAAAAAAAAAAACTACGAAAAAACAATAACAACAATAACAAAATCAGATGATTTGTAGAATATTACATGGGATATAGTTCTTTTTCTTCTCCAGGCTTTCTGTTTTTGCTTAACCGCATTCCCTTAGTTTCTGCAAGTTATCCGAAATTATATAACTTACATCCTAAACGATTTGGAGTTGGGGAGACGATGTAAGTTCGGATGACATCACTACCATTGAAATATGAAAGAATTAATTATTTCTTCGATGTTTTCAATATGAAATGAAGTTCATCTATTCTCTAAGCACTCTCATCTTGCTCATTGTATTGTCGTAGTATTGTTGTTCTAATGCTGTTAATGTCTAATGTCTGCTGTTTAACGTCGTTAAGAGTATTAATGAAGTAATTCTTTATTAAAAATAAGTAATGTATTTTTTTCTGTTCATGTGTGTAATATTTAAGTACTTTTTCCCCCCAATTGCAGAAAAAAAACCTTCAGAACAATCGAAAGCCATTGAAATGGGTATTCAACGAGTAATTGATCGGCCATTTTGGGCTGAAATAAGGCAATTCTATATATTTTTTTTAGTGAGCTGCCATTATATGTGTATAAAATTAGAATAAACAGTAGAGTCCCGCTATTCCGAACTAATTGGGACCGAACACTGTTCGATTTAGCGGAAATTCGAAATAGGCGGATTCCATGAATAATATCAACGTATTGACTTATTGACTTATTACTTATTGACGTATTGAAAAAAATCACTGACTTTACTACTTAAGTGTGTGTAAATTAGTTATTTTTTGTGTTTAGCAGTGATTAAAAATGATTCTACAGAATTGTATAAATGCAGCCGACATGTACTGTAAGTAACCAGCTTTCATTTCAATTTGGTTTCAGGCATTTTCATTAATCTTAAGCTCTATGCATGTCTCTATTTAACTTCTTTGTATAAACAATAAATGTACGTTTTTTCACGAACGTCTTTTTAGTTTCTCCTGTTTTTAAGTTTAAAAAAATCGGTATTTTTTCTGAACTCTATTCGGAATAGGCGGATTTTCGGAATAGAGGGGTTCGGAATAGCGGGACTCTACTGTAATTAGAAGAACTGAGTCGTTAGTCGATATTGAATCCTAATTAAAAAACTGTTAATCATTAATTGAGGAAACCCAGTCCAGATTGATGAGTCAACTTTACATTAATCATAAATTCATGTACAAATAAAATTGTAATATGTGAGATAACAGTAAGTTAACAAAGAAAATCTTGTTGATCAGTGGAAGCATTTGAGTTACAGCATTTCTTATGATATTAGCTCTGAATCTAGTTTTTTTTTTTTATCTCTTTCTTTCATTCGTCAATACAATATCTTTAATTTTGTTATAAATCAGATAAATAAACAAACAAATAAACATTTGAGTTAAAAACGAAGCTATATTATGATATGGAAGTTTATCCTTGAGTTACTTTAAATAATCAATTCAATAGTGAAGTTTATATTGAGATAAGCTCTGAAATAATAAGAAGAGACAAGGAGGGGATGAGAGCTGTTAGAAAGCATAGTTCTCATACCAGATGCCAACCTATACAATCTACCCACGCTCGTCTTCATGGCCTTTGTCCTTCCACTAACTTCTCCCAAAATTTTATGTTGAAAATAACACCCTTTAACTGGAGCCCTTTGTATCATTAAGACCAATAAAGATTTCAAAGTTGTGATTATATTTTACTTCAATTCCTCCGAACTTGTTTTTGAATAGATACAAATTAATCTCTATTATTTCAAAGGTGGTTTCAAAAAGTTTTCATGAGGCACATTTTAATTTTCGAGACTAACTTTATATATATGGGGAATTACTATATATAATATTTTGATATAAATATACTTGAAGGAAAAATGATGGAAAAAAAAAACAAGGAAAATACAAATAAAGATAAGTTTCAGGATTGAAATAAAAACATTACTAAATAACCATTTGAATATATAAAAAAAAACCTAGATAAAGTATCAAAGATAAAGAAAAGAAAATTAAATTTAATATTTTTTTTTCTTTCAACACCATTTTCATGGTCAAACGATGGTCATAGTTCCTTAATATGCGTGAAGAACTAAAGAGGATACTTTGATGAGGGAGGAATGATGCAGGAATGAGGGTAATGCCCAAGTGCACCAAACTTCAATTAACTTTGACGGCTGCATTGTGGACGTAGCTAAAATTAGTGGGGGGTGCTGCTGCAGAAAAATTTTAGCCTTTGCTTTAAAATTGTGTTAAAGAAAACAAACATGTATAAAAAGAAAATTTATTTATAAACATGATAATTTTTTTTTTTTTTACATGTTTGTTTCCTTTCACACAATTTTAAAACAAAGTCTAAAATTTTTCTGCAGCAGCACCCCCCACTAATTTTAGTTACGTCCACAATGCAGCCATCAAAGTTAATTGAAGTTTGGTGCACTTGGGTATGGCAGGGATAGTGAAAGAAACCCATATACCT
>JAFIDM010005346.1:17052104-17068828 GCA_023159025.1 Thereuonema tuberculata
GCGAATAGAATAATCACGTGATCGGAGAAGCCGTTCTGAGTGGACAGCGTTGTATAATTTCATAAAAACAACAAAAACGCATTTTTTTTTTTTTTTTAAAAAGATTGCACTATAACGAATTCGCACTCGCCGGGGTCGCAATCAACGGGGGTTTCTTAGAATAACTTTACCAATAATACTCCTAACAAACCCTAATAATTAGGATGAAACGGCCGTCCCAAACTTTTGCGAGCTCCGGGTGCAAAATCTTTTTGGTTTCATTGATTCAAAATAAGACTACTAAGTATATTCAATTCTTTAAACTGATTAGTTTAAACATTTTCTTTTAAGCGTTTTTCAAATTCCTTTTGAGTTTGAGGATGCGAGGGCCAGGGATTTGACACTTCTTATATTGTTGTGTTTTCTTTTGTGGGATCCCGCTTTCGGGAAATCCTTAACCTTGGGATCCTTAATGGGATCCTTAACCTTTCGCACCTTCTAAGCCTGTCATCGGTGGATTTTGTTTGGCTGATGAGTCCTGAAGAGGATGAAACTGCTGTCCCAAACTCTCATCCATTATATCTTGGGATGGAAAATGAATTTGATTTCTTTTGTGCCTTCCTCAGTTATCATCTTAAAGATTAATTGCATTTTTACCTAAATAATTCACGGAAATAATTTACGAAATAAGTTAACTAATTACATTTTCTTATACAAGAGTAAAAATTGAATTTTTTGTAACGTAAATTGAAAAGAAAAACTTCATGTTTAATGTCAATCGTTTTATCAAAATAAAATAAAAAAAACACAAATTTAGATTATTTCTTGTTTTCTTATAATCGGTAGGATTTTGAAGAATTCATGAAGGAAACACGAAGGGCTGAACAAATGACAAAAAGGATATATATATATATATATAAAAAAAAAAAAAAAAAAAAATAAAAAACTGTATATCTTTGAAGATACGAATTTAAGAAGAAAAAAAAAAGGAACTATTTATAATAATAATAATAAAAAAAGAAATCTTATTACTACAACATTGTGTTATTTATTTATAAAGAGAATTTGAAAACGAGATACATGAACTTTTGAACGAATGTAGGCTTGGGTTTCAAAGTTCAGGTTTGTGATTTCTGGATCCATTTTAGATTTTGTTCCCTCAGGTGATTTGACCTACTTAGAAGTAAAAAGCAAATAAGTAAGATTCAAGGAATGAAAATAACACCGTCGATAGCTCAGTTGGTAGAGCGGTGGACTGTAGTGGTCAACAACTGGCATCCATAGGTCGGTGGTTCAAATCCGCCTCGACGGAATATTTTTTTTTTAATTTTTATTTATTTGTTAACTATACTGATAGTATCAGGCGCTAAAAAATAATAATAAAAAACAGATCTACAATTCAATTTGAATATTACCCAAAAAGCTAAAACCAAAATTAAAACTAAATCTCAATCTTTCTACAATCTTTTCATTTCTCATCCCCTTATGACTGAGCGAAACGCAACGAACAATTAATATAAATACATATAGTAGACGTAAATAATTAATAACAAGATAACAGAAATCAGCATTTTTTTTTTGTCAGTATAAACGATTAAACAAAGAAGCGATTTTTATAAAAAAAAAAAAGAAAAAAACAAGCGTATGAAGCTTTTTTTTAAAAGGCAATTTTGAAGACAAATGGAACCTCCACAATTAAAAACATTAAAAAGAAAGAAAATTAATGTGCTGGGCTCTGCCAGCCTCAGTGAATTTCTAATGCGCATTTAAATGAATAAAAAGCGCCTAAAAATGCCTAGACACAACATTTGAGACCAAGAGCGTTCATTCTGACTACTCTCAACTGATGATCACCAAGTTAGCGTGAAACAGGCTGTCCTAAGATGTCAGTAATGAACCTTGGTCTCAAATTTTAATTTCTTTAAAAGGTTCTCAAAGAAAAAAAGAAAAAAAATTGTTAAGACCAGAAAAGAGAAGTTTTATCTCATTTTCAATTCCAAACAATAAGTAAAAATAATAACAAAGATTTTAAAAACATAGCGCTTTATAAAAGAATAATGGAAAAATATTGCGTAGTACTTAATACACAGCCTATATTGTAGGCTATGTATTGTGGACCCTGTGGCGAAGTGGTAAGACGTTTCAGTGTCAGACCACGATTTATTTGTCCACGATGGATTCTCTCCAGACGGGTTCTAGGGCCCACTCGGCTTTCTGTAGAATGGGTAGTGGGTTTCTTTTCAGGTTTACAGGCGGGATGAACATCCGATCTCTGTTCTTGGATCATTGAAACGTTGGGATCTCCTGAAATATACCTACCTACCTATAAATCGGTATTATGTATAATTGTTGTGATTTTCGAAATAGCTTTAAAGTCTAAAAACTGTTCATTTTTAATTAATTTTTTTTATTGTTAGTTTCTTCCTTTTTTTCATATAGTTTTACCATAATTTTCATAATTTATTATCAGAATATATAAATCCAGTTGAATTAGCAGCTATTTTTAAAATGACATTACCGTCATTAAAGAAAGATTAGTTAATTTTCTCATTAATAGAACAATTATCATTTGAAAGGAGGTTTTATTAGCTACTTACTAGTTTAGTTAGAATAAATGTTTCTCAAATACATCGTATTAAAAGTAAATTAAAAATTTAAGGTTTTCTAACTTTTAAAATGCAATTTATGTGATTTTTATATCACAAATATTTACGAAATTATAGCACAGTTACATTACACATATTCTTTTATCAAATATTTTCGATAAAGTATAAAAGAAATCTAAATTATCTGAGAGTATCTGAAAAAAAAAAGCTAAAAAAAAAAAAAAGGTTAATGATCTTCAAGGTAACGATTTAGTAAATGGAAGCAGCGAGGAAAAAGCAAAAAAACAACAATGGCTAATCATCGCAATCGCAGTAGTGTTTCAAAAATAAACAATTAAAAACTCACTAAGGGGTCGGTAATTAATTATGTGAGGTGAAAAGAGGGGGGGGGGCCATACAATAATTCAACAAGGGGGGAGGGGGGTACAAATTTTTAAAAAAACACCTCACGTAATTAATGGATGGCCCCTAATGAAAGCCTCAGTACCGATACATCTGTTTACTGCCGACTGCTCATGATTGATGATCGCCAAAGAGCGTGAAACGGCTGTTCCAGGATGTCAGTTGATAAATAATATAGTCTCATCCATTGTTTACAACAATGAATTATTTATGTAGCTTACGTAATGATTTTTTTTTTTTTTTTTTATAATTGCAAATTAAATGAAATGAAACTTTCTTATTACTTTTATTTCAATTTCGTTGTATTCTCATAATGAATTTCTCTTATTTCTTAACTTCGATTTCTCAACAGAAGAAAAACATTTTTTTTTTACTAACAAATGGTGAAAAAACATAATAAAACCGAAAACTGTATTCAAAGGCAATTCGAATGTATAAGCGCCGTTAGTAAAAAGGAAATAATTGAACCCCCTGGCGGGAAATCCATTACAGTATTCCTCCGTTCGCCACTAGTTTTGTTTCCAATCTTGGAAAGGATCCGACGCTTCATTTCTCTCTTGTGGAAATTCCAAAGATTGTAAATAACAGTGAAGGAAATAAACTTATTTAAAAATTCTAAAGGAATTTTAAGACTGGTTTCGTTAATACAACAACAGTTTTTGCAAGAGATAGGAAAAAAAATTCATTTTCCGAAAAACACCCTTGAATTTAAATCGGTGAGATGTATTCAATAATAAAAATTGGAGTTGAATTTGAAGAAACGTTAAAGCGTAAAAATAGTCAGATTAGTCGAATTTTTTAAGAGAAATTTAAGTAGAAATAATTTACTAAAGTTGTAGTCTGAGTTAGTAAAAAAAACACTGATTTTAAAACGTATAAACCCCTTTGATCTTCGTTTTGGCATTCATTAATAATTTAAATTTTAATTTAATTCCGTTATATCGATATTTTCTATAATATCGAATAGTTTCGTTGCAAAATAACGAAAATACGTCTTAATTTCAGTACTTGTTTTATTCAACAGCCAATGGATGCTTAAAATAAAAGCTCTTTTGAACGGAATGAAAGGACAGGTGATATCGTTAGAGTAACAGGCGTCAAGGAATCACTTTGTCCACCATTAGAGATAATGCAGCGAAAATTAAACCAAGTTCTAGATCAGAAGACAAATATATTCCTCCATTTCACAATTCACAAGCAAAAACCCTCCTACACACACTTCCACTAGCGAAATTCAGTTTTATGGGTCTTTTTACATTTGCCAATGTAGAATTCATCATCGTAGGACTTAACTGTTACTTAGAAACCTTAAAATAAATGTGGTGCATTATGATTGCTTTGCCCACAAAAACAGATAAATCTGTGCAGAATATAACTCGAATTGGAATAACGCGAGTTTTTCAGAAAATGCTTCTAACACGTTGTAGAAGAACTTGACTATGTTATTCACGTGCTTTATTTAATCCAAAGAAGTTAGCGGTCTCGGTTGTTCTTCCATTTTAAAATATTTTCTTTATTTTTGAAAGTGTTATTTGGAGAATTTTCTTCGATTGTTTTTCTTTTTTTTATAATAGAAATTTTTCAGTACAGTAGAGCCCCGAATATCCGCGAGCGGATGATCCGCGGTGCGCATTATCCGCGAGTGCCGCGAAAAATTTTCTTAATTACGAACCTAAAAAAAAAAACCATTTTTAATCCAAGCCAACAACAGGGAAAAATACAATAGGCCCTACAGTGTGAAGATCGAAAATTACTGACAGGTTTATTGTGCATAGTGATCCTATAGGCCTTCTCGGAATTTGTGGATGCAAACGTAGAGCAAAGGTTTCTGCTGTACTGTACATATTTTAAAAGTTTTACGTATTATGTTTTTTGTACAATAAAACGTAGTTTTTAATGGTGAAATATTTTTTTTCGTGTTATACACCTCATTCTTAGTCTTTTTTCGGGTTATCCGAGATTTTCGTTATCCGCGAAGCCCTTGCCACCCAATCCCGCGGATAATCGGGGCTCTACTGTATTGTACATTTTACAGTTTTCGCTCTTCAACAATATTTATCGGTGATATACTTTATTCCTTTCTAACAAACAGCGTTTTTCAAAATAAAGACAACCTATTTACTAATCGCTTAAATGATCATGGATAAACACCACTTGGGATTAACTAGTGTGATAGTTTGATTAACAGTTTGGTTGAAATTCCTAAATAAAAGTAAATTGTGCTTTCAAGTTAAAAAATTAATGTGATACTAACAGAAACCTGGAAAGTATTAGATCACAAGTTTCCTGAACTTACAACATCGTATTTAGAGAGGGTGATAAGGGAAACTAATATGTATGCATAATAATACAAAATAAATATATATATTGTTGTTTTTGTATATTTAGTATCATATTTTGTCTGAACGATAAATAAAGAATATTCATTTTTTTTCCAGCTTTGCCATGAACTGTAACATATCGAGCTATTTTAATATTTCTTCCTTTCACGGCGTTTTCAAGAACTTTCCTTGTAAACAGGGTTGTTAATTGTTGATAGGTTATTTAATACTACTGTATCTTATTTGTCCGTTTGACTTACGAACGATAATTAATGTAAAATAATTTTGTCAGGTTTAATAAATTATAATATATTATAAGTGAGAGTGATTACATTGATTTATGTAAAGATAGTGAACTACATAAAATTATCCTTTTCAATTTTTACTTCGAAATCTTGACATTTTAAAACAATCGTTTTATGCTATCAATCGTTAAACAATTCGTGGCATTGCCGAAATTCCATTGTTCATATTATCTTCCTGGGAAGGAATTAAAGTGAGTAGCTTATTTTTGGTATTTCCAACACTGCATCCAATCAAGCAATTACTGTTTGTTTTGACAATTATTTAGATTTCTTGGCAGCACTTGTGTATAATCCTACGGCGTCACTTTTGAAAGTGATCCTTACAAAGTTTCTAAAATTGCCGCCACTGGCAGCACTAGTCACGTCACGATCCTTTTTTAAGGCGACTGCAAATCTTTTATTCCTTTTATTTATTTATATTCCTTTAACAAATGCACCTAAAATTCTGAAAATTGAAATATGAACTTGTAAAGCTTGTGGGATTTATATTTTCTTGTTTTTAATTTTCAAAATATTCTGCAATTAAATTAAAATTCAAAAATAGTCAGTTTTTTTTGGGGGGGGAATTATCGAGGTATTACTCGGTATTAATTGACAAAAACCTAAAATAAAAAAAAAAAGAAAATTAATTAAATAATGATTTGTATTTAAAATATTTATTAATGCAGTAATTTTTAAAAAAAATTGCATTTTTTTAAAAAATTGTTTGAGATTAAATTATTTTACATGCTATTAAATAATCATAAACTTTTTCATTAAAGCCTTTCTAAATATCATGCAATTTCATTTGATGCTGTTAGTTTCCAAAAATAATTTAGTAAGTGAGAATATCTCCAAAAGATAGATAAAATTACTTATTAAACAATTGTAAATTACCAGGAGCAAATTTGTAACATTCTTTCATTGGAACAAGCTTGACAAGAACAAATTGGTCATTGCAAATATTAGTTGTAAGCTCAATAACTAAATATACATTTAGATAATTCTGAAATATAATCCACATTTGTTGGTCTGCTCAAGATCTTCCGTTGGGAGATGGAAGAATACTAAAACTTAAAGAATGTTGGATCTTTATATTTTTTCTTTTGATATTATGCATCTGTTCTGATTAAAGAAGAATAAAATAAAAAAAAATAAAAATGTGGATAGTTTGTTAGTGAAGTTATTTTGATCAATTTAAGTTGTTTCATCTTGAAATTCAACATAATGCAATAGTTTTACTCGCAGTGTGGATAGTAATCTGAAATGTGGAGCAAATAAAAGAAAAAAAATGCAATTGCTAGAGGAACACGAGATCACCCATTGATTTCGAGAAACAGGCATAAAAATATTTTCTAGATTTTGATTTAAATTAAGTAAATATTTCATTTAAATTGAAAGAATGACACTAATTTAAAGTGTCATTAAACTGTTAATCTTATTAAAATTTTTTATTAAAATTTGAAACCAATGTTGATCTGACACCTCAAGACAAGCCTGTTTCACGCTTATTAGGCGATCATCAGTTGAGGGTAGTCAGAATGTTTTTACCAATGTTCATCTGACACCTCAAGACAAGCCTGTTTCACGCTTATTAGGCGATCATCAGTTGAGGGTAGTTAATCTTATGAAGACGGGAAATAAGTGATGTATTTCATTGAACTGCTATTTTTATAAATTTATTTGAAAACAAATTTTAGTATTGAATTTTTGTTAATTTTTGTTTGTTCATCTATCTTTGAAATGCATTTTAATAAAAATAAATGGTAAACTTTGTGTATTTTTAAAAAGTATTCAAGACATTCGACTTGCGTGGTTTACTGAAATAACAAAACAAAGGATTGCAAAAAAAATGAGCATTTTGCTTTTTTGATCACGCGACCCTGCAATTAGCTGATAGTGAATATGCTGACCAGTTGTGCCATTTCTGGTTTGTAAACTACACTATTACTATTGATAAAACTTTCCTAAAATCACTGTTGCCAACAAATATCCAACTGTTTTGATATCGTCCCAATATGGTCATTATGATCACCAAGTTTAAGTTAGCAAAATTTGAGCTTGCTTCCCATGGATATTTGATCCCAATTCACAGCTGGTGATAGGGTTAGTAACATTTAACAAGTATTATTAGTGTTGATGTTAGTCACAACTTTCGTTATTCTGTATGAACTACAGTGGGCGATCTGATATGACGTTGGCAGACCTATTTGCAATTATCTCACGAATCATTTATGCTGTAATGATTGGCATGTCCTATCTTGGCGCGGACTTATTAATTTATAATGGGAAATTTAAATATCGAGCAATGATGCACGTTTCTCATATTTAAAGCAGATGTTATATTGAAGTTGGAATAGGTTTTAAAGGTGGGCGAGGGAGAGATGGTTACAATGACTTAAAGAATTGGGGCTAGTCTGATAAACGAAAAAAAATGTAAATAAGTAGTTATTGCCAATAAAAATTAGCCCTTCATGACGAATGATCCAGGAACGATGAAACTCAGTACGGCATAGTCGTAGGTAGTTATGCCACTGACTTGGGCTCTTCGCTGAGAACTGCCACAAGAATCTTCAATGTTGCTACAGCTGTTATTACGTGAACAACTGTACGTCATGACTGCTATGTGCTTTATCATCAGTGAGGTTGCGGTCTCAACCCTCTGCACGTTTCGATGGAGAATTCGATGCAGTTTTGACTGGGTTTGATTTCGGTCGTTGGACTGTGGGAGGCAGGGCTGGTTGTTCCGCCGCATTGGCGGTCACCTGAACCATTCCATCTGTCTGCAACGGTATTGGGAGCAGTGGAGACAGAGGGAACTTACGCGCAGGAAAGATACTGTAATCGTCCAACAAGTGTAAAATGATCAATGGATGTCTGCTATTCAGATACATATCATTAAAACCCCGAGATCTACCCACAAGATTGCAATTCGATCTAGATAGAAGTAGACTTGCAAATTCGGCACTCGTACGCTTTATGCCATTAACATCTCACCGGCGGCTTCGTTTGTAGTGGGCGGGTGACTGCTGTGGACTGGCAACGAATCGTGTTTAGTGATGAATACAGATTGTGTGGACATCGATAAAAACCGTTCTCTAGAGAAGCAGTGAGCAGCGCACAAACAAGATAATGCCCGCTCACATTCCCTCTGCATTCCCTCGACTTTCCTTGGCCCGCCAGGTCTCTAAACTTGTTTCCCACTGAACATGTATAGAACAAGCTCGAAGGGCAGCTTTGGCCATCAACGGAAATAAGATCTGGAGTGGCAGTTGCAACAGGATCTTCAGGAGAACGTGTGTGACTTCAAAACGGTTGTATCCACGCTGGGTCGGTACGACAACAGGGCTATTGATCTGTAGTCGACCTTTTGATTGCCCGGAAAACGGTCCATTTGCATCACTCATTGCCTATGGAGTGCTGGTTGTTTTTACGATTTTATCATATAGAATAACTTTTTTTTTTAGTTTACATTAGTAGGTTAAAAGAACCATTTCAGTGTTTAAAATGTAATGAAATAATTAAAGTCTCATTAGGGAAAGGGGGAACGAAATACCTTTTTGGTGAAAACCTGCTACTATTAATAAGCTAACGTAAGAAATTTGGAGGCTTTTAGATAAACAATGAAAAAAATACATTATCTAAGTGCTATTAATGATGGGAATTGTTTCTAATTCTATCTTAAATGGTTAGGATTATCGATGTAGGTTTCATCAACTTTGATAGAATAGGTAACTGAAATCTGGACAACAACAAACACTAATACAGGCGGTCACCGGGTTACGGACGACTCTATTTCGACGTTCCATACTTACGAACGTGTTCCCAAGGCTCCGTATATTAGATAAAAGTTTAACGTGTGTTAAAAATTTGCATTTAGTAGAATAAGAAGTCACGAAACACAACAAAATTTGTTAAAAAAGTTTATATAATAAAAATATTTTGAAAATAAAGAGCTTTCGGAATCTGTGCGATTCCCTTGAGGATTCAATGAGGATTGACAAGGGAATCGCACAGATTCCGAAAGATCTCGACCTAGTTTTACTGTAATGTATTTTTAAAATATTTTTATTACATAAATTTTTTAACAAATTTTGGTGTGTTTGGTGACTTCTTATTCAACTAAAAAACTCCCTACAAAAGATAATATATAATTAAATTAATAAGTCGGGAACCAGTTTCTTCCGCGCATGTAAACAAACCTGCTTGGCATAAGAAGGTCGTTGGCGCAGCATCTTTATGCTAGCTACTAATCTCATTGTTTACATGGTCGCTTATGCACAGCCTCACTTTCGTCTTAACTTTTTTTATTCGATATTGTGAATCTGTATCTGTCCATACGACCATGGAATAGATTCTGTAGCTTATCACAGTACAGGCGTATTATTATTACAGTATTACACTGTATTATTATTACCACATACGGGCCATTACGATATTACCGTAAATGCGATATTCATCAGGGATTCGAGTTACAAACAAATCTGACTTAAAATCATTCTCAGAAATGTTAACCGTTCGTAACTCAGGGACCTTCTGTATTTTACTTCGGCAAATCAAGGAGGAGAAAAGTCTTCATAAATTGCTACAAAATCATTACTAAATGCAAACCAATAAGGAAGATGGGAATGTAGCTTAATGCTACAGACAACGTTTTCAGGTCATCAAATACAAAGGGGTTCCTTTGAATGGCATCCCACAAAAGGAGATTTTGATTCATTAAATTTACTTATATATTTTATCAAATGAAAAGAGAAAAAACATATCAGAATTTATTTCATCAATCGAATACTACAACGCGAGCAATTCTTGTAAATTTTATCTTGAAAACTGGCCCAAGGATTTTGATGAAATGAGGTGAATCTATCGTTTTCGGAGGCGAGAAAGTGATTTAGCTAGGTTTGTAGTTCTAAGATAGTGGTGCTGTGTTGATTGGAATCTTGTTACTGCTGTAAGTTTACTTTTATTATGATAAGCAATTATGTTGGATTATTTTATCTATCTTCTATCTACCTTATGTTCGGCCTCGTGACCTGTTACAGTTTAACTCCTTTCTTGAACGGTCTTCCAACTGATCATTTCTCTTTAGGCTTAAAAATTTATTATGTTTGGTGTCTCTTGCTGTTCATTCTTTCAATGCATTATCTCCACTTTTTTCTGTAATTTTGTATAGATTATAGCTTGTTCCTTTAATTCTACAAGTATTTAATTTTTTCTTTTGTGATCTATTGTAAAGAATAGTAATAAGAAATATCTTTCGATTTCTCATGAATCTCAATTCGGAAGCTGTAATTCTTCGTTCATTTTGTTTCTTAATTGTCCAGGCTTTACAACCATATATCATCACTGGTCGTACTAAAGTTTTGTGTATTCTAAAACGAGGTATATTTCTGTACTTGAAGATGAAAATTTTATTTTACTTTAAGTATTTTTTTGCTACAAATTATTCGAAATAAAAGTTTATTGTAACTTTTACTTTAAGAAAATAACATCCGAGATTCTTCATGAGATCAAATTGTAGAAACAATGTTCTTGCTTAAGATTAGGAGTTGCATTTTACAAATTCAGATCCTAAGGCATCAAGGCTGAAATGATGGATATTAAGATGTTCATTAAGGATGACGAGGGAAAAAATTATCGGAGGACGGTAATAATGAAAGATAATTGGAATTATTAATTTACTTACTTGTTTATTTCTTTTTATTAAATAAAATGTTATGCAGTCAACTGATTTTGAAGCTTTTAGTTTTATTTGAAACAGTTAGTACTTCACACATAACAGATTAAAATAAGTTTTAAAGTAATTAGTATTTCATAATGGTTGGCTGGCATTCGTAAATATAAAAATATTTTCTGATTTTTATAAACGTTCATTTTTTACATTGTTGTATGTCTTTTTTTACATCCAAGTGCACTTGTCAACATTTTCGTAACATAATTAGGTTAATTGAAATATATGATATTTTGCTATTTTTGGGAATATCAACAAAACACAGTAAAATCGTTGCCATTTTCAACAGTGATATAGCAACTCTTTAACCAATTAGGGGTCATTCTGTAAAGCACTTTCAAATGTTTTTATGAATTTTGTAATTGAAGCAGTTAAGTTAATTTTTTTTGTTATATTGGCTATTCAAAACATTCAATAAGAAAGGGTACAGAGAAATATATGTAATATATTATTTTTTTTGCTTAAAAACTATTTTAAATATTAAACACCTTTTAATATTTTAATTTATTTAAATATTCAAGTTTATATTTGGAGTATTTAAAATCAATTATAAGTAGACTTCATTACTGCCTTAAATAGAAAATAATAAAGATTTTTAAACAAATTTTTAATATCTATCTGCTGTTATAGCTAGCACAGGATATTATAGGTTTCAGCTTTTGTAGCATAAGGTTTAAAATGCAAAGATGAAACCTAGATATAAATTGTGAATTATTTATTTTCAGTTATATTAATTATGATTTCTATGAGCTCTTTATTGCGTTCTTTAAATCTATGTCAATCCTCTTAGTAAATTTTATGATGTATTTCAATTTGTAATTAAGGTGTTTATTTCATGATTTCAGTGTATAATGTAGCAATTGAGATTCCCAGTACATTCTCACTTATTTATAAATCGGAATAAGATTTGGAGTTTCTATTTCCTAATTAACCTCAAAGACTAAACAGGGTCACGCAACATGGTAATCCTCAGTAAATCCTAGCTGATTTAACTAAGTCCTGGGATACGTCTTGTTGGCTTCCATCTGCAAGTTTCCATAAACTCTGCAATTAGATTAATACCCAAAAGCGGAATATCTCTGTCGTAATGAGCAATGGGGTGGTAATGGTAGGAATTAGAGGATATTCAGGGACATTCTTGCAATAGAATATAGAAAAAAATGTCAGACTAGGTTAGATCAATGTTACCAGTCGCTGACATATTAAAGGTTATAGAAAGTCCAGATTAGTTTCAAAATTTAAAATTGAATTCTAGAACAAAGATTGTTGCATTCTAGAAATGCAATTGTTTTTATTACCAATTAGTGAATTTATTGTCATCCAATCTCCTGCTGACAGTTACTCGATTTACCAAGACGAAAATGTAGGTTAATTTATAATTTGTAAGGATTTTTTTTGTGAATTTTATTTGTATTGTAGAACTGGAATTGAAGCATAAACTTCAATAATTAATAATCCTGTCAATTTTTTTCTTCTTTTTGAATTTTGCTGTAAGAATTTCTAATGAAATTAGGAAATGTGATGGTCAAAACATTTAATTTGGAGATACGAGCATATTTTTTTCCCCAATGTTTAAATAATATTGGTAATTTTTTTTATTTTGTTTATTCTTTTAGACAAATCGTTCCATTATATCTATATTTAATAAGGAAAATGAGTTTGTCTTCCTTCTCGTTAAGTTACAAAAACTGCCACTAGATGGCGCCAGGATTCTTGTTACTTTCAAATCGAAAATTGTGCAGTCGCATCTTTTTTTAGTCCTTGATTCAGTATCGCAAATTGTTCCTCAGTTTTCCAATGTTTCGCGACCTGGTGGTAAAGAAATATTTATTTAGACTGAATACATGAAATATTGGATTGAATATAATGAGATTGAGATTCTCATGCAATTTAAGATTAATAAAATTTATAGGTAAATTAAAGAAGCACATTATAGGAAAAATATTTATAATTTCGTATGCGAATAATTAAATGCAAGACATTTTATATATTCACGTTTCTAATGAATTTAGTTTATTGTATGTTTATTATTTATTGCAGAGAAGTTAAGGGCCTGAAAATTAAAGTTGTGCAGTTATGACACATTTTAATTAAAAATACCAATTTAATAAAACTGATTAAACTTATATTAAAACCGGACTATTTCCTAAAATTAATTGAACCATCAACAGGAAAGGTCTTTTCCTGTTTTATAATGACAGTTACTTTGACTTAAACTGTCAAATTTAAATTTTGATCATTTTAAATAAATTTTAAATCGTTTTTTTTTTAAACAATTACACTAAATCTCTTGCTATCAGAAATTTCCTCCAGAGCTTTATGAATATCAAAATATTTGTTTTACGTATTGCATTTTTTTGCCCTTTTAAAATATTGCAAATAGTCGTGTATTACTACTGAAAGTCTGCAGAATCTCAGAATGACTAATAAATCAGCATGTGGACAGCTTTTCTATGATCGAAAAAAAAAAAAAAAACTACTCTTCTATTACGATTTGATTTACCAAACCTTTCCATATATAATCGTGTAACTTAACTAGTTTAAATTCCTAGATAATTCGTAAAACTTTGTTTTTTTTTTTGAAAATGTTAATTTTATTAAAAAAAAAAAGTAAAAACAAATAAATAAAAAAAATGTTGGAATCTGTTATAATTTTCCAGATCTTCCGTAATGTGAACTTTCTGTGTTTGAAAAGTTATTTTAATCTCCTGTGAAAATAGAAATAATTTCTACAATGAAACTTTCGCGACGAGAATCGAACCTACAACCTCGGATCCGAAGTCAGACGTCGTCTTATCCATTAGGCCACAGGGAGTACATTTACATTACTGTTAAATATCTTTTATCACTCTCTTTCTGTGTACGTTGCAACAAGAGAAGAGCCAGAGAAAAAAAAAATAACTCGTGAATTTCAGGCTACTAGATTAAAATTTAAATTTCAATGTTCATTTTTTTTAACTTACTATAAGCGCAGGCCAGCGAGCATTTGCAGAAGCTCACCCTCAGCGACGAACTCGAGTCGTTAGACACATTTCTCGACATGAATGAAGAAATTACAAATGACGAGCAAATATTCTACTTCATCTAAAAGCCGTCGCATTGTTATTCCGTCATTGCTGACGAGATGTATAATGCTGGTATTAAAATGTTGCCTGGTAGACAATGTGTTAAAATACATATGCCTGGTATATGTAATCAACGATTAAATATCAGACATTGCAAACCCTCACAATACATAGACTCATTTTCTACTATTCATCTTAAGTTAAAGTTGCGATCAGGCCCAGAGGACCGCGCAATGCTGCTGGAGGGTAGGTTCCAGTGCTCAGAACCTACGGGACAAAGTTGAGGACGGGGGGTCGGCCCGTCGCTCGCCCGCCTTTAACTCCCGGGAAAGAAACCCGGTACCCATTCTATAGAGAGCTGGGTAGACCCTAGGGCCCGTTTGGAGGAGAAAGAAACGTGGAAAAATTCTCGTCCTCCGCCGAGGCCGGGAATCGAACCCTCCACCTCCAACCCGCAGCCAAGCGCCCTTACCCACTCGGCTACCGGGCCCACATTCATCTTCCATAACATATTAGAAAGGTCACATTGATGGAGTAAAATAATTCAGAAATTGTGACCAGAATCCTGCTTCCAAATTGTTAAAATACTGGCTTAAAATTACTGCAGGTTTAATGTAGGAAGATTACTTTACAAAAGAAGCAATCGTGTTTTCTTTTGATCAGAATTTTTATCGTAATGAGATTGTTTCAGTTCAAGCAGTCTCAGGTGCTCAAAAGAAGCATTTCTTTACAAATAAAAACATTTATTTTCATTATTCTTGACTTTTCATTTAAGTTCAGAAACTTTATTTGTTTCGAGTAGTTTGGTAGAATAAATAGTAAACGAAATCATTAAGTTTTCCTTTCTAATGCTCTGTTCTAGTTAGTTTAAAATTGTTTTCATTTAAATAATTTTTTTAATTTGTGGAAAAAAAAATCCTTTAAAGCAATTCCCATTCGTCTCCTGGAGATGCCTGCAATTTGTCAGAAAGTTATGGCGAATAGAGAAATTGTTTGGATACGCTCTGGCGATTGAATGCAGACATGCTGAAAGAAATGCACACTGTTTCAAATGATGCTCCTCTACAGTGAAAATATAGATGTTCTTATTTAGGAAAATTCGAAGTCAATAAAACTGTAGACATTCTACCGAACTTCCTAAACAAATTCTTGTTCATTGGTCCTCTTGGTGTGAGTGTCTGAGATACAGTAATTGTTCCATTAGTATCTTTTCTTAAAAGTACCACAAAATTAAAGAGTAAACACTTTCTGTTGAATAAGCAGAAGATTGAACAGCCCCTCCCCCCAAAAAAACCAAAAAAAACTTTGATTCGTACAATTTCACAAAGTTTATGTACTTTACCAAAAAAAAAAAAAAAAAATGCTGCAAGAATGCTATAGGTTTAATTTGGCTATTTTGTTGCGAGTAATTCACCATAGTCCCATCCTCCATTTGTGCCTCGATACAAGATTTGGTGACAGCCTTCCCAGCGATGGGATGAAATGGTGTGCTTCATCAATCAGATGACTTGAGTGTAAGACGAGATGAGAGGCTTCTAAATTTATCAAGTATTTTGTTATGGAGTCATTCTTAAATTGTCAACATATCTCCAATTTCATAATCACTGAGCACTTAATCCCAAAGATACACAGAAGACTATGACAAATACATACAAGATTAAAGGAGATTATAAAATATATCTGTATGACTGAAGAGACTAGTTCAAAATACTTGAAATTTTTCTGGACTTAATTTATTAAATCTTTAATTCCTGATGAAGACCAAAAAATACACTGACTTGCCGAATCAGACGAAAAATCTGGTATCAACGACTACTAAATCAATAATTTCATTACAATATTAAAAAGATATCAATGGTTTGTAGAAATGAGCTCAATTAAATGTTCATAGAATGTCGAAGTATCTTTACTTGATTAAGGTTGTAATTAAAAGTTAAAACATAGTACGGGTAAAGTAATGAGTTTCACAAATGTGAAAGGATAATAATGGTAAAAACAGTGTCTTCTTTAGAAAAACTTCTTAAAGACAAGTACTTTTATAAATAAAAAAAAATTATTTATCAAATTTCCCGAGATTTTTGAAGTTAGTCAAATTTAAGGTCAAAGGAGTGTCACAAGCCCTCACCTTACTTCTGAATGGATATTACAAAATTTGATATAGCTGATTCGTAACTTATAAGATGATTCAAGGGTGAACTGAGATCTGGGGGCACGGCAGTGCTCCCGCCAAGACGAGCCGAAGGCAGGAAGGGCACTACGTACCTTTACTGGAAGTGTTTCGTCGTATTTTCGAACCCTCATAGCTTCGGCCTGGATAATACTAGAGAGCTCAAATT
>JAFIDM010005346.1:17068838-17086759 GCA_023159025.1 Thereuonema tuberculata
GGCCTGGATAATACTAGAGAGCTCAAATTTTCAGGATAAGATGCAGTTACCATACTAATGAAATACGCTAAGTTTCATTTATCTAGCTTTTATACTTTGGATTTTATTAAGATCTGAAATGCGTCGTACCTTCAATGCTTCGGCCTAAATAATACTGTGTAATAATGTGATTTCTTACAAAAGTGCAAACAGCTTGTATATACAAGTTGACCAATAGAAAAACAGAAAAGTAGGGTATTGAAAAAAAATCCATTTTTTAAGTAATCTTAAAACTAAATAGATAATCCCACCCAAAACATTTCATGTAAAATAAGTTGCCAAGATTCACATGCTCATAACGCTTTCACTGTTAAAAAGTTATCAGATCTCATCTTACAAAAAGAAATGAAATCCCACCCAAAACATTTCATGTAAAATAAGGGGTTGCCAAGACTCGCATGCTCATAGCGCTTTCACTGTTAAAAAGTTATCAGATCTCATCCTACAAAAAGAAATGAAATCTCACCCAAAACACTTCGTGTAAAATAAGTTGCCAAGACTCACATGCTCAGAATGCTTTCACTGTTAAAAAGATATGAGATCTCATGTAGAGCCAAGCCCCTAACTCTACGAGGCCTAACTCTACAAGCCCTAACTCTAAAAACCTTATATCTTGGTCAAAAAGTATGGCTTGGCCGTTTCATGGAACTATTTCATCTCACCCAAAACATTTCATGTAAAATACGTTGCCAAGATGCTCATAACGCTTTCACTGTTAAAAAGTTATCAGATTTCATATAGTGCCAAGCCCCTCACTATACATGCCTAACTCTAAAAACCCTAATATCTTGGTCAAAAAGTGTGCCATGGCATACTCCATATCCTTTACATAACTCCATGGGATTGTCTGTGTGACAGCCACGAAACGGCCAAGGCATACTTTTTGACCAAGATATAAGGTTTTTAGAGTTAGGGCTTGTAGAGTTAGGCCTCGTAGAGTTAGGGGCTTGGCTCTACATGAGATCTCACATCTTTTTAACAGTGAAAGCATTATGAGCATGTGAGTCTTGGCAACTTATTTTACACGAAGTGTTTTGGGTGAGATTAGATTTATAAGATTAATTTTAGCAGTTATTAATTACATTAACATTAATACAAAGAACCAAACGCACAAAAACAATAGAGATAGAAATAATAAATAACTTCATTACATGTTGCGAAGGTACTCTTCCTTCGTCGTCAGATGATATTAAATAAATAAATACATGAAAAGGAAAACAAGGCTCGGAATTAAAATTTAAATTTAACAATAATTTTGGATAACAATAAAATCACAACTTGCAAATGTAACATATAAACTAAAATACAATTTTAGTCAAAATTTCAGAAATTCCGATTTCAAAGGAATAAACAATAAATGAAGTCTGAAGCAGGACGAAATGGCCGTTCCCGAGTCCATCTGATAATAGACCAGAAAGACATTTTTGTTTATTGGTTTATTGGTTTATTGGTTTAGATTTTCAATGAAGTATATTTAGATAAAATCACAAAATAAATAACATTGTCATTGAATATTAATTATGAATTAATGTTTAATAATTCATTTGGTGGACATTTAGAGAACTTGAATATTCTCCTAATCCTAATCCACATTCAAAAACCGAAATGTCACTAGTTTAAAGAAACGCAAAGGAATGTTCGAGAAAAAGATTTTGCCCGGTTGAATCCAACCAGTTCAGACTCAAGAATCAACAAAGATAAATTATTTATTAACCTAATCTGATGTTCCTTTTCTGTATATGAAATTGTGTACGACATTTTCACAAAAGATAAAATGTAAATCTGAATTTAAACAATGAGACTCAAACTGTTAAAGAACAACAATATTTTCTTTTAGTCATTTCACACGTTCCTTTATGAAAGATAATATTATCGTCTCGATTCCCGGTTTTGAAGCTGACAAGTAAAAGTTTTATGTTTTAATAAAATCGTGGAACATCCTTCGTATTATTATTATTCATAGAATCCATATCATTGATAGTGCTAGTAATCTTTAGGTGAACGTTGATAGTAATTAATAATAATACTATACTTATGATGGTCGTTAGAAAGGAGGATAACAGGTAAAATAAGTGCCACAAATGATACAAGTAGCTTGCAGTAGTGAGATATTCAGTCTTCGTAAAATAAAACATTGTTTTTCGATTGATATAATAAGTGGATACTGAAAATTTTTATGATCTGGTTAATATTCCAGCATAAATAATGACTACAGTAAACTCTGCTTACAGACAATTAATATCTTCCATACTGGAATAAGTATAGCCAAGTTTCAGTTGAAAATAAATGCATTTTTTTGTCACTACTTTGTTTAGGGAAATTTGTAAGCAGAAAAAAAGCGAAAATACAATTTAGTAAATCACAAGCAAATTCCTTTTTAAGGCTATGTTTCATTAGTGTTTTAGCGACGCTCGTACTGTTCTGTCCGTCCATCGTATCTCTACAGCCAAAAGTATACATCGTAAGAGATCAGTGATACCTCATTGACTTCTAAATCAAAATACGATTTCTGATCTGCGTTCACTACCTGTCGGAGCAAGTGGATGGGATTGAAAAAGAAACATTCTACAGCTCAAACTGTAAGTCGTACAGAAATGAGTGATGCCTTATTGGAACCCGTTTGACTTGTGAAGGCGGGGAAATACTCATGTTCCGGCATGCGGTTACTTCCTGTCTATAGAAATATCACGTAGCAATGAAATTCAAGCAACTTTTTTTTTGAAAATTCAAAGAAATAAAACTTTAAAAAGAAAAAAAAATACTGTTTAATAAATGGAAAGGTTTAGATCCTGGTGCGGTCCCTACTATTAAGAATTCTAAATTAAGATTTATCGATCTTTAACTATCAATATTATGAGCATTACAATACAGGATTGTTTCATCAGCTGTATTTCGTTCAAATATTTACATTGAGTTCTCATCGAAATGCCCTTATTTGTTCAATACAAAGTTTCCTTTTGCAATACAGTAACTTATTTCACTCGATTGATATTAAAACTAAAAAGAAACTATATTAATTACATTGAAACAGTTTGGATTAAATCCATTTATGAATGAATACCCACGATGAATTTTTAGTTCTTTATCCTATCTCCGAATTTTTTGTTTGTTTTGCTTCTGTAAATTTTACACCACTTGATCCATCACCTTTGTTTATGCATCAAGAATTCCTGAAAAATGTCGATATTGACAGCTCTTACTATCAAATGCTGTGTGGCAAACTTGAGAAATTGATTGGAAAGTGTAAGAAAAATTCAATCTAGCCTAAGAGTCACCTCGAAAGCATGGAAGGTCAGCAAAGCGAATATCTTGGTGAATTCCTTCTTTGCCTCTGTCAGCTACATCAAGACATAAAGTCACTCTTCATTCTTCTTTAGTCTTGTTGTGCTTCAAGTTACATATGTTTATATGTTGCATTTGCAAGTTGTGATTTATTGTTATCCAAAATTATTGTTAAATTTAAATTTTAATTCCGAGCCTTGTTTTCCTTTTCATGTATTTATTTATTTAATATCATTTGACGACGAAGGAAGAATATCTTCGCAACATGTAATGAAGTTATTTATTATTTCTATCTCTATTATTTTTGTGTGTTTGGTCCTTTATATTAATGTTAATGTAAATAATAACTGCTAAAATTAATCTTATAAATCTAATCTCAGTTCACCCTTGAATCATCTTACAAGTTACGAATCAGCTATATCAAGTTTTGTAATATCCATTCAGAAGTAAGGTGAGGGCTTGTGACACTCCTTTGACCTTATTCTCGCTTCTCTCTTGCAAAGGCACTGGAAAGAATAGTTCATAGATCACAAATATTCTGGTGTCAGCATACTGGGAGTAGAATTCAAAATGACCTCTAACGCTTGTCTAAACTAATTCACGGAGCACATAAACCTAAGAAAACATAAGGTCAAGAGTTTCAGCGTCGACTACTTGTCTGAGTATTCACTAAAAATTCAGTTTCCGAAATTGCTTACGAAATTTTTGTCAATGAAAATTCGGGATATCACTTGCTTTAATATATTCAGCTACAGAGTTCTCAGCGTCGCAATGCGCCTCATTTAAAATTCGAAAAACTTCACTAGTAAAAAACTGTCCGAATCCTTTAATATGGAAAGAAGATTTCGTCAAATTCAAAACTTTATATACATATTTATTTCAAAATTATGTAAATCCATTTACAATTTTGCCGCCTATAATTCCAGGATTGTTAAGATTCTCCCATTTTAAATAAAGCCATGTTTTAAATAAAGCCATAGTTCTCTTAATCATAATTATGTGACAGTTCAGATTAAAAAGACCTGTTAATCATATTTAAGTGAAAAAAATTTCCTAATTACAGCGAATACTATCTTGCGAACGGATTCAATCACGTTCTAGTTGTAGGGGAACGCATATCGGGGATTCAGGAGCCATCAATTTTTTATCTAATTACTTTTAATAAAACTCAACATGCTCATGCACGTCTCCACATCAGAATCTTTCATTTGATATCTCATTTACCTCTGTATCTTATGTGGTTCCCGAGAAAAAGGCTTACAGTCTCTTTCTTTTATACATACATAATAGAGTCATTACATTATGACCATCCGCAGCCAAGATAAATGAGCACGCCTGTAGAACGAACTGTCACATGTGTCAATGGGTTCAGAGCAGGGTATGTAAGATTCAGAACAGGCTTTCTGTTAGTGTGTTCCGCGTCAGATGGGAAAATCTGCAGTTATATCAGAGTTCATAAAGCACAGATTGTGTTGGCACGGCGCCTGTGTTGAAACGGCGCGGTTTGTGGGCTGCTCACGTGTCGCTGTAGTGAGTACATATCAACAGTGGTGCAAGGATGGGCAAACGACGAACCGTCGTCCAGCTGTGAGTCGTTCATTGATGCCAAAGGCTGGCGCTTTCTCCTGGTTCGTAGCGACCGCAAGACCACAGTCGACAAATCATCCACAGTAATTGTTGGTAACATTCGAACGCTTCTGCGTATAGGGCTGCTCGTATTAGGTTACAATATAATGACTCATCGGTGTATGTATAGATACGGAATTAAAGATGTCGGTTTAATAGACTTCTAAACCGACATTTTTTTTTCTCCAGCAGAATCTCAGGACGATGAAGGAATGAACAGATATAATTTTTTTCCTTTCTCATTAAACAATTACTCGGATAATATGAATTGATAATTTGGATTGCGTTATTTGGATCATTTGAATAGTTTTTAACAATATTGTTTTAATTGAAAAAATTGTAGTGCGGAAAAGAATTTAATTACATAATTCGAGTAATACGAATTAAATAGAACTGAAACAGTTTCCCAATTAAAATGATTCTCTTAACTTTTGTTTACTTGAATCATCATTTGTGGTCTCTCATGTTCTTCAATGAGAATCTCAATAACATGGTCAGTTTATTTGAATATCTCAAAATGGGAAAAAACCAGTCAGAACAAAATTATAAGAGGAATACCGATTCCAATAAAACAAAACTTAATATCCTCTAAAACTATATTGTTTCGTGTAGTTTAGATTTCGCAATAATTCAGATTATGCTAAAAGTAAAAAATTCTTTATTCTGTAACAATAAAATCCGAATTTTAAGTCAAACTAGAAAGAAGTACGAAGATTTCGAAGTCGCTCAAAAAATTGTCTTATGAAAAAGATAAATAAAATAAAATTCATATCTTTAAGACAGAATGTGAAAAATATCAGCTCTTGATCCCTTTTTAAATCGAATAAACACGACATAATAGAATCAAATACAGCGTTTAAAGGACGACTCTTTGGATCTCTAAGAAAAAAATAAGATATTATCTATAATAGATCAGTCTTAAGATGCTTAAAAAGATCTTGATTTCGGAGAATATTTGTGGTATTTTAGTTACTTTAATATCCTTAAGTATAAATAGCAAGCGACTAAAGAAATAGCTGTAGTATTTTAGTACTTCTTTTTTTCTTTCTGTAACAAGGGATGTGCGTGACCTCGAACGCTGAGAACCGCACGAACATGTGCTTAGAATATAAATCGCTCATCCCGAAAACAGCGGTATGAGTCATTCCCATCCAAAACTCAGCTGTTGTCTGCTAGCGCATTTTGAAGACTGAATAGCTGTGCAACACTATCAGAACAGTAGGAAAAGTTTGTTGTTCAGATAGCGTAATTATTTTAAGCATAGGGAAATATAGTCACGACATTGAATATATGACTGTTTTTCGTCCTATTATATCGATATTTTGTTACTTCGCGTTACCAAACTTCCTCTCTTGGACCTTCAATAGGTGATCCTTCAATAGGTGGTAAGACGTGCAGTTTTGCGTGAGAATGACTCGCACCACTGTTTTTGGGCTGAGCGATTTATATTCTAAGCACATTTTCGTGCGTTTCTCAACGTTCGAGGTCTTCCCTTGTAAGTAGGTTTTTTTTTGCCCCCCCCCCCCCTTTTCTTTGAAAATGTATCTACAAGCTACTCATAAGGCTAGGAACAATGGTTTAAACAAAATAATTCTCCTTGAAATTCATTAAGCTGTTGATTTATTTACAAAAATACATTTTTATTTAATTGTAATAGTTAGTATTTTTTTTATTAATTTCCAATATTTTTATAAATCATCGAATGTTAAAAAATTCTAAAAATGCCTTAAAATAACGTGTTTTTTTTTACTTCTAAATACTCCATTTTCTTTTGGGTTTTTAATGTTTTTAACAACCACATCTACTCGTATATTTGCTTTGCTATTCTCAAGAGATATTGATAGTTGCCAAAGTTGCCTATTATGTACCTTATTATGTAATAATAAGCTCTAAAACTAAATTTTAAATATACCTTAATTAAGTATATATCCGATTTTTTGTTCTACAATTTTCCTTGTTTGTCCATTTTCCTTTTCCTTTCTGTATAAATTTAAAAGCAAAGGTTAACAACGAATAAGCGATAATTTTCGTCTAGTATTGAGGGAAATGTGAGCTTTAAAGTTCCATTTGTTTAACAAAGCTCTTGAGTTTCTGTTTATTCATGAACCATTTCTAGTCAGATGTAATCATTTTCAAAAAAAGAAAGAAAAAAAGCTTCCTCCTTGAAACAAATGGGAAACAAGGCGAATTGCCTCAGCTGAATAACTACATAGTCAAACCAACGCAGACAGAATTGTAAGAAGTAGTACAACTAATGAATCGGAAATGAAGTAAATATCTTCGTAAAAGAGGAAAACTCTTAGGAAAGTAATTTATAAATTAAAAATTTCTATCAGTTATTTTAAAATCTTAATTCAAATAACTTAAGATTTATCGGTTTGTGCGACCCTAGGGAGGCAGTATTAGAGTTCCCGTGGTCTGTGTATGTAATATCCTCACAGCGCAAACGAGGAATAGGTGAGTCACATCTCGTTGGACTCCTCATGGCCTGGAGGTTTAGGGAAAAAAAATCGCCTTCGAGGGTATTTCCAGTTTTAGGTGGCCATTGACAGGGTCAGAAAATACTGGTAATTGAACAAAATTGGTCTCTCATTGTAGACGATTCAGTTAAAAAGAATGAAACCTTAACAATATGGCTACTGGCCATTTCATCAAGGTCATCCGAATGGCACAGAATGGTTCTAATTGTATGGATCGTTTGGCTTTGTGCTGATCACAGAACTGTGAATTGGCTTATTTCACAAGCTTAAACTGTTAAATTGGCTTAATTTTTCATAAAATGTGTTTTCCTAAATGGAAAAAAATTAAAAAATATAGTTTTAAATTCAAACTATTATATAATATGCAGTTTATGTGTAATACAGAAATTTAGAGATTAACTGTTATGAAATAATTATAAGAAAGATGACGTTTGATAAATTAAATCTGTGCTTCATCTTTAACAATTTATATTGTTTTAAACTTTAATTTAATGGAAAAATATGAAAATAAAAACTATTTAAACGAACTAAATAGCTAGGAATTTCTTGTTTTTGATATTACTAAATATACTAAAAGATTTTAACTCTTGATTTGAGCTGACTTTGTTAGGAATGTGAACTCCTTAAATCAATCATTCTGTAGATGTGTGTTATTCTTAATGTGTGTGTGTCTTATACTTCTGAACCGATGGATGGATCATTTTGTAGCTGCTATTTACGGGTAAAAGACGGGGTAATTTTGAAATATATTTTTTTTGCGTTTGTTCTTTGCCGAGAAATTTAGCGCGAATGTAAGAAACCTTTTCATACTAAAAAGATTGGCATTTAAGTCTTCCACTGTTTTGGTTTTCTATCGATATCTAAACAATAAATATTAATCTTCTTAGTAATCCACTATTTGCCTGTGTTTTGATATGAATAAAATTAATTGGGTTTAGAGAAGTTTTCTACTTTCAACTTTTTAGTACTAGAGGGATACTTATAATTTGGAATGGAATGTTTTCGTTTGTCTTTTTCCATGAAAGCAATGTTTTAAAGAAAGCAACCTTCGAGTTATACAGAAAATTTAACATGCTGGGATAATAGTTGAAATAAGGAAAAGAGAAAAAAAAAGCAGCACATGAACAAATAGGAAATTGCCTTTCTGATTTTAGATTATGGGAAGGAAATTGGGAACGGCCGTTCGTCCTTCTGCGGACTCATCAGCCCAATTCCCGCCTTCCCCTAACCGAATAAGAAAGGCAAGACCTAGTTAGTGTAAGCAACCTTCGAGTTCTTTTACTAACTATAGACCGCTACTTTATTCTTTTCTTATTTATTTTAATGGTTTTGATATTCATTTTATAATTTCAACAATAAAGGTATATTCTAATGTATTATTTTATAACACTTTCTTTTCACTATAAAGCGTTAAATATGGATTGAGGTTGATGTAGACCATCAGAATATTATCTGCAATTCGTCCTCGGAATTGAATCTAAATAACTTGATACTCAGTTATGGTTGAGACAAAATAAGAAGATATGATAAAAACAGGAATAGGGGGATCCTTTAGTTATTCCTGGAAATACTGAACAAAAGACAGTATCAAAAAACATGGCAGCATTCGAAGAACAAGTGTGCGTTAGTAAGAAAGGTCTGACCTTACACAGCCAATCCAGAGGTATAATTTGGAATGTTTTTCAATATTTTTAAGAGTGAGGGCGATGGATGTCTATTAATGAATTAATAAAAAAAACTGCTATCGCAACAAATTTGTCAAATTCGACGGTTTGCAGAGTTGTCAACGAGGGAAAAGCGAAACACAATGGCGGGATTTCATTTTCAACGCCAGGAAAAATAAGACCACATCCTAAGCCAATTTTGGAGTTAGATGAATTTGATTTATCTGTTGTCAGAGCCACGGTGAGTGAAATTTTTCAAGAGAATGATTATCCAACAATTAGTAAAATTCTTTCAAAATTACAATCGGAAATTGGATTCACGGGAGGCAAAACATCATTACGAACAATTCTTTGTGTGAAACTAGGAATGAAGTACGGAAGAATTGACATGAGGCAATTTTACATCGAAAAGCCTGATATTGTAGCTCATCGACACAGATATTTAAGGCAAATCAAACAGGTACGTTCCGAAGGGAAAACAGTTATTTATCTGGATGATACATGGGTTAATACAAACATCGGCAAGCGATCAGTGCGGTAGCGACAGTGATTTCGATGAAAGCTTTGAACCTCTTTCAGATTAACCTCTGTATTGGCTGTTTTTTAGAATTCACAGAAATAATAAAAAGGCCCTTTTCAGGACCACTAAATGTGCGGAAGAGACCAATTTGTTTGATTCAATTTAACATTAAAAAAAGGTGAAATAAATACTTAATAACTGAAATAAATAAATTTACAAATAAAAAATAAGATTAAAACACAACTAATATCTTATAAATAATATAAATTCAATAATAAGATGTTGGTAATATAAAAATATTAATAGTATAACAATAAAATAATACAAAAATAATGTATAGACAGTTTAAAGATACAAGATTAAAAAAAAAAAGAATTCGATTCTTCTTGACATCAGAAATATTGGATTTAGTTACAACATTGTGCGATAGATGGCGCTGTACTTAGGAGCATGCTTGGAAGTTGTAATCGATAACCTACGATTATCTTCTTATTTTGATCCAACCATAGTAAAACGTTAATAAACCGCTATTGCTTTTATGATCGGCTGTTGCCTTCCTTTCTTTAAGAATGAAAATGGAAATCTTTTATCACAACTTGGAGTGTTTCATTGTTGTTTCCTTGAATAGGAAATGCCTGTACTTACGCAGAGTTTCCCGGTGACAACTCAGGGTGCGAATCCTAACTTGTAACGTTATGCCTTCGTTTGTTTACTTACTTCTTTGAATCATTCTTAAAATATTAATTTTTAGCGAATTTTCCAATAGAAAATGAAACTCAAATCAGTGTGTGCTCTTAATATCCTGAATCTCTGGATATATCTTCTTGAAACGTGATATGCATATTCGAGGACACGGGATGACATCATTTTTGTAAATTTTATCAAATTAAAGTCAAGAAATAAGGTCGTCAAAGTAACAAAAGTTCCCGTAAAAAAATGGAGGAAAAAAGATTAGTAAACCAATCACAATGCTTCGCAACGTCTTCTGATAAGAAAATATCATTGATATTCCTTTAAATTCCTTATTATAAATGTGATTGTTGCCAATGCAAAATATGCAATTGTTGCGATTGTTATGATTGTTGTGCTTAATGATATTTTAATGAGATTTTAACGATTTTAACCTACGTGACAGACAAAAGGGGAATATGTCTGCTGATCTTATCAGAAGACTAAAAATATTGAAATGTAAACAATGGAGTTGTATTCTAATATCTACTTGTCCTAAACCATGAATATTAATTGTTCAATCCATTCTAGTTTGATGTGATTAAATGTAATCCTATTTAGAAAATTTCAGTAAATAATGCTGTTTTATTTTTTTATTTTTTATAGATAATGGATGCTTTGTAGTGAAGGCATTCAGTGGATTTTATCATTTGAATGTAAATTTACTTTTTGTCATTTTCAGACTTTGAAAAAAAAGAAATTTTAGTAAATAACATTATAAGGAGAGTAGGCTTTAAGTTCTTTCGAACTTTTTTTGTTTAATACTTTGTATTTCCTTTCCTGTGTTTGTTTTTATTTTTCGTTTGTGTTTGAAGGAGTTTTATATTTCTGGTAAAACGCCATCCTTTGAACTCGTGTAGCAATTTGTAAATTGCGACCCGCTAATGCTTTAAAGAAGCTTGTGTTGAATGAATTCTTTTCTCACATAAAAGCCGTTTTGTTGTTTGTTTTATGAAGATAAAAGCAGCTATTGTGGCTACAATAAAAGACACAAATTCTTTCATCGAGTTTAAAGCAATAGTTTTTATGAATTTCCCCCAAAGCAATTTAGCTGAAGTGCTTAGAACTTTATATCAAAAGTTAAACAACAACGAAGAGTAGATTGGAGGCAATAGAACAGTTGATTTACAAAAAAGCAAAACAAAAAAACAAACAAACGTACCATTGTCTGTCCAATCACTGAAAACCTTCAAAAATATTGATACAGCAAAGGATGAAAGAAATGGTGAATCTCTTTACTTATAACCAAACATATATTTCAAAATTAGCAAAATGTTTTATTAAACAACAATCATATGAACAACAATCGTAAAAATAATGGCAAATAGTTTTAATAATAATAATAATTCTCTAGTAATAACACTATTAGAGAATCACTGTTCTTTGTAATCCTATTAGTTACAATCCTATTTGAACCGATATAGTTTTAATGACAGTTATAATATTTATTACAATATGCACCATTCAAATAGGATTACAAATTATTCAAATAAGTAATATATGATCCTATTTGAATATTCTATTAACACAAATTATCGCTGACCTCTAATATTTAACATTATCGTACGAAACTGTATCTTTCTTATTTTGTAATCTATAAAACATGCATTTATAAACTTACATTTTATCTTGTTTTCTTATTTCCAAGAAATTAAGGAAGAAAATCGGAACGAAGCAAATTATATTTTGTTAATACTTTTCTGTATTAACTACATAAAAAAATGATAAAAATTATTTGACTAACCACGGAAAAAAACCAACAGATGTTACAGCCTTTTGTTTTTATGAAAAAAAAAGAATGAAATTGCATTGCAAAAGTTTCTTTTTCGACATTTTAATTGAAGTATTACAAAAAAAATTCTTAAGTTATCTACTAGTAGGACTGGCTTTCTTTTAAGCAATTCCTTTCTTCTTTTTTTTTGTTAAAATACTTTGATTACGTTAACGCAAAAACAGATCTCTTTTCAAGATAATTTGGGTGTCCTAAACTAATTTGAGATCCTAAATTCTTCGATACCATAGCATTAAAAAAAGTCTAGCCTACTAATTGTTTTTCATTTTTTAGCTTCTTTTAAACTGATATTAAGTATATACATATCAACGTATTATCGCAATGGCCTCCTTTAATTTTATTCTCTCTGAGTTAAGCTTTTTTTTCCGATGATTACAACAAAATTTACCTAAGAGAAGTTTTTATATATCAGTATTCTAGATCGTTGTAGCCAATTCTAATTTTACAGTTTCGCTTATTTTTTTTTTTGCAATACTGGTGTTGCAAGAACACCAGTATTTTTTTCCAATTAAATTAACGAGAGATTCGTTTATTTAAAGAAGGTGAAAACATGGAAGAATTCCTTGAGGTACTTAGACAGCGAAACAGTCTTTTGTTTTCCAAGCAATTAAATTTCTTTCAAGTGAATTGATATAACTTTAAAAAAAACCCACTTATTGAAGAACTCTTGGTAGATACTTCTCTTAAGTGCTTTTTTGACTTTTTCATACTGAAGGGAAAAAAAGGAACAATAAGAAAAGAAAATTTTGGATTAATGCTTTTTAATGTCTTATATATTTAAGATAAATATGTTTAATTACTTATTACCTTATGATTAAAATGATAAACTTAAAAACTAAAAACTGAGCCAATAATGACTTAAATTAAAATTTAATGATAAGTCGTTTTTATTTTATTTGCTTTTACAAGCAAATGAGATTCTTCTGTCTTTATTTAGAATTTAATGACACATAAAAATGTTTCATTTACTGACAAATAGGAAAAGAGAAAAATAAAACCAGAACACCTGCATTATGGCTGTTTTACACTTTCTCGAAAACTTGCCTAAAACGAGCTGTAAAACTTGCCATTTTGCCAACAAAATCGGCGTCGCGTTACACAGTGGAGTAAACTTCCAGTGGCAAGTCTCGTTTTGCTCTCGATGATATCGCGATTAGAAATGCCGCGCCAGCGAAGCGGCGAAGAAAGCTCCAAAATTTTCAATTGATTGTCTACATTACTGTAAGGATAACAGCCTAATCTTATTTAAAAGTTCTTACCGAGTTGCTGTTGTATCTTTAGTTCTGCTAATAAATCATCCTACAGCAGATATAAAGAAAGAGAAAAAGAAAAAAAAAATCCCGGAAGCAGAGCAGGCGGTAAATGAAACCACGAACAAAGTTTCTTCAGATTTCAGCGTGAAGTTATCGTTGTCACAGTTTTCAACTGAATTTTTGTCGGCACTAGGCATGCTGGAATTATTGCTAAAACTTGCCGAAGTTACGAGATTCGATCTGAAAAAAAAAGTTTATAACTGTTAGAAATTAAATTTGAGCTTCCCATAATGCCAACGGTTGCTGAAATATCCGATAAAGGACTGTCTTGCTCAGTGCTGCGTGTTTATCATTCGAAGTGTGCGCTGTCATTTCAAAATGGTGATGCACTTGGATAACTGATCTCCTATTGAAACCTTTTAGAAATTGCGCAACAACATCATGTACACATACTTCCTGGTCTCCTGAATGACGGTGTGGTCCTTCTTTATGATAATGCCCGACCACTTGTTGCTCGGAACACAGAACTTGGTGCACGGTTTCCACTGTGAAATTTTGGGACATCCGTCATACAGTCCCGATTTGGCTCCCAGTGATTTTCATCTGTTCCATGGCGCCTTAAAATACTCAAACATATAAGAAAAACACGGAATTGCAATTTGGAATATGTCTATTTCTTGATGGGGTAGGGGAACTGGTGCGCTTCAGTGGAGTACCTCATTTTGGAATAAATGGTTAGTCCGATGTCTGCATGGTAGATCTTTTTATTTAGTAAATGACCTCCTTATTTTCTAACTTTTATTTCTAAAATAAGAAAATATATATATATATATATATATATAGCTAAGCCATAATAATTATTACATAATTATATGCCACAAAAAAACAAACAAACATCTATGATGATTAAAAGAGATTTTGATTATTGTTCACCTTACGAAGGCTTCTTCAATGAGATACAGGAATGTAAAAACATTTTACGCAAAAGAAAATATCGAAGTACCTTCATGGAATCTAAGACAAAAATATCATAGAGAATATCTGAAATGCAATTACCAAAGAAGAAAAAAATGAGAACATAACAAAATACGTTGTATATTCTTACAGCGAGCAAACCGAAAAAATAATTATAAAATTGAAAACACCAATATTACAGTTGTTTTTAAAACAGATAATATGCTGAAATTTCAAAATTTGTTTCTATTAAAAGTTTATACATCAGTAGTGTTGTTTATGGAATTAAATGTAAAGATCGTAAATGCTTCTATGTAGGACAATCTTCCAGGGGGGAGACTTAATGCAGCTAAACATATGTGGTGTTGGCAGCATCAACCGGAAGTAAATAATCCTACTGTAATTGCTATCAAAGAGAACGAAACCAAAAAACTTTACATTGAGTCATTTCTAATATTGACCAATGGGAGATGTTTCGAACAAAAAAGTTAGGATGTATTGAAATCTAATAATTGCCTACACATCCTAATTAGATTTTTCAGGTCAACAACCATAAGAAACCACTGATTTCGCCCCTTAATTTACCTTCCCAGACTTCCAGCAAGTCTTCATTTCACCCAGGGTACTACATTATGGGCGAAATCTTTCGCTAGCCATAACTCGATACCGAACCGGACCTATGTTTATATAACTTTTTTTCCTTTACTTTTACATGTAGAATGAGCTCCCGAAGTTTCTGCATATCTTCGTGAATCACCCTGTATAAAAATAAATCGAAAAGAAAAAGAAAAACATTCATCTTGTTTAACGTGTATTAGAAATGACCAGAATATAGAACACGCACAGTTTTTTTTAAAAAAAAAAATAACACAAAGTAAATAAAGTCACAACAGTTTCGAAAATCCATTTTGTCTCAGTGTCTCCTTTGAAAAAAAAAAATCGAACAAATGGATTTCCAAAACTGTTGTGAGTGTTTATTTACTTTTCTGGGTTATTTTTTTTATAAAAGCTGTGCATATTCTGCTCATCTTAACAAAGAAAAATATTCTTCTAAATAAAAAAAACAAAAAAAAAACTGAAACTGGTGCACAGCAAATGCATTTCACATACTAAACACGAACTGTCAAGTTTTCTCAAGAGTGAAAGTAGAAATAATAAAAATTGTATGTGGAAATCAGAATGTTTTGTTTTTACAGTATAATAATTTGGGAAAGTAGCAATCAAAGTTTGTACGAAAATTAAATATAATTTTTTTGATTGGTACTTTAAATCTTCTACAATGATTATAGAAATGTTTGGTGTGTTATGGATTCTCTTTAATTTATTTATTCTTGTTACACGAAATATCTGATTTCGAGAAATTTCGGGAGGATATTGTAGAAGATAGCTGGAAATGAGAATAGGATGAGCTCTAGGGTAATTCCCAAGCTTCGGAAAAATGGCAGGAATGGAAAGAAGCTAAATACATCGTAATTTAACTACAACGCAAAAATCAAAACACAAAAATTCATAATTGAAATCAGTTCCTTTTTTTTATTTAAAAATGTTTTTACTTTTATTTTGAATTACAATCATAAATTGGACTAATCCTAAAGAATAAAATTTTCTTCAGTTTATTAAATGAAATGTTTTCATTCCAATTTTAATTGGCGTGAAATCTTGTCCTTCCATTTGCTGATCTTTCACTTAATTTATGTCTGTCACTCAATTCATTAAGATGTGAGGGTAATTAAATGGTAGACATTGGGTCGTCGATCACTTGTTTGAGGTTTTAATTAGTTTAAAGGGTTCTGAACTCTCGTTCGAAGCACAAATAAAATTTAATTATTTTCTAAACACATTCTACCAATTCAATTCCTAAGATTGCTTCTGCGAATTGATAGTTTTGATTTTGAGTTAAAACAAATAAAAAATGTTTATTTTTTTTATATGAATTATTCATTTGCATTAAAACCAACAAATTAAACAAATTATTATTATTATTTTTCGTAAAATTATTTGCTGAGCAATACGATAGTTTTCGAGGTTTTTCAGAACTTTCGATCAAAACATTGAAAGATAAATTGAAGGAAATTATAAATAGGTTTAGTTCGGAATAGAAATTGTAATTCAGATTTGTGAGGAAAGTTACACACTCTTAATGTAATACTTTCCAAGCTTTTTTAGCATGTCAAAATTGTATGAATGACGAATTATCTATGTTTTTAATGTTGAAGAAAAAAAAAAATAACTGGTCTTCCTGTTTTAGCTACGGCGAGTATGACAAGGGAAGCTGCTAAGGTGTGTCTGTGTGTCCGTGAAACGTCCTCCACAGCCCAGACCCACGGTTTGGAAGTTTTGGGGAAAAATCAGACTTCCGGTCCGGCATTAGGCTACCGGTTTTAGGTGGATACTGACCGGATCTGGAAAACAGCGGTAACTGAACAGCATTGGATGCTGAATACTAAGCTGAATCGATAACGCTGAAAACGAATATGACCCAGAGTGGTCACTTCCGCTTCTGGGCGGCCACTGCCCACTCACTCATAAAGGTGTAAAACGGAGGTCTAGAAATACTGAAAATTCAAAGTGGGAATCACTTCCACTGGAGGGTAACAACAACTTTCGTCCAATTCCATTTGTATGTTAATGTTGTAGGTGTTAAGAAATTACTTAACCCTTTGAATTACAACGGCTTCAGTAAATGAAATTTTTGTGCCAATCTACAGTTGTCACTTTAACAACGGAAGCATTTAGTGGAAGTAATTGGATGGATAAATAGGTTTGACTTATAATACGAACATTTTTATACTAGCACACATGGCCCGTCAACAATGACGGGATAACAATATAACGACTTTTAGTTTTGAGTAATTTACCTGTCATGTGTAATTCTTCATTCATGTGGCGAAATATCTCTAACGACTCTTCAGTTCGTGGCTGAGGGAGAACTTCTGCATCTAAAGCTCCTCTACTCTGCGCTTGTACTAGGCTAAAAAAATGAACATTAAAATTTAAATTTTATCTAGTAGCCTGAAATTATTGAGCTACTTGTTTTTCTCTGGCTCTTCTCTCATTGCGTCACACACATACGGGGGAGTGATAAGAGATATTTAACAACAGTAATGTAAATGTAGTCTTCGTGGCCTAATGGATAAGACGTCTCACTTCGGAGCAGAAAGTTGCAGGTTCGATTCCTGTCGCGAACGTTTCATTCTAGAAATTATTTCTATTTTCAAAGGAAATTAAAATAACTTTTCAAACACAGAAAGTGCGTTTCTCACAGATAGATCTGGAAAACTATATAACAGTATTCAATTAATATTTATTGTATTATGAATTTATAATGTATAGTTTGCTTTGTTTAGAATAATTTTTTGTTTATACTAAATAACAGGCTTAATTTTTCTAGAACATTTCCTTATCTTTTGGATAATCAAAGCGACCGTTTCTGCATTCTGAATCAGTCATTAGCAAGTGAGCAATTTTAATGATTTTTTTTTAACTTTATCTACTTTTTTTTTATTGTTCGATTTTTCATGGACATGTCTTCGCATCATGAGTAATCATCATCATGCGAATTGACTTGAAAGCTTTTTTAAT
>JAFIDM010005346.1:17135360-17151399 GCA_023159025.1 Thereuonema tuberculata
CAAAAAAAAAAACCGAAATACTTGGGTGGATGGGGCCCCTAGACTGACTGGTGAGGCCCCCTAGGCTTGCTTTTACAACCAAAAAACAAAAGGAAATCTTACTTTTACAACCAAAAAATAATTTGTTTTTTTATTTTGAGAGGTAAATTTTGAGGCCCCCTTGATTGATGAGGCCCGTGGCGCGCGCCTCCTGCGCCTATTGGGAAATCCGCCACTGCTCTCTCCACTACCAAGAGAAAATAATGTGGAAGAGAGGGACTTTTGTTTATATCATGTTTTCACGATTCATAAATTACATCATTATTATTCTGCTGATTCCGAAGATGACGTTTGGAAAACATTACAAAGGTATTGAAGACATGTCTTACGATTTTTCTATTATAAAATCTTTTGCACGAATAAAGTATTTATTTATTTATTTATTTATTTATTGTGTTTTGTCTTTTAGTAAAAAAAAAAAATACACACATGGAAACATTTTTGATTTTCTGAATTTCTTTCCCCCTCAAGAAAACACAAAACACGACTACTTAATCCTTTGTTATAACAATTATGATAAAAAAAAAGCTATTTATAAATTTGAATTAAAACTACTTGGAAATCAGCGGAAATTGTAACAGACAATTTGAAATCGACAACAATTAGAACTGTGTGGTTCTTACAATTTCTGCAGATGATAACGAAGGACATTATGATTAAATTAGTTAAAAATCCTTCATAAATACAGTAATAAAAAGTTTACTTCAGGATTTCTTTTTTAAAAAACGGGAAACAAGAAAGCCAATAAAACAATAATAATGGCTTAAGGCTTGATTTGAATTGATTTAAATTTAAATTTAAAATGGTCTATAAAATCAGTTATGAAAAAATATGTAATTTCAGAATTTCATCATGAATGAAAATTCTGAGCATAATTGTTTTCAAATCGAGTACAAATGAATATTCTCATATTTTTAAGATTTTCAAATAAATCTCACGACATATATCTCCTGTAGTTCCAGCATTGTCTTCAGCAGCCGAAGTCATTGTTATTAAATTTAGTTGCTCAGTATTAAGAAACATTGTACTTTACATAATTCTCAGGAGGCGATTGTCTCCGAATGGCTACGATGGAAAATAAAGTTTTATTTCATCATCCTAAGGAAATTATAGAATTTTCTGAATATAAAATGGATTTTTACAAATCTCTGCAACACTTGAAGGAGTCGTCAGGATATACATGCAGAGCATAAAAAGTCCCAGCAGTTGATATACAACTGAAGATTGGCTTACAACTATTATTTGGAAATACATAGTATCACTTGCTGAAATCCATGGTATCCGAATCCATAGTATGATATACACGAAATTGTATTATATTACAGAGAAATCTGTAGTATATCTTACAAAATCCTTAGAATATTATAATGAATTCAATAGTATTTTCCATTCAAACTCAGTAGTATATTATATCAAATCATCATAGTATCTTATATCTAAATCTGTAGGATATTATATCCAATAACATAGAATAATATATAGAAATACATAGTGTTTTATACAACGATGTGCATAATACCGAGTGGTCATAATTAAACTGACCCTACTCTTAGCGTCTTGGAGCGGGTTGCAATGAGCATATAACAATGACATTTGGTAGATACGCTAATTAGACCATGCGAACGTGATTTCCCATGAAAAAAAAAATCAATTTTTATTGAAAATTTGCTGCTGTAAGGGCGGAAAACAAAAGTAAAGTTTATTCTCAAATGATGGTTACAGAAGATGTTCACTATGTGCTCCAGCTACATTAGTTACATGCTGTATGCTTAATACAGTGTGATGAATGGTTGCACGCAGCATTTCCGGAGGAAAATCAGAGAATGTCGGTGTATGCTTGACTTTAGATCAGGCAGAGACCGTAGAATCTTTATAGAAGCGATCTTTTAGATATCCCCACAGTCAGAAGTCATACGGATTTAAGTCCAGATATCGGGCAAGCCAGCATTTGGAAAATCTCTGGAAATTATACGATCATTCGTGAAGTTCGCAAGAAGCAGTTCTTTCACTTGTCGACCAGTGTGCGGTGTTGCTCCATCGTGCATGAATCTCTAATATTGCACATAGATATCGATTTTACATAACGATTATATATAGATATCGATTATCAAAAGTACGTAGATATATCTAAATATTGCATTTACTTACATATAACGATTACTGCACATATATATAAACATATATATCGATTATTCCCGAAAGCCATATACAGTATAATCTACTATTGCATATAGATAAGTACGTCGATTACTGCATAGATCGATACAGTTATTGATAACTTCACTTTGTCACATATATCTATTATTATATATATTATGCAGGGTGAATCTAAAATAGGGGGACAAACTGAGGGACTGGGTTCCCCATACCAAAGGAAGTAAAAAAGGTCAGATAAACATATGACCGGAAGAGCATGGTTGCTGAGTTATTATCCAATCCAAAGAATCGAAGCCAGACTACAATGGAAACAATGGACATGAACAGTATCTTTATTGGTAGCATTACTGAATTTACTATGACATGTGCGGTTACCACTTTGTGATATTGTATGAACTACATGCTACCAATATGTTCCCCTGATAAATGTGTGTCATTTGCAGACAATGAACTGTATGCTCAACCGCTGACCGTAGGTGATCACTCGTGATAGTTCGCACAAGTAGCGTGATACTGCACTTTAGCTCTTCTAAATGTTGCAATTCCTCCACGATACACCACATCCTTTACGTAACCCCACAACCTAAAATCGCATGGAGTTAGGTCAGGACAACGTGATGGCCAGGCAGTAGGGAACATGCGACTAAGTGCTCAACCAATTGGTAAAGTGTTGACGCAACAAAGTTTACACGAATCTTCCAATGTGAGGAGGTGCACCATAAAAAAAGTTGAATCAAGACACTGTCTTCCCTGCAGTTGGGGTATAACAAAGTTCTGGAGCATGTCACGACATCTAGCGGCAGTCACGGAATATATCTGAGGACCATTAGCAGTAATTTCTTCAAAAAAAATAACGATCCAGGATAAAGTTGGATATGAACCCACATTAGACTGTAAGTTTGGGCGAATGCAGAGGCATTTCCTAGAAAACGTGTGGATTTCTCTTGGCCTACACACTGCAATTTTGGGTGTTCACAGTGCCATTCAAATAAAAATGTGCTTCGTCACTCCGTAGGATGCCCCATGGCCACGACGTATCAACTTCCATCCTCGCCAGAAAGATCAATGCAAAAGTGAGTCTGGAAGCAGTTCTTGTTTGTGAATGATCTTGTATGGAAAAAAAAATGAATTAAGTTTCTCAGGATCTTTCTAAGTGTGCTCCAGGATAGATCTAAATGTCGTGATGCGGCTCGGGCACAACCTGAACCTGCAGCATTCTCCAACGACTGATAAACGATTGATGTGGCAACGTCTTCACGTGATCTCCGATGCACTTTCGTCCTCTGCCACGTTGCTCACTGAAAGATCCGGTTTCTTCAAATTTTTTCATCAATTTTCTCACACCTTGGGGTGACATTAGTCCACGGTGTACTTTTTTAGCCTGACGAAATTCACAAATAGCAGCTACAGCATTACCATGACTTTCGTAAGAAAACTTGACCTTCAACGCACGTTCTTGTAAAGTCATCCTCATCGCGGCTGTTGCTAATAACACGTTCTCAGTTCACACAGATTATTTATAGCCCGATGTCGGCGTCTATGCAAATCAGATTGTTTTCTCCTTTGTATAAAGATTAACCCTACGCAATTGTGATGACATTGGGACCACTTTTACAACAACACAAAAGAAACGTTACAATTGTTGTTGTTATCAGTGTATCGGAAATCGACAAACACAGGTCTCACTCTGCAATTTAATGCTGCATGTCCTATGTACTTTAAGAGTAACGTCGTCAGCAAGGCGGTATGTAGAGCATTTAGATTATCTAGTTCTTTAAGTATTTTTAATGCTGAGATTCAGCATATCGGTGAGTATTTGGTTTCTAGTGGTTATCCTATTGATTTTGTTAACAGACATGTGGCCAGGGCATTGCGGAATATTTATAATTCGGTTCCCAAAGCAATTTTATCCTCCAAGATATTTGTGTCCCTACCTTATCATCCAACCATTTTCCCTGTTTTGAAAAAGATGAAGTCGCGGGTTGGCATTTCGCTGATCTCCTCCATGAGGGTTACTATTGCAAATTTTGTCAATAGGAATGAAGAGGATCACCGTTCCGCGAATCCTAAGAGTGTCGTTAATGCCATCCAATGTTTGAATGCCCCATGTAGATATATAGGGGAAACGAGACAGCTTCTTAGTAAGCGTGTATATCAGCACTCCTTGGCCGTTTTCAATAAGGACACAAATTACTTAACTGCGGTGCACGCGGCGGAGCAGGGGCATCGGTTAAGTTACGAAGGCCCGACTGTCGTTTTTTATGAGCCCGATAGCATGCTTAGGAAGTACGAGAAGTCGTTTTTTATATTAATGGATTCGTCCTGTCATCCTTTCAGTAAAAACTATATCGGAATATGGGTTCGATAAAACTTATCCCTTCAAGTTATGACTGTAATGTATCAGTCGTCGTCTTCTTCCCCCCCCCCTCCTTTTTTTCGTATTTTTTTTTAGATGCGAATTTTTTCTGTATCAGTTGTATTGGACACTGTTGCAAGATGTCTTGTGAGGTTCGCGAAACCCCTTTCCTGATAGTGGTTTCGCCTGTTTTGCATCTTTGGTCGCAGTTAGGCGATAATGACGTCATACCATGGTCCCATCATCTCCTGTTATTTTCCTTGTAAATGGCCGCTGGTTCGGGCCGAAACGTAGTTAATTTTTAATTATACGCTTTTTAAAAATATTTTGAGTGTTGGCCTTTTATTCATTTTAAAAAACCTATGTCTACACAAAAAAAATGGAAGCAGTTTTTTACGTTTCATTTTAATCAAAAACCTTCAAGTAAATCCGCCTAACTTACTGAAATCCTCTGATTCAGACTGAAATCCAATTCCATCCTATAACAGCTCTCCTATACATGAATAAGAGGATTAATATTCATTACTGAAACATTATAGAAATCCACTTTTTCACTTCTAATATTTTTCAATGAAAAAGTTTGACATTGATCGTTTAAGCCTCTTTTAAGACCCACGGAAGAAAACGAAAATATAAAAGTTAAATTTTGTTTATACTTCATCTGCATGTTACGTTTCATCCAGCGGTTCAACAAGTTATTAGAGGAGGACACACAAACGGACTGAATGATATGATGAGCCTCGTTATAATAAGAAACTACTAAGATCTTACCTTAACTAATAAGAAAATGGAAGAACGACATATCAACTTTCTCTTGCGTATTCTGAAAATTTATTATTACATTATTTGTAGTTCCTCTCACCCTATTAAGTCCTCACGTGTTATTCCTAACTGCCTTCTCAATATAAATATCTTCTATTCTATCCATGACCCATCAAACAGTATCCTACCAAATTTTAAGTATGCTGAAAAAAAAGTAATTGCGAAAGGGGCTTCGTTTCTCCTACCCCAACCTCTACGAAATCAACACATTATATCCCTCTTACACAATTAAATATCCCTCCCAGTACTGTCATCTGAATTCAGAAGTGGCTTTTCTAAGGACTATAGAGGTCAAGTTCAATTTTCGACGGAGGTCGGACCTTTCCCAGAGGTTCTCTCTCTTCCAGATGGCCCCTTGTTCACCCAAACCTCTATCATATGAGTAAAGAGTTTCTTACCTTAAGGTTAAAGGCGGGCAAGCGCAAGTGTTGGACTGGTCTTCTAACCATTCGACTGGTAATACCTTTCTTCTGCACTTTTCACTCTCTGCTGAGGATAAAAGACAATGCAGCATCTACCACCAAAAGATTTATGAAGGCCATTAAATTGGAAAAGCTGCATGATGTCATATTTCCATTGACCAATCAAAAGTTCTGTGATGCCGTCAACTACATCTTAATCTGGATTATCCTTTCGTTGCGTCCTACAAAAAAAGCACATCTGTAGTACTGTCTGGTCTAAGATCCGCTAAAACTCATACGTGGCTAACAGCGTGTACAGCCTAATGTCTGGTCTAAGAAGTTCAACGACGCATTACCGTCTGCTCGTGCTCATTAACGACAATGACCTCAGTTTCAATTCGGCGGCTGGTTTTATTGATTGTCACTGCGGTCCTGTTGCTGAATTCTGATTGGATAAAATTCAATTCGCTATTTAAACTCCGAAATCCAGGTAGGCTATCTATTTTGCAAGAATTTGACTCATGCAACATATTCGAAAATAATTATAAAACATTAACAGCAAAAGAAACATTTTGATTAATAACCTGCATCGATCAAGCTCCTAAAAACAAATGATAAAAACACAATACAAACAAATAAACAAAAACAGGATATGTTCGTTTCAGTGAATAAAGAGACATTTTCAATTTCAGTTTCATTAATAATTTATTCTTTAATATTTTTACAAAACTGGATATAATGTAAAAAAATTCTTAACAACCCATGTATCATAAGTGGATCCCGTCTTCAAGACAAATTATTAACAAGGTAAATAATTACAATGGAAGTTACAATCAAATTACAACAAGAACAGTACACAAGTATAATATAATAAATTAACTTTTACTTTAAAACTAGGGCCTTATTCATGTTTTGAAAAAAATAAATTTAAATTTATCGTATATACCTTGAAAATATTACAATACAAATGAAATGGAATGCAAATTTAAAATGAACGAATTATTCCGAAAGGAACTGTCAAAGAGTTGAATGGGAGAGAAAAATAGAAAGAAAAGGAAAGAAGGGATGTAGAAGGATGGAAATTATCCACAATAACAAACAGATTTTGCACACAGAAGTTTACAATGTTTGAATAAATATAATAGAAATACATAATAAGTTTGTAACTTACATATATATTTTTTATCTTTTCTTTTAATATGAACCGTGAGGAATTTTGTGAGGTAGTTTTATTCTATATATCATCATCACTAACAATTTCTCTGTTATCCACTTAGATATCTTGAAACCAAAAACATAATTTTATTTCTCCACACATTTCGATCCAGATAATCATCTTCATTCATTATTCTTCTTTTCATGCTATCCTTGATTCCATCCATTCAGGTTTCGCTTGATCTACGGCATCTTCTTTTTCTTTGTACAATGTAACCTGCTTTACTAGTTTTTGATCCTGATTCTCATGATGTGAGCGAACCATTTTCATTGTTTCAATTCTAATTCTTGAACAATATCCTGTTTTCAATTTGTCATTCATCCAATAACTTCATTTTAACTTTACCATATCTTGAAATTCTAGCAGAATGTTTTAACCAGTCAATTTCTAATATTTTATTTTTATATTTTTCTGTAACAGTCCTAGTATGCTTAAAACAATATATTTGTAAATTAATATCCTTTTTCTCTACAATACATTTTTGTTCTACACAAGTGACTAGAACCTGCTGGTAAATCTTGTTGTATCACTAATTCTTTTTAGAATTTCTCCATTAGAACTATAATCTTCAAGAACTGATCATAAATACTTATTACAGTTGTGATTACTTTTCCAAACTGATTTCCAGTGTTTCGGAATGGTCACTTCCTAAATATTCGGTTTTACAATAATTTATTTTATTCTTCTTCCCGTTTCCTTTCTAAATAGTTTATATGTCAATTCTCCTGGCAATTACAACTTGATCATCAACAAAGAGCAAAGTTGCTAACATTTATCTTGGGTTTTTAATCTCGTTTTATTAATTTCCAGCTACATTGTAAGAAAGGAGAAATGTTTTCCTACAGATAACGAAGGAAGCTTTGCAGAAGTTACAGAGTTGTAATGAGGTTGTCATCGCGCATAAAAAAAGAGTCCTTAACACTTACATTAATAAATTTTATCATTAATAAATTTTATTGCATGTAAAAGTGATGACGTGACATCATCGTACTTTTAATATCATTTATAATAAAATATTAGTTTAAACAATGACAAGAAGTAATTCGTTCAGTGATTCAATTCTCCCCGCTTGATTATTTCGTCGTCTTATCAAAGGTTTTAAAACATTGAAGTCAGTCCCTACCATTGTGACAAATGGTTTTAGATATTGTCATTTAGCAAATTCCTTCGTTGTTCAGAATTAATTTGGTTTATTTAAGTTACTTAGTAATTGCAACTTTGTTGTATTCATTTCTTTAATATATGAATATGAATATAAAAAGCTTGATTTTCACAATATATTATTATTTTTTCAGGCTTATTTGTTGCTTTAGTTTTTGAGGGCCATTTGCCGTTTGAAGAATATTTCCCTTCCTCTCGTAAGCCTTTGAGTGTTGTACTGGCTGAGTAGCCTTAGCTGATGACAGCCTAATTAGCTCAAAACAGCTGCCCCGAGGTCTCAACTGAAAAGGCATTCCATTATCATTTTATTACGAAGTGGTTTCTTTTGTTCACCCGTTAGAGGGTTTTTCTTATAATTTATTTATTTATTTTTCCCCCTTTCTTTGTGGTCAAATTCCTTTTGTGGTGAGCGTTCAGCTGCCCAAGGATTTGCGCAATATATTGTTATTTTTTTTTTTTTCATCATCAGCGTAATTGGTTTCTGAATGAGCTAGTTTCTAGCTTTTTATATTCTTCAAATGGCAAATGGCTCTAGAAGAACTAAAGAAAAATATATTACAAAGGTTTCATTAACTTCGTTGTGTTTTTCTTTAATAATCAAAGAATTCCGGTTTTTCTTGTAATTTTACCCCAATATATTTTTCTTTGTTTATATAGTTACTACCTGGATCATTTATTTATTATCTTTCTTTCTAGGAAAAATTAAACGTTGCTTATTTGTATGTAAAGAGATTTTATTTTTTCTTTATAATTAATAGGTTTAAAGCATTCAGTTGCGAGTAGATTTCTTTAAAATAAATGTGTCAATATTGATGTGTAGTCGAAATGACAGAGACTACCGCCGTGGTTTAGTCTAAAGCACACACACAGTTGATTTACAATTATGTACAAGTTTATATACAAATGGGATCGGATTTCAAGAATCTCTCTGAAGCTCTCTATTCGGTCCGTCCCTCGGAGAGCGTTAGCTCCGACGATGTCTGTTCGGTCCGCCACTTGGTGAGAGGACAAGACACGTCGCTGATTGGTCCCCGATTCGGCCAATCACAGGACATTAACTGGCCAATCGAGAGGACTTCTCAACTTCGTATCAATATTATTTTATTATTTTTAACTTTGTAGAAGTGGATGCTTTATTCAAAATACAAAATGAAGCCTAGGAAGAGTGTTTTTTAATTATTAGTTTTTGAATAATTTATATATAACATATATGATTCCATAGGATAGAAGAAATACAACAAATGAGAAAAAATATAATATTGATAATTATATCCATTGTTATTTTTAAAAATATATCTTTGTTTATTTAAAAATTTCTAATTAAAAAAATATAAGAATTTGGTACAGTTTTAGTTCATATTTATTACTAGGTTATGTTTCATCGATTAGTTAGTCGAAATGTTTTTAAAAATATTTATTTACTCGGTTTAATATTTCAAAACATTAATAATTTTAATAAAGAATAAAAGCTTTATATAATAGTAATAAATTAAAAATCTTCAATTATTTTTTGATTTTCTCATTTCAAAAAAAAAAAAAAATGTTTATTTTCTTCTATTGTTTTGTAAGTTTATCTTTAGCTGTTATTATATTTAATTAAATTGAATAAATACATCAATGTAATTCCTTTTAGGTTTTTACAATTTTATGCCTAAAATATATACAATATAAATATTCATTAATATATTTTTTTTTAAAATTAACATAGATATTTGATTTTCCAATCGTCTTGATATGTTATGGAAGAAAAGAATCCAAAGGCATATTTAATAAATATTTTATTAAAAAAAGGAAGAACAAATTTTATTACAAGCTCAGAGAACAATAAGACAAAAAATTGAAATGAAATCATCTCAGATCCTAACTGTTGTTTGTTTCTTGGTGGAAGGATGTTTTCTGCTGTTTTTCTTCGATTTAAATGACTGATACTAGCATATCCATATATTTCTAATATTTTCTGAGGTATCTGTAAAGGAAAAAAAAAAAGCTTACTTATCATAATTTAGTAATAGCTGCGCTGTTACTCATACACATCTAGACTCCAAGTAACTACAAGGCATACAGATTGAATTTCAACTGCCAACTGCCACAATGGCAGCCAAAGGCAGAAACTGCACACGTACACATTTCTCTATAATACCATTTTAAATATATGAAATAATATTCAACAAAGTATCTGACTATATTACAGTATATTTCTCTAGCATTTTGTCAGGTATCTGTAAGATAAAAACAAAGTTTAAATTGTCACACTTTTGTAAATGAGAATACGACGCTATGTAAGATATCAATTAGTAAGCAACAACTTCGAAAGAACTTATAGCCTACATTGTGGGAAATGGATATCCTATATTTATATTGAAATATAAGATCTACTGAATATGAATAGTACACATCTTAAAAAAAAAAAAAGAATTAAATTTAAATGTCTAAAAATCGGATTAGTACTAAGAAGATGTCTAATTGCATAATTACATAAACATCAAAAACACAATATTTGGAAAACAGGACAGACTTTCAGCTCTAATCATGCTTTACTCCATACTTCTAAATTTTGTGTGCATTTTTTTTTAAAATGCACACAATCATTTACTGATTTCCCCAAAACTAACTGTCTAAAAACAATGTAGAAAGATCGCAAAAATTTTAAGTTATAATTCAAATTTTCAATGCAGTAATAGCGTAAGTCCTTAACTTTATAAATAATTTCCAATATTTACTGATAGATGATATTGAAACAACAATTTTTTGTAAATATTCAGTTAAAAATTTGCAACAATATTACTTTGTGGTTTTCATCATTTTACTTTAAGTCTATTTCTGTGTTAAGAAACCATATTTTAAAACTGTTTTTTTATATTTATGTTCAAGATTTAACTCCATTTTAAAAAGCTTGAAAATTTCAGTTAGTTGCTTTTAATCTTTGTAAAATTTATAGCAAACAATTAAATTTTAATTGATGATTTTTTTTTACTGTCATGCACTAAAACTATTTTTTAATTTTATCTAATGATTATCACTGTTATGTGAACCAGTTGTCTCTCTAAATTTTAACACCGTTTGAATTTTTTTTTAAAAAAATTGTTGATGAAGTCGTTTGTCATGCATGCCAATTAATTATGAGATTCAACAAGGAACTTCCAAAATTTAAAAAGTAACAATAAACAGCGTGAAACAGCGTGAAATAACTGGTCTTAGAATACTTCGTAAACATTAGTTACGTCCACTGATGCCAATTAGCTTCTATGTATAGAAATGAACGTTTGGTTACTTGAAATGAAATCTTTGCATTCCGAAACTCAATTTAGGAACCAGGATTTGCCTAATAGCTTATCATACAAGTTGTTTTGAGTTTCCAAATTTCATTTTAGTCAGAAACTTCTCTGTGAGACGGTGTGCGTATACAGAGAAGATCACTATAAGATTTTAGTCTTCATAATTCGAACAGAGGTTGACGGGAGACAGAATACAACTAAGAAAACTTTGAATTTTCACGAAAACTACTTATTATTATTACTAACAATCTTGCTACCTTACAAAACTCCATCTACCAATACCTTTAGGGTATAAGGATTCCTGTTGCCTCTTTTGCCTTCTTTCGACGTTTCTTCTGTCCACCTGAAATTATAATCGCTGTTTTTTATGTAAGACTTTCCAATGAGTCCATTGTAATGGGAGGGAGGGACGTTCCATTTACGGCAATCGAGGTATCTGTTTCACTTCTCACAGTAACATCTTCCCGAAGTCATTTATTTTTAAGGCCATCTTTGAGACTCTTCGGGCAAGTATATTTTCCTGGATCCACATTTAGAGTAACTTTGTACGTTTCTGTCTTCATACAGAGAAATCAACAACAAAAAAAGTGTTTAATTTCCTAATTATTTTTACTTTGAGTAAAACATTGCAAATTTTTCCCCAAAAATAAATGAAACAGAGCGAGATCCTGACTGTAATTAGGCCCTGGTGTGACTCAATTTATGTCCAAGGACGAGCTTTCTCTTCAAAATCTTAATATTTAATTCACTGCCAGATTTTTCTTCTACCGAAATTCTTTGCTCCTCCTGTTTTTTTCTGCTCGTTAAGCCTAACACTTTAAACAGCTCTATTCGAGTGTTTTTTTTTGTGCTTATTTTCTTTTATATTTCTTTTAGTGAGCCATTAAATTTTATTTGAATGCATGAAATTGATGAGGTATTTATAAATATTTTTTTAAAAAAAATATGATTTTTTTTTTCTTATAAACAAAGTTAAAATATGATACATTTTTTATGTCTAATAGTTTTTTGATTTCCTGGTATCATACTAATAAAAAAAAAGAAATAAATCATTCTAAAATTTATTAAATTCCATCTAATCCAAATCTAATGCAAATAATTGAAAACCAATCCTATGCATGCACTCTTACCAAAAAAACAAAAAAAATCGAAGCCATGAAGGAACCCTCCAATATGAATGAACTCAAAGTGCCATTTTGGTTTTGCAGTAGCATAGCTCAATGGAGAACAAATGTTGGAACTTGGCTGATCCAGGAACGGTTTGAATTACTAAGAGGAATTGTTGCGAAACGTGTGCAGTGTGTGGACATGCGCTATCCTAAGGAAAATTGTTCCTGACAGGCGTGACACAAAGAACAGAACAACGAGTTGTAGGATCTCCTGCCCATATCGAGTGCATTTAAAATCCATTGAATCACTATGACTAGGGATCTGCTGTCTTAAGAAGGGATTCTCCACACAATTATATCAGCTGTAATGGCTCTGTGGATTTGGACAGTATTGCCAGGATTTGAGCGTTGTCCAGCCCTTCTCCATACGCTGATCATCTGTTGCAGGGAAGAAACAGATCTTAACACAATACGAGACTATTCGAAAGCAAACCATGTTTCTCGGCTACGTCATCACTCTTAGACGGAGTCCACAGTGCTTAGTGGTTAAAGGCAGGCGTCATAAAAGCAATGGGAATTAAGTCTAGCATTTGCAATTTCTCTAGCAATGGCGTAGGTATAGGTACCGGTTGTAGTATATACGATGGCATATCTTTCTGAATGGTGGACAGTAAAGAAATGCTACCAATTGTCTATATTGAGCCGCCCAGATGTGAATGTGAATGAGTGCCATCACGCAACCATCGATTCCAACCCTTTTCCATAGAAGCAGCACTACGCATTAGATGGCTAGTGATTCGTCTTCAATTCCACCGCCAGCACTCGAAAGTCCCGCAATCACAATAGTCTTCGAGCGCATCTTCAAAGCATTAGTGATGGTAAACTGATGTGAATACAACAGCTCCACGAAGCAGAATATCTCTAGTAAGATTCTCAGGGCCTTTATATGAAACCACAAGATGGGTGTCTCCAATCAGCCTTGTGGGTGATAGTTGGCTGATAACCTTTAATCATTTGCATACGTAATGGATGGTACTTGCATACGGAGTTTCATTAAAATTGGTAGTTTAAATTATGGTACTTCGATTATTTTATCAGAGAGTTTTATTTCTTTGCTGAAAACTACATTTGAATTAAAATATTTACTTTTTGCCGCTTTTGTGTCATGTGAGTTAGTTACCCTTTTAAAAATTTAATCATGAAGAAATAAAATATTTTGAAGTCTATGTTGGAGGCTAATGTAACGTGTTTTAGTTAAACAAATTTTTACCAAAAAAAACCCCAAAGAATTACGAACCCCATCTATTCGAAAAAATTGTTACTTTACAAGAACACTGGCAAGGCACTGAGGGGGTTAACTTCTTTTTAAACCTACATCCAATTATATTTTATTTTATCCTGAAACCATCAATAACATCACTGATAATTTAGAAATGATTTTATTATTAATTATTGCAAATTATACTGTATTTGAAACAGTGATTTCTAATACAATGGATCTCCATATTACGAATTAACGAGAATTTAACAAGAATAGCCTCATTTCCTGAGTGATAAGCGATGAGTAGATGTTTGTTACTTGATTTAACTGGTTAATATTTGGAGTTGATAGTGTATTTTAAGAAAAACTACATCTTTGAAGGTTAAAAAAAATAAGACGCTATTATTTAAAAACCGACATTTACATTCAAAAATATTCCTTACACATTATTTTTTTTAATATATTATTTACAAATTAAAAATTCTTTCGTTTTGATTTTAGTGTTTTTCAATTTGCAATTAGTAAATAGTAAAAAAAAAAATATATGAGGAGCATTTTTAAATTTGAATCAAATTTTTATTTGTCAGTTTTTAAATACCAATTAATTACACAGCATTTTAAAATAGATATTATAAACTTTGTTATTTTATTATTTGTTTATTTAGCTACCATTTATTAAGGTAATTACGTTAGACAATACTGCATTTTCAAGTTTATTAAGAATTAAATCATTGAAATACTTGGACTTTTGCCTAGAATGGATTAGGCAGTTTCTATGTTATATAAGGTGGTCATTTTCCAAGTTTTTAGGGTTAGAATTCGTATTATGGATTCCAGTGTATTTCATGTGTTAAAGAATAAAGCTCATAAATATTAGAAATCACTTTATGATAAGGAAATAAATAACCTAGTTTACAAACAATACAATGTTTGTTGTCAAGTTCATTTGAATTCTATGCACAATATATAAAAATAGAAGAATATTCCAGGCCTAAAGTCCCATTGCTGGTCACGAAAGTTGAGCCCTATGCTTTGGATGATCTGGAAAATTGCTGATCCACAAACAATAAAGACTCTTTCACATCCAACATCCAAGGACCCACAGAATAGTTTTCATTCATAGGATTCATTAGGACCATGAAATATTTTTCCATTTGAATGTGTAGTGCATATAATTCAAATAAATCTGGCTGTAAAAAATGACCCGATTTTTACTTTGACAAAATGTTTGTAGTTAAAGAAGTGTATATTTTTTTTCTTCAATTTACTATAATCTTAACAATGAAGAAATTAGATATTTTGGCTAATAGTTTAGTTTTAGACTTTTCTTCGTGAGATCATTCTTAAAAATTCTGTTATTTTAATTTTGTTATTAGAGATTCCAAAGAATAAAAGAGAACAAATAAGACGACGTTGTTATAGTTTTAATTTGTGTTTATTTCTATCGAATTTTTTTAAAAAAATTTTTTAAAAAACAATTCGACTTTCAGTTTTATATTTCAGAATATTTTTTTAGATATTTATTTTGTATCATTTGAAGCAAACTGAATGCAGATGAGGTATTTTGATATCTTTTTCCCGTTAGTAATGAGAATTCAGTCTCACAATGTCGTGAACTGCAATTAAACAGGGCATCCAAACAAAGCATTACAAAATGAAGTCATTTTGGGAAATCTTGTAAAAATACTTCTGGTTCACATTTTGTTTTGCTTCTGGTAATTTTCTATCAAATGCTCATCTATATTTTAAGATTTATTTAACTTATGTTAATGTCAAGCAAATTAAGTATTGTTTTACTTCAAGTAAAGATATTTACTTCATTTAAGTCCTATTTTTCTGATAAATGTAGTACGACTGCTTTAAGATATCTTACAGTACATCTAAACATTTTGTAAGATTAGTATTTTTTTCCCTTCCTATCCCGTTCACCCATGATATTGACATTACTTTTTTAAACATGTTCTTGAAATATTCCATTATATGTTTTTTTTTTCTTTTTTGATAAAGAATTAAAACTGAAATGAAATATGTGGAGCCACCCTTTAACATTGCTTTCCTGTAATACCTTTCCTCATTTCAATTCTGGTCATGCCTGTGTGCATCGTTCTGAAACGCATCAGCACATAATTTTTGATATAATCAAAGATGGTATATAAACTTATTCTTGAGAAGTAATGCATATATACTTATATTTGTCATACTTTATATATATATATATATATATATATATATATATATATAT
>JAFIDM010005346.1:17151499-17169700 GCA_023159025.1 Thereuonema tuberculata
CAAGCACAAATAGAAAATTATTAACATGCAAGAGATCAAAAGTTAAGTTGTTACAAAACACTACATGATATCAGTCAAGAACTATTAACACCATCATTTTACTTATTTATCAACAAGTTCGTTTTTTTTAAGATATATATAAAGTTTTATTTAATTCAAATTCTTTTTTTTTTTCGTGTTTCCAACATAAATATTTGAACCCAATTTTTTTTTAATATAACTTTCAGACATATTTTCTTTTCAAACTGTTCAGTAGCAATAATATGATTTAAGATATACAGTATATTCTCAACCACATCATTGAATATGCTCCTTAATTTTACTTATTGACACTGCATTTTCTTTGTGTTTTCAGAAAATGAATATTAAAAATTTATTTTGTTTTGAAATTGTATTATGTTTATACAGGTAAGGTATTTTTATGGAAACTTATTATTTACGTTTTTAAATTGAAAAAAAAAATTCTTGAATATTTTTTGTCATACTTACACATGGAAAATTTAAATTCTGTATATTTAAGAAAGATGAGTACAAATAAATATTATTGACTGACAAACGAGGTATTTCTCAAATAAAATAATGTTTATGAAATATAATTATACATGTATTATTTTTTTTTCTAATTTTGTAAAATCTTTTTGAAAAATAATAAAAATCATAAAAGAAGAAAATAATAATATCTGTAGAGTCTAATTTATTATTTTTTTTTATTTTTTGTCATTTTCATTTACATCCTTAGAGATAGTAGCACTTGGCCATAAGAAATGAATTCTTCCAATCAAAAAACATCTTTTATTCAGTTTTCTTTCCTAATATAAATAAACAGTGTAGTGATAGCAATTAACAGAGAGCACTGAGGTTGTAGAGAAGAACAAATTCAAGTTAAAACAACCTTTCACAATTGTCTAATTGAACGACCTACTGTTTGCTGGAAAACAGATTTTGTGAAAAACAAAACAAAGAGTCTACATTAAATGGGAATGTTTGTTGAAACAACCTCCAGTGAAGTGATTTGGTACTGTGGCATTTATCAATCCTGGATGATACATGATTCAAGTTTTATACAGTTAGTTGAAGAAATTACAAAGATAGAAATTTCAAACACCATCTCACAACAACGTGTAATTTTCGATGATTTAATGGGACAATTAAAGCCAACTATAATTAAACAACTATTTACATTAAAAGAAACGGTCATCACAAAAATATTAGTGTTATTTATTTACAGCAAAACTTCTATCAGGATAAATTACATCATACTTTTTTTTAATACATTCTATTTTATTCTTTTTAAAAGTTTTCGAAAAAGAAACAAAATTACGTTTTGAAAATAATTATTTCGTCTAAATGAAACATTTTTTCTTCAGGCTTTATCTTATGGATACTCATTTATAGATCTTAAAATGATAAACAGAGGTGTCTAGTATTTTCCCTGACACCCCTTTAATCATCCACCACCACAAAGCTTGACTGATTGAGTCCCCTTTAACCCCCCTCAAAAAAAATAATAAAAACATAGAAAAGTGCAACGTTTGGAAAATACATAAAAGGAGAATCGTTTCAATGATCAGTGAATAACATTACTCCAATTTTTCCATTTTTCAATTGACTGCAACTTAATAATATATCATGCTCTGGATGATTTAATACACAGCTCATGTGAATTGTAAAGAATATTTTGAATGGAAATGTTTTGATTACTCCAACTCAGAAACAAGACTTCAATCATATAAAACAGTGATAATTTATTTCACTCTATTCGTTGACAGAATTACTTACTCACAAGATTTAACTTTCTTTCATTTCTCATCACTGCTTTGGGGATGGGTTCAATTTTAGAATGTGGTTCTTAAAAATTAAAGATCAATGGATAATTTCAAGAAATTGATGGTTGTATCTGAAAAAAAGACTGTTTCAGTGACTACCACTGTTAGAAACATTTTATATCTATCAGTCATTATCCAGAAACTTCCATTGCTATAAAATGCACTGGATGAATTACTCACACACCTTGATCTTCCAAAATGAGAAGCCATTATTATCTATAACAAAAGCATCGCATCTCTTTCTGACAGCTTCATTAATCAAACAGCCCTGAAGAACTGTTAACACAAATAACATCACTATCCTCTCCTTTCTCAGAAGAAAAATGTAATAGAAAATGGAATGATTGAGATGAAATGGGAAAAAAAGCAGAACTGGAATCAGATGCTCAGTAATGCTCAGAAATTATCTAACTGAATGACAAATATAACTTTAACAATTACGTTCCCTTCCAAATGTTTCATGGCATTTATCAAGCCATGAACTAAATCACCAATTGCAATTGAATCCTTGATGGTAATTTTGAATTTGATCAACCTTACTTCCCATGGAGAACGAGCTGACAATCCACTATCAGTTGGATCACCAGATTTTTGAGAAGTACTCACGAAACTCCATCTAACAAATACTACTTTGAAAGTGCAGGAAAATGACAACATATGAATTGAATGAAGGGCTTCCAAGTTTAAAGAAATTACTGAAAACGGATACTGTGACAATAAGAAATATTGAATTATGAAGAAACAAATGTAACAACTTCACCAATAGGTTTAAAAAAGTCACAAATATATTTCCTGTTAAAGAAAATTGTGTAAGATCTTACGAATAATTATGACCAAACCAAGCAACAATGCCAGTGTTCTGTGATGTTCTCAGTTTTCATCTTAGCCATCCAGGATCTGTCAGAGGTGTTCAGAAATTGCATTAAATGATAAAACACTTCATCATCACAGTACAATAAAACGGTAAGAGATTGCTTTTATTCTGAAATGTTGATAATTTACATCATCCAGCTTATTATCAGTTCCCAGGAAACTGTGTCCTTGTCATTGTTAATACAGCCCTTCTACATTAACAATGATGATATTCCTTTTGATTAATATTTTCTCTAAAGAAACCATTTGAAATCAATATATGAAGAGTAAGTTACAACAGCTTTTCACTCAGTTCTTGAGGTACCTGACTTGACACCAGTACATTTTCTACAAATGGATAATATTAAACATGAAATTTCTGGAACTTCTAAACAAGTCATTTTTTTTTTCAAGCCTTAGCCAAAAGGCATGGATTGTTAAAATATTTCATCCAATCATGAAACAAGTAATATTTAAGTACTTTTACTATACTGATCTCTATTGATACACTGATATATCCTATCACCCCTTTACTTAATTCGTATATAAAAATTCTTATCACTATAATATTAAAATGACTCCCATTGTCAAAGATCGTATGTGGAGAAATATTTAATCATCCCACTTCCTCAAAAACCATTTAGTGCTTTTTCTTCAACCATGTCTTCATGACGGGATAGTGGCATCACCAATGACTATTTTTGCCTAGGAATGTAATCCTATTGGTCAAAAGAAATCTTAACCATCAGTCTTATTGTAAAGACTAAATCATCTATCTATATTTTCTGTGATTTAATAATAATGAAATTATTAATGGTAGATTTTAAGCCAAAGAGCTACAAACACTTTCAAAAAACCATATCACTCCTACTATCCTACCAAAGAACTAATGTTTTAATACCATCACAGAAAACAAAACAATATTCAATGGTTATGATTACATCGGGGTCCAGAATTTAATAGTTGAATTGCTGTCAACAATTTAACTTTTGGAAAGATATGAATAATTTTTACTAAGTGATCTACTGCTCTTTACTTTCTAGAAAACAAATCGATAGATTGAGCTTTTACATAAAAACTATTATTTAAAAAAAATAATTCTCGGCTTGGAGAAAATACACCAGCTTTAACGTTAAAAATATCCAATCACTTTTTGTTCAGTTATCTCACAAAGGCAATTATAAAGATGCAAAACTAGTGATTCTCATCATTATTTGAAACTGTTAGAGCACATTCAAAAGCTGAATCAGTAGTTGATAGTTAATATCAAACAATAGACTGCAGATCTTTCACACCCTCTAAAAACAGAGTTTAATCTGTCTGAATCTTACAATTTCCCATGTTTGAAATGTTTAATTTCTCCTCTCAACAAGATTTCTTGATATCCTAGTCAAGAGTATAATAGATTAGCATCTGTTTCCAATAATTAGAAGAAGACAACAACTTTTCCCTTTCCGTAGAATCAGTGTATCAATGCTATTCCCTTTTGGAAATCCTTAATAATAAGCATACTTAATTAAAATATCTAATTAAAATCTTAAGTTTATATTTATCATATATCTTTGTAAATTGGTAAATAAAAATCCTGAATAAATAATATGGCTAATCTTTAGTTTTATTGATATTCTTTACATTTAAACAACTTTTCTTTAAAAAACACAAGAGTTATCAAACATTTTCATTCAAAATGGATGATTTTATTCAATCTGGAATCCTATCATCTAAGTATGTTTGTATTGAACCATTAAACTATGAAAGCATTCCCACCAATCAACTTCATTTCTATCCAGAATCTGGCATTATCAATTTCATAATTTTTTTTTCACTGACCATCCCACTATCATTTTAACACTTATTTTCACAACAATTATTTAAAAGATAAATTACAATTTAATAAAATCTTTAATACGATAATTTCTGCATAATTCATAATTCATTAGATATTACTTCATTCTTAAGTTTTATACTTAATAACTCACTTAATCCTTTGAAACCAAAATCTTTATATTTTATATTATACATCTTGCTTTATGGGAAAAAAATAAGCAATTTAACCATTCATGTAGTCCATAAATAGTTTGGCAGTACAACCATTCATATTCTTTCATATTTTGTTTGCTATATCTGGCTAAATCCAACAAATAACTTTCTCCGTTAAAATCTTCACAGATAATTTGACAATATACTTCATTCATTTCTTTCAAAAAAATTTTTAATATCACTGGTATCCATGGGTTATATGGACAACTTTCTTTTCAAAATCTTTGCAGATAACTGACAAATTATGTATGCAATCAGGTTTCAACGTGCTGTTTCTGTGGCTCAAAACATTACCATTCAGTCTCCCCTTTACTTTCATTAGTTCAATGGTAGAATCCCTTTGATTTGGCCCACTTCAAGACATGAAAATGCAAAAAATCTAACAAACAAAATAAAAACACAGAATTTAAGACACCCATTAGTAGTGAGTTGCACAGCAGCAGGCTAAAATATGTTTTTCATCCTTAATTACCTTTTTATTTTCTTATTTTGGTGTATTAATTTTGACTTCTTTTATAATACTAGTTTTCTAGGGACAGGGAGACTGAAATATCCAATTTTATCTTGATTATTTAATAATTGTTAGTGGGAAGTTACCAGATAAGTCCATCTTGCTCACAACATTTAGACCAGTTCATTCAAACTGTATCAGTAAGCAGTCTTCATAAGCCAAGCACTGAAAGGGCAAAACCAAGAGCTAATAACGAAATAGCTTCCCTGCTTCCATCTCTAACCCTACTACCGGAGGTGGTTGGCTCAGAGACGGCATGTGCCTTTGTCCTTTGTTTCATCTCCTGTGAGTAGTCTCCAAAGCCTGCTGCATTCTTGGCTGCGACACGAATCACATAGACAGTATTATGTTGAAGATCATCCACCACAAATGGATCATCTGGAAGAGAAGAAAATTATTATTTACATTTTTATTTGCTTTCTTTCCAACATTTCTTGTAGTATTGATATAGAGCTCACCTCTGAAAAATCTTAAATTCTGCTGCGTTTCAAAGGTTGCAATAACGTCAAATGTAGCAGCCTGCTTATATGCAGGAATTTGTGTGTGATTAATTCATTATTGGTTGAAATGTAAATAATAATAAAAAAAAAATGGATAAGAATTTTTTCCAAATCTATGTACGATATAAATACAGTATTAAACCTTTATTTATAACAATGTAAGTTACTCCTTCAAATTAAATGTAAAATATTCATTGATAAAAGTGAATTACCTTCATTCTATTGAATTTTAAAATTAATAGCATAATAACAGTAATTAAAATTTCAATATTATGCCATCCTATATAGAGTTCTTTCGATAGCGAAGAAAATCAGATCACATCATTGACTGAAAATTATTGTAATTAAACTAACCAACTTTGTGTTTAGTACTGATTTAGATCATTAATTGTGAATGATAGTTTTCACCCATTATTGCAGAATGCAGGCATAACAATTTCAATTTCCGTAAAACTTGTGATCAAAATAAAACCTTTATGTTCTGGCTACTTTTTTTTATCAAGATATTTATTCTTAATAATGTAATCCTTCAGAATATAATGTAATGAATGTAACGTATTTCAAAAACTAGCAATTCCCAGATGCCCGAGAGATTGTGCTATGAATGACCAGAAGAAAGCAATGCTGATTAACAACCAGATTTATCAGTAAAAGTCAACAATGACAAGTGATGCTGGAGTAAGATTGGATATGTCTACAAATTGAGAAGGCTTCTCTCATTTATGTCATTCCAAAAAGGTCTTGAATTATCCAGAAATTTAAAATAATTAGTTTCAATACTTTAAATAATTCAGTTTGTGTAAGTATGTTATCTTAGATATGCTTTTAATTGAAATGAAATTCAATAACAACATTCAGTGAATCACCTTTTGTTTACTTGGGAATTTTATACTTGTGTCATGATTATTGTCTTTTAATATCCAATCAATATACAGGGTGATTCATAAAGTACTGGAAGCTCCGCTACTATGCAATATATCGCTTTCCTTTTATCTGTGGCTTTTATCTGCACGGCTTTTGTATAGATTCAGCGTAAGTTTGTATTACATTTCTCGATAATCCCAGAAAATAATAGATTCAAAGAAGAAATGAATAGTTTTTAAATATTCGAGAGATATTAGAATTATTACTCCTTATTTTGATGTTAACAGGTTTCTTACCGAACCGTTCCAATCAAAAGTTAAATAAATAACTCATGCAAAATAAATTCATAATTGTTTCATTAATTTAAAAACACCATTGTTTATTTTTTTTTAATGCTAATGTTGATTTTAATAATGTTGATTTTGAGTGACAATTTTTTAAACATTCCATGCCCTATTTTACTTTTTTTTTTACACCGAATTTGACTTAGAAAAATATTTCGATATTCGTTCTTTATAGGCCTATTTTTCAAAGTACTGGAAAAATAGAAAAATACTTCGGTGTAAAAAAAAAGTAAAATAGGGCATGGAATGTTTAAAAAATTATCACTCAAAATCAACATTATTAAAATCAACATTAGCATTTAAAAATATAAACGAGGGCGTTTTTAAATTAATGAAACAATTATGAATTTATTTTGTATGAGTTATTTATCTTTTGATTGGAATGGTTGGGTAAGAAACCTACCTGTTAACATCAAAATAAGGAAGAAAAATTCTAATATCTTTTGAATATTTATAAACTTCTTTGAATCTATTATTCTCTGGAATTATCGAGAAATGTAATACAAACTTACGCTGAATCTATACAAAAACCTTGCAGATAAAAGCCACAGATAATAGGAAAGCGACATATTGCATAGCAGTGAAGCTAAACTGAAGGCAGAGCTTCCAGTACTCATAAAATTATAAGTACCCTGTATATTATATTATTTACTTAGTTTCCATTAAATTAAAAGAAAAAAATAAATAGCTAAAGAAGTATTTACTGGTAATTATATTTCATTACTAATTATTAATTTCTTAAAATTAAATAAAAGAAAATTTCATCAAATCCTTACTAATTCTGAATTCCTTGATGGTAGCCTCCTTCCATTCCTGATCCTCCATTCTGTATTCCACTTTATAGCTCATCACTTCTAAGTTTTCACTGTTTGGTCCAATGATATCTAATTCTATCTTGTCTTGGTGAGGAAGCCGAATCGATATATTAGGGATACCTGGCTTGGCTGTAAGAAGATATAGATGAAATATAAATACTTAAAGAAAAAATTCAAGTTTACATAATAAATTTCTTACAAATTTATGAATTTTGTACTTAATTGTAGCATTTCCATACAAACTTAATTTTATAAAAATATTAAATAACAAAAGCCAATTTAATCTATTATTTTTATTTTTGTTGTTGTTTAATATTTTTTTATTTTCAAAGTTTTAACATGTGTGAATAATAATTGAAATAAATTAGCAACACAGAAATAAAGAATATTTAAATATTTTGTAAAAATACTTACCATAGAACATTGAATCCTTTCAGGTTCCTATGCGCAAAACCCTCCTCAACACCAGAGGACGGGTTTTTCTCATAGGAACCCAAAAGGCTCCAATATATTTAAAAATATTTAAAATGTTCTTTATTTGTGTATTGCTAATTTATTTATACTGAAATAACTAACAAAATGTTAAAAAGAAAGATTAGTTAATTAATTTGTTTCAAAAATATTCTAAATTATTTTTTTTAATGATTTGATATCTGCTATATATGTTGTTATTTTGAAATGGAAAAATGTGGTGCACTTGAAATGATTAAGAATTTAAACATAACTAACATCTTATAAATAACTTCTTCAAAAACACACAAACACCAATGGCAATATTTCGACTTCTATTTTCAAAGCCTTATTCATGCCTTTTGGATTTTAGGATAAGGAGACGTGTTCTCCTTTCCAAAAGGCATGAATAAGGCTTTGAAAATAGAAGTCGAAATATTGCCATAGGTGTTTGTGTGTTTTTGAAATGATTAAGTTTCAATTAGGTGCAACCCGTGAAATATTCACGGAAGTAAAACAGATTCCACATTCCACACTAAAACTAATTGTGGTAAACAAACCTACATCTCAATAGATTTCCATCCTACTTTATTCTCCAAACTCAACAAACTATGCAGACCCTACAATATCAGACTTACATCTCCAGCCTCCAATACCGTCGCCAAATTACTAACTTCTACGCAACCCAAACTTGGGGACAAAGGGGTAGTCTATGCTCTCCGTGTGACGCATTTAACTGCCTTTACATAGGGGAGACCCGTAGACCTTTGGACGATCGGGTAGCTGACCACCGAAGAGCAATTACAAACAAAAATAAAGACTACTTATGTTCACTCAAAGAATACCCAACACTCCATCAAACTTGCGGAACCCTCAGTTCTAGCAAAATGTGAAGGAGACTTTAAGAGGAAACGCCTTGAATCTATATTCATATGTACTACTGCAAATGCTTATAATGAATATTTATCTGTCCCTTCCATTCGTAAATATGGATTTCTCCCTCCAAGGAAAAAGGAAAAAAAAAATCCTTTAAATAGTTCTAATTCATAATTATCTTTAATTTAGAATTTCGTAACATAAGAAATCTAATTTGTCTTTAAGCTTGAGTTTTAGTTTTTCAGATTTTACTTGAAGACATCAAAAGGAATAAAGAGCCTTGTTTCCTGTACAATCATTGAGAGTTGCTTCACAAGAAAAACAAACACACATGGTGATGTTGACAACTGTGTTTCCCCTAAGTGCCACCAAGGCGACTTCTATCTTCACAAGAACTCTTAATGCCACCAGGACAACATATGATCTCCCATCATCCCTTGGTACCATAAGGACTTGTAACTCCTCCCATTTGGACAATTGACTATTTAAATCACTTGTTGTAAATTCTCATTGCATTTGATAAGGTCCCCTCTCGGGGTCGAAACCCAGATCATGTATCTGTAATCAAGTTTTTTAAATTTTAAATGTTTTTAGTTAGTATTAAATTTTTTTTTAATGTAACGATTTTTTAAATGTGTTAATTATTCCAGTCAAGTGTACAGGCGTGAACGAACTCAATTAAAATAATGAAAAGAAATGAATATAAAATTTTTAGTGTTACAAAAAGTTTTAGTGTTTTATTGAATAAAAGCTGTGTTTTTACCTCCTTCATTTAGGACTATAACACGATGAATAGAACCAATTGAATTAGACGCAGTGCATCGATAATAACCAAAGTCATTTTCATCACTGACGGCAACCTGGAATAAAAATAAGATAAAGTCACTTGTTGATGCAAGCAAAAAAAGTAAATGAAACTAAAAAACCAAAAAAATGCAGCCCGATATGAAACTATTTAAGGTTTTGAAATTCCAGTTGAGAAATTAAAGTGCCTTTTTTTAATTAAATTCAATAATACGAAAAACCGAAAATTTAAATATGAATTTTTAACCTTTGTTATTGAGTGAAATGTGTAGGCTTAGAAGGAAGCAACATGTGACAGTAATTTCACTTTAAATTCTTAAAGTTACAGAAACAAATTAATTTTAATGACCTATATATCACCTTCATTCGTTTTTATTTAAATCCCATGTCTGCTATGCATTCTTGTTGCAAAAAAAGGCCAACACTTATGGAACAAATTTTCTTATTTTTACTAAATTATTTTTGTCATTAAATAGGTATTCTTTAATGACTTGATTCTTAAAATCTTATTAAACACACCTTAAAATCTTCTAATAATACCTGTTATATTCTCTGAACATTATCATTGGAGGAATACAAATCTTACTTGAAGAATACTTTTTCCATCTTCTTCTATTATCATTTTATTTAAGTCCTCTTCTACTTCCATGGCTTCATCATGCTCCCATTTATAAGTGGGTGTAGGTTCTCCATTTGCTGCACATGATAGATTCACAGTCCCCCCAATATAGGAATAGATGTTATCTGGTTGACCTTGCTTCCACTCGGGTTTATCTAAATGGAAAATGGAAAGTGAAAAAATTGTTTTTGTTTTCCTCTTATTCAAGTCAGTTTTCTTCCAGATTAACTTTTTGAGTGAATGAAAGAAAATATTAATATATAAGACTCACATTTTGATTATTCATATCTTCATATAATTTATATTTCACTAATTGTTTACTGATGTACAATAGACCAGATGAGTTAAGGAGATAGAAGATTGTATTATATTCTAAATAAAACTCTATTAAAAATTTGAGATATTTTTATTTTGTTTTGTTTGAAAAAAAATTAAAAGTACATTTAAAAAAAGTAATTGGGAAAATATTTTTTTAATTATATAATTAGTTTTGTTCAATAAGGTCAAGATTCTTCTATCAATGGAAATATATATAATGAAAATCAAAAAGCTTCTATTACTGGAAAAACACTTTTAGGAAAAAAATATTTCGTCTTTTTGAGCAAAAGACTTCTTCAAGAATTAAAGTTGAGGAAAAGACCCATCTTCTTCCTCACAAACGTTAAGAGGTCTTTTCCTCAACTGTAATTCCTGAAGAAAATAAAGATGTTTTTCCAGTACAATTTAATTGTATATATGTTAGAAAAGAATGAATATATATCAATATACGTATAAGAAGACAAGAGTGAGCTCTAATTAATACGATGACCAAATATATACAAAAGTCAGTGGTATATTGAAGAATGAGGCGAAGGGTAGTTACCCTTGGCAGCCATTGCATGCAAAAATAAAAGAAGATTGACAAAAACAAATTCTTTTGGAAACCACTTTCCAATCAAAAGAAAAGTTCCAAATTTGTGGTTTCTATCTCCCAGCCGCGGAAAAGACACTTTTTTTTTATTGGAACTAGGATCAAGATTATGTGTCTCTATACCAAATTACTGGGCAAGAAAAAAAACGAATGGTTGAAAAATAAAGTTCACTTACACATCAGTGAACTAATGTTAACAGTATAATAAAAAAACTACATTAATAGAAACAAATGCTGAACATCAAATATAAACGATAACACACTTTGAAACAACAATATTTAACAAATTAAACGGTTACATTTTCGAGTAGTACTTCCATCGCTCATCATCGTCTATCTCTGGTTGCTTTTTTTTTTATGGTTTTATTTGGTTTTTACTACGCTTGCGCTGTTTAAGGAATTGTGGGTTGTTGTGATCTGTTTGGAGATTGATTTTTTATGTTGCTTTGTCTCCAGGTCTGATGATGAGCAGTGGAAGTCATGCTCGAAACATGTAAACGTTTAATGTTTTAATTTTTTCAATGTGCGTTTATATTTTATGTTTAACATTTCCACACACTTTAATACACAACATTATTATAAAACTATCAAAAAATATGAAAAAGTAACTATCTAGAGCTGCTTAAATGCTTTTCAGTTTTTAAGTATTTACGGGACAACTAAAATTTCGAGTTAATATGAATTGTGCTCAACCCACACTTGTTCCATGTGTATCAATCAATTAGTAAAACACTGATCTATTTCAGTAATGGGAACTGAGTAATGGTAAGATGCAGTACGTCTACAGTTCATAACTTTTGTCAGTATAATACACAGTAAGTGCCAAAATGCCATTTTTGATTTTTTCTTGCTTAAGATTGTAAACTAATAACTCTTGCCATATTATAAAACATCCTTAAAAAAAGATGAAGCTTAAGATATTGATCTGATTTACAGTAACATAAGGATATGCTTATAATTTTCAATCTATTTTAAGATTTTATACTTAATTACTGATGATGAATAAACCTGATTAAAATGAAATTCGAATTTGATTTACGATAAGGATATTCAGAATAGAAGATTGTTGAATTATATTTATGAAAAGGAGACTTCTTTGAATGAGTCTTCATTATTAAGATAACTTTAATCTAAACAAGGTAATTAATGCTTTTAGACAGTGTCAAAAGCAAAGCGGCCCCATAATATGCACAATTGTATAAACAAAATAATTAAAAGCAAGAGCATATAACTTAAATGCAAGACCGTTTCTTTATGTTTTACAGGTAAGCTGTAACCTAGTGGCCGCTAATACAATGCCTAAGCATCATTTGGATATGTTAAAGAATTTATGAAACAATACGTTTGTAAATATTAACAATGACGTCCTGTTGGCAATTGTTAGTATTGTTATGTATGAAGCATCAGTATTATTACTGTGTTAATTGTTATCTTACTAACACTCCTATGGAAAACGTTAACTTTTGAGGTCAGGGAGTGGTCCTATAAGTCTGATTTTTTTTTTTACGTTGTCACTTACTTTTTGTTGCTGAACACAATGGTGAAGGTTTCATTCTAATATCTCTAACCGTTTGGCCTCTACAGAGTGTGATATACAGTATCATAGACAGACAACACAAAAACAAGAGCGGTTCCCTATGTTAACTGTAACATGGGACCGCTAAATATACAAAAATGAACAAAATTATAAAAGCGAAAACAAAACTCCGAGTACTTACATAATACCTTGACATCAATGATTTTCTCTTTGAAGCTGGACAATGCCATTTGAAAGGCTCTGCATAAGTATTTACCAGCGTCTGCTTTGGTAACATTCTGAATCAGAAGACCTTCGGAGTTCGTAATATATTTTGGTTCTAAACAAATGAAAGGAAAGAATTTAACTTTCAACTTAAAGATATCTAGAATTAGCAGTATGTAGGATTTTAAAAGAAAAGTATTCAGGATTAATCTTGCTATAGTTATTTTGTAAACAGAATACTTAATTTCTTTTTTGTCAATCCTTAATTCATGATTAATCTACAATAAGATGTATGCCAATCCTGATATAGTTTTACTTTTTACAATTTAGAATGAAATTATAATATTTGCAATTAATCAATTTACATCATAAAAGAAGCATAATTTTACTGAAGATCTTGAATCAAGAAATATTATTGTTAGGCTAAAAAAAGGAAAAAGAAAATGAAACTTTTATCCATTTATTATATTATAATAAATATCATATTTGAAGACAGCATAAAAACACTAAAAATTCTCTTTCATGGAACTGATAATGAAATTACATAATATAAAAAATAAAAGTAAACTTAATTATCTTAAATAATCTATATCTAGATGGATTGAATGAGTAACGTAGTTTCTTAAAAAAAAAAAAAAAAGTTGATTTTCACTATTCTTGATTATTTACACTAGATATGACATATAACATCAGGTTTTTAAAATTGAAATTTAAATTACTAAAAATAGTTGTTTCTAAGCAATTTTTTTGTTTCCAAATTGATATCTACTATAACTGTGCCTATGCTGGTATTTTTATATGCGACTTTTCAAATACTGAGCAACTTCTAAAAGTTTAGTAAATTCAAACTCTTAATGGAAGCAGGAATGGGAATGGCACCTTCAGAAAACTAAAGTAAAAACAATATATGCATTAAAAATAAAGAAAAGAAAATTCTTGTGCTGAATTTTATATATTTATATTCATATATCCATTTATATCCATTTATATTCTCCTCTGTATTGAGATCTGGTGTATTTACAGTGACTACTCTCAACTGATGATCACCAATATAGCGAGCAACAGCTGTATGGGATGTCACTCGTAAACATGGTCTCACCCTTTTAAAGTGTTCAAACTCTTAAGGCATTGAAAACAGAAAATCGAGTATATTTTTACGAACACAAAAAACTTTTATACAAAATGATAAATGAAAGGTTCATAATTCACTAGATGTGGATGTCCCTTTGATTTTTCATTTTATCTATTTATTTATATTTTTTTCACACTGGTATGCCATCTCTGATATTCAGATATTTAGACCGTCTTAGTTGAGCTTGGACAATTTTCATCATGAAAATAGTAAAACTTTAGCCTGTATCTGAAGTTTATCATTAGGGTTATGTTTGACTTACCTGAAGTTACCTTATCTTTGAATTTCCAGGTAATCTGTGCAGGAGGTTCAGCCTCTACTTCGCACCTGACAAGAGCCTCAGTGCCTTCCTGGGCTTCCTGAATATCAGGAGTACTGACAAAATTGATGTGCTCTAAAAGAAAAAAAAATAGATAAATAAAATTAAATAACTGCAATATTGGCCTTCATCTTTCATTGATACAATAGTTTTAGTTTAATAGTTTTAATTAATAAGATTATTAAAGTAAAATTCAAAATAGCCCACTATAGGTCAATTTGTGACCCTTGTGGTCTAGGGAGGTAAGGCTGTGGCGTTCGATTGAATAGTCAGCCTCACACCAGCCTGCCTTTAATCCCTGAAACCCTTCACCCATTTTCATTTAGGGTTGGGCTAAAACCCATTTGGATGAAAAAGAACTAATAGAAAAAAATCACTGACCATCACTGGATATCCTTCAGCCTACAGTCAAGTGCCCTTGCCCTTTAAGAAGGGACTTTATTAATTCAAAATATTAAAATCTTACTAAGCCAGGACATTGCAATAATTTTTATTCACTATATATTCTAATTTATCTATTTGTTGTAATGATTTTTATCAGTATTTATTCATAGTATTTTCTAAAGTTATCTTACCGTTTGTAATTGCAATAATCTTTATCAGCCTTTATTTTATTATTGATTAAGTATTCTAATTTTTACTGTTTCTTATTGAATTCCATTATTTTATTCAAATTTTCCATTGACCGTGTTTCTGATTCCGAATTCGTTCTTATTTAAAAAGATAGCTAAAAAGTAGTTAAATCCCATTAATAATTTAAATTCCCCAATCAATTCATAAAGCACAGCAACCAATCCCAACCTTGTAAATAGCCTATTTAAACCCCTAAATTGTGTAAATAAAGGAGTTCTTGTCAGATCTTACTATTAGTCGATTTCAGTCTCATTTTAATGAATCAGTGGCCGAAAACCACAATATAGGGCAGTAAGATGACCTCTTATTGAAGCCTGTAAATTCCAATAAGACAAATATCTATTTATTAGGGCACTGTACAGAAATTAAGTGACTGTTACTTATACAAATGGATAAGTGCTGTAATAATTAAGTTATAGATGCGTATATGTGTATTGTATATTATATAAAATTGAGGAAAAAAAAAACCAGCAAAAGTTGAATTCCATATTGAGGTCATTCAAGCTAATGTAATCATTTGTAATAACACGTTATCAAATGCGGTTCTGAAATTCTGTATTATGCTTCTTAGCATTTATGAGACACAATCATTTAGGCACAGCCTTGTGGTCGAGGCTGCAGCCTTCCACGACGCTGAATGTCAAAACCTGGGTTCAATCCCGGCGCGAGACTTAGATGTTTGTTTCCTTATCTAACAACATTTCGATTCCAATATGGAGTGTAATTTTCTCTGATCCTGGATAAGTAAGAAGAAGAACAAGGAGAAGAATAGCACTTATGAACCACAGTTACTCGGTTAATGTACAGCAAATTAGGCAGGAAGATTAGAAAACTCAAGTTTAATCTTTTCATTATTACACAAAATACAGCAATAAAGATCTTCACTACAAAAAAAGAAAGGGTGTCACACAACAGAAAATCTTGAACAATTATGAAATGGCTACAGACAACATTTAAAGAAATTTTTTAAAATGTTTAAAAACTTTTTAAGCAAAAATAAAGTTAGTTTTAATTTGACCCATTTTTGTTAGCTGTGGATAGTGGACATTGTGTGCTGTGTATTTTCATTAAAACAGCATGCAATGACCTTACCCTATTGGCTGATGATCCCCAAAAATAAGAAAAGGCGATTTTAGACTATTAAGTTAGAAGTAAACCAGCCTGAAGCAACAATCGAAACCTTGCTTTAACTAATGTTATTCAAAAGTGTCATGGCCCTAACAAAAACCACTTTTTTAAAATGGGTGGCAAGTTGACAGTTCTGCTACTGTCATGTCTCTTATTTCTATCAAAGAAACAAAGACAGTTGGCCAGTTGATTTTAGGGGAAGAGACTTTTCCAATGTAGTAGAACAAATCTGCCTTAGTGTTAAGACAGAAAAAAATCTCTTTATAGATCACTAATGCATGTTTAATGCAGGTGAAAGAGATTGTAATTTTATTAATATATTTATTAATGTTCATTTATTCAGGGCTGCTTAAAATTTATAAGTAATTATAAGTCAATAATGAATGAGACGGATTAACGTGTGTTGATGAATTATAGATAAAACATTGAAAATGAAACATACTTACTTGGTAAAATCAACACATAAGGTTACCCCTCCTCCACTTTATACATTGCATTCGTTGATTTTACCAAGTAAGCGGAGCTTCCTTTTCAATTTATTATCTTTAAATCAACAATAATGAGAATAACTTCACATTTTCACCTGTAAGAAAGATTTTTTTTTTTTTTTTAAATTTGAGATATTTCAAGGTCTATATATTTTTAGTTTGTTTATAAAATATATTATATTCTTATCATTACTTACTATATACTTTGAGTTCAAAACTTCTAGTAATTTCTTTTCCGCCAAATGTTGCCGAACATGAGTAATTACCCTTGTCACTCGATTTCACTTTTTCAAAGATGAGATCCATACCCCCTGTTTGAAGACTTGTCTCCACATGGACACTGCAAAGGTAAGAAAATACATTATTCTTAATTTACAATTAAAAGCAACTCATTCTGCAGTTATAAACAAAGACATGGGAACACCAACTTGAAAAGAAACACCAGTGGATCTTCGTCCGCAACGTTTTTCTTTTCGCTGGATGGAGCTGTAAGGACCATTGAAGAAAGGGTCACCCAAATTTACATTACAGTGGGGGGGAAAAGCGGGGATTTATAGTCTGCAAGAGGGCATCTAAGGCCTAGCCAACTCTATTTGGTACATGCTAATGTCAAGGTTAACAATTATCTTTAAACTTTATTTGTTTGCTTACTTGGAAGAGATTCAGTGGCAATTAGATCTAATCTAACAAACTTAAATTGAAAATAATTAATAGGAAAGGTTCTAAAGAAATTTTTAAACTTGCAGAACCTAAATCCCCACTTATAAATAAGACAAATTGCACTTAAGTTGACAAAATCTAAAGAGAAGCTTACCACTTTTCTTAATACAGAAGTTCAAAATATATAGTCATTAGGCATTTGATAATTTATCATTTGTTTTTATTTACTCATTATAATCTTTTAATAAATAAATAAGTGACAACGATTAATGTTTCCAAAAAATTTGCAATTGACAATAATTGCAGAATTTCGAAAAAGAAAAAAAAATCTCTGAAATCGCTTCGAGAAGTGTAAGAAAATAATGTGGATAGTAATGAATAATATATATAAAGAAAACTGAATCTCATACTGTAGTGTCTATATACATTAAAAACTCAGTATTTGCCGTTTCTGTTAGAGCGGTCTGAAAAAATTAAATAGAAAATTCCAGATATATATTAAACATTCTTAATTTATATTGTGTAGATTCCAGAGTAATGTGATGAAATCTCATGTGTCCCCGTTCAGAAAGTTACTCATTTGTTTGTACGGATCACACACACACCCTCCTTGGTATTTGATGGTATTCGATCATAAAATTCAATATATATATATATATATATATATATATATATATATATATATATAA
>JAFIDM010005346.1:17169800-17192004 GCA_023159025.1 Thereuonema tuberculata
ATAAAATTCAATATATATATATATATATATATATATATATATATGAAAGAGAGAGAGAGAGAGAGAGAGAGAGAGAGAGAGTTCACATAACTTTTATTGTTATCTACTGTTATTATACCTAATTTATAAATTAAACTTTATCAACGTCTATGTATGTACAGTACATAGTGTTCGCTACTATCTGAGGTTTAAGGCATTGCCCGGGGGGGGGGGGGGGGGAGCCCTGCTATGTATTTAATAATTTTTTTTGGCTCGTTCTATTTCAGTTTTGGCTTACATGTACTGCTTCACAAAAATACACATGTAATGAAATTAGATTTTACTTTGTCATTTTTATCTCAGCATCTAAAAGCACATTTTTTTCCCGTATTTTATCTGAAGCTAAATAATGAAACACATTAAAAGTTCAGACCCAATGTTTACTTGTGATATCCCAAAAGAGATGTTTCACGCTAAATTGGCGATCGTCAGTTGAGATTTGCAAGCAAACAAATCAATATGGAGGTTTCAATATGGAGGTTAACAGAAGTTGCAATGAAAAAAATTTGGAACCTCCACAATCTGAGCTAAAGACAAGAAATTCAAGTGCTAACCTCCGTTACCTCAATGAATTATCTGTGCCATTAAATAAACAAAAAAAAATGTATAAATGCGCAAAGATAATTCATTGGGGCTGGTGGAGGCTACACATGGATTTATTTATGTTATTTTTATTGTGTATTTCTTGTTTTTCGTTCAGATTGTGGAGGTTTCATATTTCTTCCTATTGCTAAATAATGAAACTTGTTGCAAACAAATCTATATTAAGAGCTATTTTTTTATGTATTATTCTGTCTTTTTCAAGCTGTTTTTGTTTTCATTTCAATACCCTTATTTGAATTGTACAAATTCTATATTGAAGAATTTCGAATTTTTGTGATGTATTAAGTAATGTAATTCTTTATCTACGTTTTCCCCTAGTTTACAAAAGCACAAAAACTATGTGGATAGAATGGCTTTAACTCTGTATGATTCTGCATAAGACAACACTATGCTTTCGGAATGGAAAACCAAAAGCACCATCTCGTGGTCTCTCTGTGAGACTTGCCAAACTTACAACACACAGCTTCTTAACTTGAATACCATTAGTTTCTATTTTTTTTAATAAAATGCATTCAGCGAACTTCATGATTGTATAAAGTAAACATGGGCAATCTGAATTTTCTTGTTCTCTGCTGTTCTATACTTTTTAAATACTATTCACTGGACTTTGCTAGTATTGATTTCAACACCAATCAGAAAATATCTGTAACCAAAGAATACAATGTCGGAATATCTGTACAACAAACGTATTGCAGTAATTGTCTGCTTCAATGTTGAACGATTTCTGAATATATTTCGCACTCTATGAAATGTAGAAGGCTGTGCCATAGATCTCCTTTAAGTCATGATAAATCCTCGGGTTTTCCTTGCGCTGGCAGATATTGTATTTATGATCATTAAGATGCTTAGATATTTCTTTCAGAGACGTTGTGGGCTTCATCTGCCACCCACAATCGTAATGGGCAATGCTGGCGAATTTTTCTTTCTATTTGAATGCTTTCAGCAGAATATGAGAAGCTCCTAAAGAACTAAAATCCAGTTATTGAAGAAAGTAGATCTTTCAGGAACTTTTATATTTGTTGTATTTTTATTATTTTAAAGTTATGGAAACACTGAACCGTAATTTTAGTTTTATAATATCCGTTCAATACAAAATAATTTACTTCTAAATTCTCAATTTGCTTAAAACTAAGTAAGTCCAATAAATACAATAACTTTTAATGTAAACAAATGCAATGAAGTTAAAGCTGTATTTTTGTGCGGGAATATAAAAAAAAAAAAAAGATGTTTTTCTTCTGGAAAGGAATACAAAGAAAAACAACCAATGTTGTGACTTTGTTTATGTGTAAGTAAATACAAAAAAAAAGTATTTTCCAAATTAACTTTACGCTTTTCTTAATTTTTTTTTTCTCTAAAAAAATAATCATCAATCAATTATTTTCGTTTGTGATACAATGCGGTATTTCTCAATTTCTTTAAGGCGAGTCATTTCAAATTTTATCCGTTTTGATTGATGTACATAAAAGTTTTAAGTTGTAAATTTGAAAGAGTTAAATATTAGCTGTTGTGATACCTTAGTATTATTTGCCCATGATTAGTGAATTTCATCTTGTTTAACTTTGAAAACAATCGAAATTTTTCAAGTTTGGCTAATGTTTTGCGGTGTTATTTAAACTATTGAAATCTGAACAACCTTCCAATGATGACGAAATCTAATTTAAAAATTAAACAGCAATTAATAAAAAAAATCTCAATTAGAATATTTAAAATAAAAAAAAGATCCTTCTGTCTGTCGAGAAAAAAAACATTTATTGGACTTCATTTTCATTCATTTTTGTTTTTAATTTCTGTTCAATTCAAGATTTTCTTTATCTAGAGACTTCATTTCGCATTTTTGATTATTATTATTATTATTATTATTATTAAAATGGTTTGTGTATAAGCTTATTGACTGTCACAATGTGTAAACAGTAAGTGTAATTTTTTTTATTACTGTATAATTATTTGTCTAGGATTATTGAAATTCGATTTACTTAATTTAAAAAAAAAACAAAAAACAAAGAAATCGAAGCACCAGGAAGGAAACTTCCTATTTGAATGAAAGTGTCATTTGGTTTATTCAAATTTTACAGTGAAGAAATAAAGCTGTATTGAAACAATGACAATATCGTTATATTATTAGTATTTACGACGTAGCATGAAATGAAACAAAGTTCGCATGTAGCTTTGGGACAGATCACGCTCAAAATGCCTGATATTCGATGATGGATATAGTTTACGTCCTAGCATGTCCCAGGACGTAATGCTCGATGGGGTCAAGTCTGGGGACCTGGCTGGCAAGGAGGGGTTTTAATTTTACTTTGAGGAACTCCTGTAAAACGTGTGCAGTGTGTTAACGTGTATAGTGTGTTGACACGCCTGTTTAGAAATCGCTATTGATTTAAAGTTCCTCATGACAGGATAATGCTGTCATGCGAAATTGCTCCTCCACACCATTACACCAGCTGTCATGCTGTGTGCATAGGAACAATATTGCCAAGATTTGAGCTCTGCCCAGTCCTTCTCCGTGCGAGGATGGAATAATCGTCTGCTGCAAGGCAGAAACGAAACTCATCACTAAACACAATTCGAGACCATTCGAGAGCAGAGCGTCAGGAGACCAATCTATCACAGTGGGTTATGGGCGGAAAAAAGTCAAATTTTTAAGTAGGTCTCTTTATGGAAGTTTGATATTTTATCATAAAAAAGACACCTATCGAAGCATATTACAACATGGAGAAAACATATAACTATTTTTGGTACTGAATAAATTGTACATAAAGGAACACTAAACCAAAAGAGTTTCTTTTGAAGCGAATTTTCTTACTAATTTGAACAAGACATACTCAAAACTCGTGGAATTTTGAATTGATTTCAATGTTTATTATAAATTTTCATACCTTTGTTAATATAAAACCAGTATCGTTATACAATTATATTCTGTATTTATATTTAATTTTATTTGTTATATTCTGAGGGGTTGTTTTTGTCACGTTTTCTGTCATTTTAGGCCTATAAGTGTCGATCTACCAGCTGCTACCGGCTAATTTGTACATAGCATTATAGGGACAACCCTCACAAATAAGTAGATACCAAATTCAACTGCCACCATCTGCCTCCTGATGGTTAAGCCAACATTAACTAGCCTAGAGTAAGAATAACAACAATCGTCACTTTAGACAATGATTTCATAGCTCATTTTCAATACCACGAATTTTTATCTAAATTCTTTTGAAATCATTAATTTAGTCGTTCGGTAGTAAAATTTGAGACCAATGTGCAAACTGACATCGCAAGACAGACTGCTTCTCGCTTATTTGGCGATCATCAGTTGAGAGTAGTCAGAATGAAAAAAGTTGCTCTCCTAACGTAGGTGAATTTGGTTTTAGTTGAATGGAAAAGCGAGAAACAGTCTGTCTTGAGATTTCAGTTTGAACATTGATTGCAAATTTTAATGTGTTGAGACATTTTCAGGCGGTTTATCTTCATTTACATGCGCATAAGAAATACATTGAGGCTGGCAGAGCCCAGCACATGAATTTTCTTTTTCTTTATTTTTACGGTGTTTTTATGTTTTTAGTTTATATTCAAGGATTTTGAATTTCCTTTTCCCACATTTCCTTTCCCAATCGTTCCATATTATTTAAATACATAGAAAACCGTATTTAAGGTAATTAGTACAGCCTCTTAATATATCAAAAGAAAGACGATTAGCTAATTACTACCCTCAATTAACAATTATCTTATGATATCTAGGACCTATAAATTGGATAGAAATTATATTTTTATAATTTACCTTCGTCAACCTGAGAAAGTAACAACAAACCATGTCAACATTAACATTTTTTTATTCAGAATTAGCCGAAATCGCGTTCTCATGTAATAGAGACCCGGAGAAGTGTATCTTTATCTTGGAATACATTTTTTTCTTCAGCTCTGTTTTGAGGTTCTCAAGAGCACTTCCGTTATGTTTTAAAGCTGACTCAAACGTGGCAAGCATCTAATCGAACCAAAAGCCTTTCTTACCAATTATCAAGAATGGTTGGCTCTAAGCCTTACAATTCCTGTTGCTTCTATTAGTGATGACGACAATGATTCAAAAGTTCATGACAACGAAGTGGACGACCAGAAAAGTCATTCGAGGAATGTTGTTCTCGCACAATACTCTGTAAAGTGAAAAATTTGTGCGAAAACAATCCAGAGGATTTAATAATCAGTGCTGCAGAAAAATTAAATAAATCACTGGAAATCGTCCCGTTAACACCAGAAAAAGCTTTGGCATTAATGTTGGATGCCGCACTATCGAAACACCTAAACTATATACTATGTACTAAACTATAAGGAAAGCTTTGAAAGAGACGGGTTTGACATTTTCCCCAACTACGCCAAAGTTCGAGCGGCGAAAAAAAGAACAGTAAAGAGAAACAGCGCCCTGTCTCTTCACGAAGATGCGCAGGCTTTATTACGTAGTAATGATTAATTTTTTGTTGCCGCACTTTATTTTGTACAGTACTTTTTATGTTTAAATTTTATTGCTATTTTAATTTTGTACATCTATAATAAAAGAAAACAGTAGTTAATTTAAAATATATCGTAGGAAAAACCATTGTACTATTTTATTCCTTTGAGACCTTTGTGTAAATACCTAAAATAGGTTTAGTACGTAGATATTACCATTATACTACAAGAATATTCAACAACATACAAGAATATTAAGAAAAAATAGACATCAGGTTACATATCAAATCAATAAACAATTTTTTCCGCCCGCCCATACAAAGCGACCCACTGCGCGGAGCCTCCAGTGCTGAGTTGTAAAAGGCAGGTCTCGGAAAGAGCGTCGGGAATGAATGCTAACATCTTAATTTCTGTAGCAATGTTGGGGTGGATATGGGTTGCTATTTAAGGATGTAGCAATGTTGCGGTGGATATGGGTTGCTATTTAAGGATGCCACATCTCTGTGGATGGTGGAGAGCGAAACTGTCGGAGCAGTTAAGACTTACACAATAAACCAATTTTCTCTAGGAGTGGTACATTTGGGCTTACCAGAGCCTTGATGATGTCAATGGGTGCTCTGACCCAACTATCGATTTCAACATCTTCCACAGAGGCAACACTACGATGCATACGACAAGCGATTCGTCTGCAAGTCTTGCCGGCTTCTCACGATCGCCTGAAGTGACCTCTCTCTCAAAGTAGAGATGTTCTTATTGCTAGTCGGATGTTCGAGTCATTTTTGAAGGTCAACTTATGGGAACTGAACAGTTTCACGAGTCTAGTTAGATTCTGGGGACACGTATATGGACCAAAAGAGGGACAGTTCCAAAGAGCAATGGAAATGATGGTGATGTTCCTTGACATCTAATCTTTAACATGATTTTCGTATCTACTGGGAAGGTATATACGAAACTTCATTCATATTGAACGCTTCCTCACGATGCTTGTACGTATATTTTTCTTGTTACAGAGTATATTTAATATTTTTCTATTAAAATTTTCAGATTTTTCTGTGTATTTAGCAAAGTTGAAATAATCTTTAACTATAGATGACTTGAAACTATCTTGATTCCAGCTTCATCTTAACGGAACTACATAAATGTAGAAGATTGAGATATATTTATAAAGTGATCTATTCTCGCATATTTATTTTGCAGTTAAACATATTTATATAGTAAAGTGTTTTTCTTGAATAGATATCACCTGTGAGGTGAAATGCAGCTGCTAAAAATTTTTGTTACTAACAGAATTCGGCCGGAATATCAGCGTTAAACCATTCACAATTTTCATGTGAACCTGTTAAACATCAGTGAGAAGGCGCTAGAGAACCGGCTTTGATTCTTGATGTAGAAATTGGATTTTTGCCTTTATTCTATTCTTTTCCAGATACTTAAGGTGCAACCAAGGTTTCGTCAAATGAATACTGAGGTTTCTTTTTTTTTTTTTGGATGTAAGTTGAGGGTTCAATGTTTAGGGCACTGGACCTCTATTTATTTCTTAGGCTGGTGATCTTAGGATCCTTCTCTTTCTGCGCTGTCTATCCCCATTTGGGAATTTGAAGATATTGAGCTGTCACAATATCAATATTTCTCTTTGAAATTATCATTTTTCTGAGCTTATTTGAATTATAGAATATTAACATAACTTTTAACAGTCAATCATTTTAATGCTGACTTTTGATGAAACCAGGAAACTCGGAAAACTAATATTTTTTTAAATGAACTCTTAGTCGTGCGCACGAAGTCATTTTGGCGAGATCTCAACCTGTTTACATTGTCTGTGAACTTTACTATCTAGGTTTTTAAATTTAATGAATTCTGTTTCAATTCGAATAGAATGAATATTCATGCAGACTAAAGAAAAACTTTAAGCAAAGATGTGACCTTTTGCTACAATGTAATAAAATTGGAAAACTTCAGCATAAATATTTCTAAGACTAAGTCTCGTTTTGTGCAGTTTTTGCTCTGTTTTAGAATAATCTCATTTCGCTGTACTTCGCTAAGTAATTGGATTGAAATAAAAAATTAAAGGTTAGTTAATTCTTTCTGTTCCACTTTTTTATGTTGAACTAAAATACAGGTTGAAATTACAAAATCTCTAATATTTCTGGTAAAAATCTTTTCTTTAACTGTAAAAAGTCAATAAATTCAATAACACAATAAAATATGTAGTTTGCATAAGGAATTAAAATAGTCGTTCAGAAATGTCTAGGGGGAAAACAATAGATAGTTTACCAGAAATTGAGATGAAAAAGGTACCAAAGACTCAAATATTACAATATAAAGACAGTGGTTGCCGAATATCTATGCATCTGGATAGGGCACTTGATCCTAATAAACATCTTTGTTTTTTTACTATATACAAACAAACCATACTTCTTCCTTAAATCTTCTCTTTTATAATAAATATTATTAAACATCATAACACCAGAAAATAAATGTCAAACTACATTTATTAACTGAAAAAACGAATTTTCAAGGAGATAAAAAATTAACCGTCTCCTCTTTTTCAAGCCTTTTTTACAATAATAATAAATTGACGAGATTCTATTACAACAATGACCTTAAAATATTGACATTAACAGTTAAAAAACGTCAATACAATAATAATAAAAGATCATAATCTACAATATAACAATCACACATTATTAATAATCACAAATTCTTATCAAACGAATACAAAAAATTAGATGGATAATAGAAAGCCTATTAACACTTTAATTTTTCGATTATTACCTTTTTGTTAGAGGTTACCAATTTTTTGTTAATCATTTCTCTAGCTAATTTTACTAAATTTTCACTAACTTTAACTCCATCACATCTATTGAGATTTTTTCCTTTCGAATTTCGAATACATAGGCTTTCTATTGTCTTTCTAATTTTTGTATTTGTTTCATTATATAAAATGTTTACTTCACAATTGATACAATGTTGCTTGTCTTTACAGTGTTCAGCAATTTCAGATTCCTTTACTAATTTTTGTCTAATATAATAATAGTGTTCCCCCATGCGTTCTTGAACTGTTCTTTTCGTCTCCCCAAGATTGCCTAAATTGCGATTCGTTCTATCTAATTTATAAACAACACCCATTTCAAACTTCTTGTCATTGCTATTTATCTTTTTACACAAAATATTTTTTAACTTATTTCTATATTCAAAATTTAAGTTTACTCCATATCTTTTACCAATTTCTTTTAATTTCCAGCTGTTCTTATTCAGATACGGAATGAAAAATCTATTTTCATTATGTTTATCCAATTCTTTTATCTTAAATTTATTATAATTTCTTATTGAGCTATCTATGAATCTGTCAGTATAACCATTCTTTTTTAATTTTGATTTCATATCACTTACTCCTATATTAAAATCTTCTTCATTACTGGTATTATTATCAATTCTAATTAAATAATTCTCAATTATATTCCTTTTTATTGTCATATTGTGTCCAGAATCAAATTTTAAAATGTGGTCACTTTTGTAATCTTTAATGTAATGTTTCATTGTTATTTTGTTATCCTTTTTTATTAGTTTCAGATCAAGAAAGTTTAATGAGTCATTGATTTCTTCTTCCATTTTGAAATGTATGTCTTTGTGTCTCTTGTTAATGTCACTGAAAAAATTACTAAATTGTCTTTTTGTTCCGAACCATAATATAAGTATATCATCCGCATAGCGGTAATATTCCATTCTAAATTTAGTATCTTTCAATAATTTTTGTTCAAAAAAATTCATATAAATATTGCACAATGTCCCTGACAAAGGTGACCCCATAGGGAAACCTTTGACTTGTTGAAAATCCTATCTTGGTGTAAAACTAATAACTGAGAACACATATTTTAAACACCAAGATAGGATTTTCAAATTGTCATTGTTGTAATAGAATCTCGTCAATTTATTATTATTGTAAAAAAGGCTTGAAAAAGAGGAGACGGTTAATTTTTTATCTCCTTGAAAATTCGTTTTTTCAGTTAATAAATGTAGTTTGACATTTATTTTCTGGTGTTATGATGTTTAATAATCTTTGTTTTTTAATTTCTAAAATACAGTTTAGAACAAAATGAGAACAAAAAGTTTTTCAATTTAGAACATTGGGAACAAAATTGCTGCAAATTAAACATATTTAAGTTAAAACTGTGAAAATTAAGTTAACTGTCTGTAAAGTTAATAACATTAGGGATAATTTGGCCTCGAATGGCTACTTTATTAATCGGGTTATAAATAGAGCGTAATGCTTTGGCTATCTGTTGATTGACAAAATGAATAAAGTCTCTCCAACTCCCACTGTATTTGTTTCGATTCCCTACTATTTAACTATGTTTCCTACTTCAAAGAAATTATTGTCTCGTTTTGGCGTTTCACTAACTTTATCTATTAGATGCAATATCCGAAATTTTGTTAATAAAAATTGCAGAGCGTAAAAACACGCTTAGGATTTTCAGGGTTATGCGCTCGTTCTTGTTTGATGCTTCTTGCAGATACACAGGAGAAACGGGACAGCGCCTTAGCATGTGGATAGGGGAGAGTCGGACAAAATGGGGGCTCGTTCTTCATACTTATGGATTCGTTATTCTATTATATAAAAGCGTTATTCTGTCTGTCATTGTCATAAGACTTTACGTTTTTCCAATTTTGTGACCAAACTATAAGAGATAGATTGATTATGTAAATGGATAAAATGTAGAGCTTTTTAAGACAAACAAAATGCTACAAAAATTTTTCGAAAAAAGTTTTTGGTTTCCAAGATGTCGCCTTTTAAAGGGTCAAATTTTGACTTTTTCTCAATTTAAACGAAAAGTATAAAAGTTGGAAGAGAACATTATGTTGAGAAAATGTTGGTATTTGAAACTTCTATCGAACGGTATATCAGTCATTAACAAACGTTTCTTTGTTTGGAAGATACATGCAAAAATGAAGTGTTTCTGCGGCAACCCCCCCCCCCGTGTAAGTGCCAATGCGCATTACAACTGAGTTAAGCGGAGAAGCTCACAACGAGCTGGGAAGTCGTGTATTCTCCGATCTCCATATTAATTTGCTAAATAAATAAAGGTTTTTTTTAATGCTAAACATGCAAGGGTTCCGGAGCGAAGCGACGGTACCCGTCTAGTGTTATAATGATACGCTTTCCGTCAAAACTGTTTTTGATTATGGTTTTCGTAAAAGTTGGTTTAATCTCTCCCCCCAAGTTCTGTTTTTCTCAACAATTCCTGCTTTCTCTGCACTAGGTTAGATTGAACTGCATTTGGAGTTGGTTTTTTTTTTAATATTATTGGCTTAACATTTTTGGCTCCTCCCTCAATAATAGTTCAGCCTTATTTTCAATTCTGGCTGTTGCTCCCATGTGAAGAAGGAAGCCGTCCTATTGGACTGTATTTTGCATATTACCTCCTTTCGTCTCCCTTACAATTCAGTTGTGAAAGGCCCGCTGAGAGGGCAGAAACGTCATTTTATCTTAACTTTAAAAAAAAATGATTAAAAAAATCTATTTTTTGTTTGATGACCTTTAGTGCCTTTTTTCAAAATTATCCACAAACGTTAAAAGTTTGTCAATTGTGTGAAAATATTATTTTCTCTATGAATCTAAAAATCAATAATAAAAACACACCAATTCATATTAAAAATCGTTAAACTAATACAAAATTGCTGTTTATACATTACATTATCTTCGAGACCTTTCGGATGCTTTTATAACAGAACGGAACGAATAACAGAGTGAAAGCAATTTTTTAATATTTTAAATACAATTTTAAATAAGAATTAGTGTGTATTTATTATTTCTTATTGATTTTTAGAAACATAAAATTTTAAAATGCAACACAGGTTAAACTAAATTTTACTGTTTTTGTGAAGAATATTTTTAGTTTTATATATTTTAGGGCGTTCCAAAGCCATTGAGATAAATAAAATAACAAAGACGAATAAATTCGGGGATAGGTTTTTTGTTTTTTCAAGAAGAGATAACGGACTTTAAACTTTGTTTTACCTGATTAGTAGTTGAATATTAGTCTAGATAAGTTAGTTCAAACATAACTAAGTTTAACAGAGACAAAATTTCAAAAGTACATAAATCTAAGTCCTGACATAACAGAGTAATTAAATAAAAAAAATGAACGATCAGGATAATAGTTTCGACTTTAAATGTGTCTTAGACAATTTGTCTTTTCCTGATTTTAGAATGACATCTTAAGACAGAAATAAATAATTATCTGATGTGAGTTACCAGAGTATTTATAAATAATTTGGTATCATCATTTGCTATTTATAAATAATTTGCTAATGTGTCTGGCAATATAATGAGTAATAGCAAGTGAAAAGCGTGAGGAATAAGCAATAAGTTAACACAAAACATTCTACATTCACTTATCTCTTCAAGATTCCTTTATAAAGTGACGGAGTCAAATAAATGTTTTGTTGCATTTTCCATTTGAGTTAAGAAAGGGAACAAAAATAAACATATCCCAAAAGAGCAGAATAAAAATATTCAAAAGTACTCTGTACTTACCGTCCTCTGGAATCAATGATAGGTCCGTCAATGGGATGTATCCACGAAAACCGGACTGCATTACTGCCAGGTCTTGCGGAACAAGAAATGAAAAAACTCTCATTTTCGAAAGGAGTGTGAACCTCGCCAACGGGAGTAAAAATCAAGTCACTGGATAATTCGGCAGAAAGAAGATCTAATGACAGAGAGAAGAAACGATCAAATTAAAATAACATCAAAGTACATGTTATCATCGAATAGAAAACGAATACTTATTAATGCCTTATCTAAAAATCAGAATTTACAGAAGAACTTTTTTTTTGTTTTGTTTTGTAAATTGTTGAACTTTGCGAATAAATGAACATGCATTAATGAATGTATTTAAATATAATAATATGTATTTAGATATAATAATTTCGTTGCCTACGTTCTTTTGGCGCAGCTTAGCCGCAGCTGCTTTTGCGCCATAAAACACCAACCAACAACATCAACAACAACCAACGTTCTTTTGAAACAAAAGTTATTTTAAACTTTTAAAATAGGTTCTAATTACAAATTTGTAAAATAACTAAAATTAAAGGTTAAATATCAGTGACATTTTAAAATATTTCTTTTCTTTTTAATTTCACTGCAACCTCTAAGGATTGTTGTTATGTCCATTTGAGGAAATGGAGACGACAAAATGTTTTAATTTCTTTCTTTGGTTAGTTATTAAAGATATACTGCGGCAAGTGTGTGTCATCCTCTATATCCTGAAATTTCTGCTGCAGTCACCAAAACTCAAGTTAGGCTCCAAATGTCTTAGGTCGAGACATGTCTGACACATATTGCTCCATAGTAGCGTAGCCTATAGGTTTCCTCTCGGCCTGACTGAAATCCCAGTTAGTTGAGACATAATTACCCAACTGCGATCGCACCTCTAGACCCATCGTGTGGGTGCCCTACACAAAGTATGATCACAGAATGCGGCACTTGTGTCGAAACCAACTGCCTTCGGAATTGGCCCAAGAAACGGCTAGCCTATGTCCAATTCCCTACCCGATTTTTGGACGACTGGGTACGGAGATCACCGTCGCCTTGGACTCCCCATTCCCCCGTCGGTAGTGACTCTTCCTCGGCCGGCGGAGACCGTTGCCGTCGACTTTCAACCCTCCTTTTCCACCCTTTAAGATTGAATTTAGAAATATCCTTTCTTAGTGGGCGCCATAAGAAGAAATTATTTTCAAGTTCCCAGATTCAGCGATTCGGGCTGTGCTGTGATGAATCAGTCAGTGGGTTTTGCCTGTTATATGTAAAGATTATAGTCCGTCTAAGTCAGCAAGGCAGTCCCTTCAGGCGTTGGGACAGAGAACTTTGAAAAAAATAGGGGTGAAACGGTATCAGGTAAGTGCGAGTAGGGAGAAAAGATTAAGCACAGTGGGGGTGGATTTTTCTGTGGACTGATATTAGAAAGGATCTAAATGACTGATTTCTAGGAAATTAACCAACGCAACAGTACAGTTCCTCATTTTGGGGAGATAACTTGTGCTTTTTTTTTCACTCCTGAAAAATGTCCAAGCGAGAGGTTTGATATGGAGAGTATAGACACAAACATTCAGGTTTTGAAACCTTAAAAATATTGGATAAAATATTATATGAACAACATGAAATATTGTTAAAACAAAATATAAATTACATAAAATTAATGGAATTGATTAAAGAGGTTGCGGATAATGCATATTTTAAGCACAATAACAAAATTTTGAAACAAGTAAAAGGTTTTCCAATGGGGTCATTGTTATCAGGAACTTTATATAATATATAAAGTTATATGACAAGATTCATATAACAGTTTAATATTCATATAACATTAAAAGATTCATATAACATTATATAACATTTCTTTGTAAATTTGATTACTTATTTAAATATTTTTATTAATTAACCAAGTAAATAAATAAATAAATAAGATATTATTAGTTATATTGTTGTGGAATTAAAAAATAGTCTTATGTGATCCTTTTATATTATATAGTCATTTAGATCCCTTCTAATCCACCCCCACTGTGCTTAATCCTTTCTCCCTACTCGCACTTACCTTTCACCCTTTATTTTCTCAAAGTTCTCTGTCGCAACGCCTAAAGGGACTGCCTTGCTGACTTATGTAAAGGAAATTATAGTATAGTTCGTCTAAGATTATCAAATTATTATAGCAAAATTTTATTTAACATCATCAATTCGTACTATCGGTTTTTGTGTATTACATTTAAATTCATTTATCCAAATCGCTTCAAACGTTGGCAGACATTTGCTGATATATGTCTATTGTATGTTTAATGTGTCTTTTGTATATACGTATAAAGTACATCTACTTATAGTATATATATATACTCTATATATAGCGCCGTGCCGGCTTGGTCTGCCGTGTGGTCAGTGTGCCGGCACCAGGGTTCGAACCCCGGTAGTGGCATGGCTGTTTCTTTCTTCTTCTGTGTTTCGTCAGTTCTTCCCCTGGGACTCACTCTCTCAGGGTTCTTCTCGACGAGGTGAATTCTCTTCACCCTACCTGACTTCCTAGCCTTGTCCTGACGTTGTCAGGTTGTGCTAGCGCATGGGCCTATTCACGGGTATTAATAATAATAATAATATATATATATAACGTCGAAACAGAACTTAATTCAATGTATTCAAGTATCCCAATACATTTTACTTTCGGACTGTAATGAAATTCTTTGAACTGCTAAAACACTGAAATGTTTTATCAAAAATAATAAAAAAGAATAATATATGAGCATGGTAATCCAGTGGCTGAGTTGCGGGCGGGAGAAGTCGGGTTCATTTTGGTAGAAAGAACTCATTCACTGATGATGACTGTTAACGGGAAGAAACTAGTTTGACTTTTAAATGTAAATATTGTTGTTCTTTTTAATTTTTTTGTTTAAACTCAGTGTGTAGGATATTCCAAAGAACTTTTTAAAAAATTCTATCACACACGTAAAAACTTTTTAATTCCGGCAGAAGTCTGAGACTTTTTTTCCCCTGGGAGTTTCTCTCCCAGACGTATGGGCCAGATTAGTTTCCAGAGACTAAAAGCCAGTGCGCCGGGACCGACCATCTGACCTCAAGGTCGTGCCAATAGTCAAGAACCCTTGGGATCTCTACCTCGAAAGTCTGTACTTGGCCTATAAAGGGGGATCCTTTACTTAATATCTTATTTCTTTCGAAATTATACTGTACGGAACACTTTTCTCATATACAAAAGTTGGACTATTCATCGCGGAATCTAATTAATTAATTCATACTACTTTGTTAATAAGTTTTTGCATATAATAATCTTTCAAAGATTATATGAAACAAGGTTCTAGTAAACTAAATATTAAACGGAATCTATTAGAATAATTGTAATTCACATATTAATTTCCTTCCTTGAAATAATAAAAATGTTTCATTAATATTTTCGAATCTCTGATGTAATTAAATTGCAGAATAAGCCATTTTTATGGTAATAATTATTTTAATAATTTTTAATAAAATCGTGTGGATCTTTTTTCTTTTTCTTTTGGGTAGCAAATTGTTAGGGTATTGCCTTCCCCCCTAACATAAATCATGTATACGCCCCCGACTCCATCGAAAAGTGGCTAGGAAATACAACGTTAGGATGTTCTTTGTCTTGAGAGTGGTATGCATATATTTTAATGTTTGTTGGCTTTTTAGATTAAGAGGCCTTCATTTATTTCTTGAAATTGCATTTATAAAAATGGTAACTCTTTAAATCTAACAAGTCGTGGTGTTACTTAAATTTCTTTCTTCATATTTTAACCCCTATGGTATTTTAAAATTCACTGAATTTAATTTACTAAAACTAACAATGAAATTGAGGGAAATACGAGAATAAACCAATCGCACAATGAAAATTAAAAGTTTTTTTTTTATGTTAAAGACCAAATATTAGAAAATAGCTCTTATTTTCTAATAAACCTGAGATTTGGTGGAATTTGTTCAAATATGCCAAATCATTCCTCAATCAGAAATCCCCCTGTAATTCACCATTATCAAGATGGCTGACATCGATCCCGAATGAAATCTCAATGTTCCGAAAATAATGTTAGATACTGCCAATTCCTTTGAAGGTTCTTGCCTTGACAATTTTTGTCTTCAAGGGAAAAATTCAGCCCATGTGCTTTTATTTTTCCTCCGTGAAACTGCCATTTTGGAAATAACTTGGGTATGCGATAAGTGATTCGGAAATGACGTTGAATGTTATTAACCAATTGCAGCCACTTTTAGAAACACGATACTCTATCAAGGTCTCATCAGTGAAGTTTTATCTAATTGTGTTCGGTGCATACCAATTTTTGTTTGAAGATCAGTACAGCCTCGATACGAGCAACGGCTGATCAACTGATAACTGCTTTGCAGAGCGTTGGTTCATTCCTCCTCTATTGCTATTACCGTAACTAGATCGATTTTCCTTCCACCCACGCTTGCCGGATCTTAATTATTTTTATGAAATAAAATAATCGTCGTCAATTTGTAAAAATTCGACAATATGGTCCCTTTCATCGGGTAACCGTAAGGAAAAAAATGAGGAAACTTAGCTAAGACTGTAATGGTTACGAAATCAAAACAAATATTAAAAAGGTCCTTCCAGTGGATAAATATTAAAGAAGTATTTTTAATAATCAATTAAACCACTATTCACAAGTTTTAGAATAGTGAAATTTTAAAAGAAATATGCCATTTTTGTTAAAAAAATAAAGTCGTTATCGTAACAATGATTGTAAGAACTACTTTTTTAGCTATTCTCGCACTGCTAACAAGAAATACAATCTAAATTCGCCTTGGTATATTTTTTATTAAATTGATGGCTCTTACTATTGATCTGTTCATTGTAGAAATGTGTTTTCTTCTCCACATTTTACTGACAACGAGTCCAGGCTTTTCGACATTACTACAAATGTTTTTTGTCAAGCTTTGTCAAGGATCTAAATATGTCAAGGACAAATCGTAATTAAGTAAAAAGGCCTAGACTTTTTTTTATTACACTTTTATTTCGTTATTAGTATTATCGCAAAAATTGCTAGGGATTTTAGAGAGCTTTGACAATCAAGTGACGATAAGAAATTTTTTTTTAAAAAAATTCTGTTTTCTTTCCTTGTGAATTGTGACGGTAACGTCATAAATCTGAAATACCATCAATTTCTATTTCCTGTCAAGTTGATTAGTTGATGGACGAAGTAATTAAGTGGAACTTGACTACAGTTTGATCATGGATGCGGTTTCTTGAGTGTTTGCAGATAACGCCTGTGATGGAATGATGGATGACAAAGTTTCTTAATGTGAATTCTCTAGCTCCCTTTCCCGTGAGGGGGAGAGTGCCGAGCCTTTATGAATATTGCAACAACTTCCCAACAATGCAGCGGCTCCGCGATCTTCATCGACCGGAGGAAATTAACCCCTTGGCGACAAGACGAAGACCACTCCTGTGATATCTAATTTGTGAATCACGTGCTGAGTGCAATCATTCGGATCGCCCGCACCGCAGGTCGAAGCAGATGTCAGCGCCGACACGCCCATCCCACTGGTGTGAACTGTGGCGTCCCAAATATGCAATTTAAGATGCTGGAAGATATTCAGACATTGTTAAAATGATGATTTCGATCAATAGATATTTGATTCACTCACTGACTCTTCTCAAATTCAGTGAAAGACATCAATCATGGTTTCCGATTCATGCAAAATAAGGGGACACGTTTATTACAGCAATGAGAGAAGGAATACAAGAAAAACAACGAAAGTTAGGAGACTGCAAAAGAGACATGAATCTCTTACAGTATGATCGCAAAAAAAGTTTGTTATTAAAAAAATAATAATTCGTTATTATTAACAAACTGGTCAGAGAAGATAGGAAATATAAAGCTTTTTCTACATTGAAACTATTCTAACTTGATCCGTCATGAACTGAAAGAAAAAAAACAAGTTAGCAGTCGAAAGATCAACTGAGATTTTAGCATTTTCTTTTTTTTTTTTTATATTAAAGCCACAATAAGCTGTTTTTGCCTCATCTCTTAATCCTATTCAGTTACGGCAGACATCGATCTTAAGAGTCTAAGCATTCAATCAAAATCCAGATTTATAAGGCAAAGAGTATTTTTTATCTCAGACAGAGATACTTATTTTGATTGATATTACATTCGAAATCTTTTTTACAGTTTTCTCTGAAAGATGCCTAATTCCCTGATGACTTTAGTAAATATTGGATCCATAAAGGCTAAAAAGTGCTTATATATATCATATAACGTTATCATATAAACTTAAAAGTACATTAAAAAAAAGCTTTATATTTACTACTACTGTCGTTGCTACAACTGCTTTACGATCTGATCCATAACGTTATTGGAACGTATCTTGTTTAAGTCCGTAAAGAGAACTGCAATTTACCAACCTTAAAATTCCCATTGTGTTTTTGAAAGTTTAAAAGCCTGCTTGTGACTTATCGTCACCAAAGCCAAATGCAGTTGGCGCAGCTGCATCACGGTCCAACGAACCTCAAGGACCACTCGACTGACATTATTATGTTTGCAGACCGCAGTCGACGTCAACAGGGAAGGTTTCTATTTCTACCATAATCGATTGAAAACATATTGGTGGATTCGCCCTAATATAATTTTGGAGCGCCTCAAACCACACTTGTGCGCATGGCAGATAAGGAACTACTCTTAACGGCTTCTTAAGTCTCGCCACCCAACCTAGAAGAAACAGTAAAATAAAGTGAAGAAACAATCCAAACCTTCTCTGGGATTCGAATCGATACCAAATAAATTTATTTTTTATTGAAAGAGGATCCTATGCACAGGAGTACCAGACCAATATACAATTTTCCGTATCTTTTTAATTAATAAGTGAAAAAAAAATTGTTCAAAGTAAAACATTTTTGTTTAACTGCAAGGGTAAAAAAAAAAACTGCTTTTATATATAACACTGTCTTTCTTTAATTTTTTTTTTTACAAATCATCAACTTTCTTTAGGCCACAACTAGGGGCGAGATATGATGCCTTTAACCGACGAATCGTTTCCCAGGGTACGTCAAGGGAGGCAGCGTCAAGTGATACCCGCTGGAACGGACACAAGGAGAAGCAGAAGAAGAAAGAAACATCGGGATTCGAACCCTGGTATTATCTTTACTTTTGTTCTTCTCCGAAAACAAAATTATAGAAAGTTTTCCATCACAGATTAATGTATTTGCTCACATGTTTTCATCTTTTAAAATATTGGGTTGGAGAAAATCTCAAAGTATTACCATCTTAAAATATGTCACGTTTACAAACAAATCAGAAAATTGAATTTCTAAGGAAAACAAAAGCATTGTTTTTGTTAGAAATGCTTTATTTACCAACTGTTTGTTTTGCTGTATATTAAATGGAAAATAAATTTCATTTTTATTATGATTCATTTTTATTTCAACTAGACATCATACTAACTACAAGCGATATTTCGCAAGGGTTCCTTGCTTCTTCAGGCTACATTTTGAACTTTAACTAAAACGCTTATTACAAAGGTATAATGTTCTTAGCATTCTACTATTGTTATAGAAAAATGTACAAATTATTACAGAAAAATAAATACAATTTATCATTGTTAAAAATATTACTGGAACTTAAAAAGGTATGAAAATTTGTAGTAAAACAATTTAAAAAAATACTACAAAGACATTACTGTTTATTGATACGTTCGAAATTTCGAAATTTGTATTTATTATTCTGTAAATATTTGAACAATGATAATGGTATTTATTATTCTGTAACAATTTGAGCTTTCTTTGTAATAATGCTAAGGACGTTACACCTTTGTAATATCCGTATTAGTTAGAGCTCAAAATATAGCCTGAAGAAGTAAGGCAGGAACCCTGGCGAAATATCGCTCTTAGATAGTATGATTTCTATTTGAAACATACATGGATTATTAAATATGCTAAATGTTCTTCTTCAAAGTCACTTCTAAATTACATACAACTATAAACGATATGTCACAGACGCCATCGTTGTGCTTTTGCTCTGAATTTCGCAAAATAAAATAATAGTAGATATATTAATAACAATATCTCAATAGTCTATCTTAATCTCAATAGTCTAAAAAATAACAAATAATAATCCATATCAAAACAAAATGAAAAATAAAAAAAAAAATCCATATCAATTATTGAAATTTACTATTTCTGTTGAAGGATATCAAAAAATTGTCTTTATTGCGCATTAAATTCTGGAAGTAAGACAATGTGTTACTATTAACTGCATAACCTTTAACCTTGTACGGATATGCACGGATAGCTCTTGAAAGATCAGCAGACCAGGTATATAATAGAGGCTTGACAATAATTTTGAATAGAATCTCCATGATCGGATCGGGATTATGATTTTCATTAATACAATGTTCTGCCCACTCTGATGCTTTTGCCTTGTTGTTCCTAAATGCAACAGTATATTCATGTAACCTCTCCCTCAAAGTCCTACCCGAATTTCCAAAATAGACTTTTTGGCAAGTCCTACATTTTAATTTGTAGACGGTAGCCATTGCATTCCACGGGAAGGACTTTACCAATTATTTTACCAATTCCCAGTAAATTCAATTTTCTTTGTTGGATTCCTAAAGTCAAAGCCAGACGTTTAGTGAGAATTAGAAAAGCTTCAGTTGAAACATTTTTGCACGTTTTAGCAAATTTCAATGTAAAGATTCTCTGTACTTGCAATAAATGATTTTCTGTACTGTTACAGTATATTGCTCCTTCCCAGGTAGAGACTGCGTTTAGTGTCGAGGGTGGTATTGCACCTACAAAAAAATAGTTTTGATAGAATCAGAAAATAAACCTTCACCTTCACAGAAAGTACACCTGCACATCTTATAAGCTGGCTCCTAATTTTGTTTAGCTTTTATAATACCGTATCTAATATGCTTCTTGGGGTAATGCTAGATGCGAATCTTGACTACAAGATATTTAAATGAATCAACCCAGTGTATACTGCGATATTAAACACTAGGTTAAACAGATTTATTTTTCCTGATAGAAAGCAATGCTTTGGACCTACTGATTTGCGTCATTCAATTATACATTTCAAAGCTTCAGTCAGATTGTCTTCAATATACAGTACGTTAAATTGGAGCTTCAGCAGGCTGCTATTTAGTCATCTAATAGGCCTTATCTTAATAGTTTTATTTCTGTTCTTGTTTAGTGAATCATTAACTACAATATTCCAAAGGATGGGTGACAAGATACTACCATACGGACAGGATTTACTTAGATTTGATTCCAAAGATACGACTTTGGAATGAAAGTGGTATTAAAATTACTTTTGTATCTTCTACATAGGATGCCCAACATACTTACTGAAAATTAAAAATTCCTAACATTATTAATTAATTTGTGATACCAGGATTATCAAATGTGACTTGCGTATACAAGAAAATCACTGCAATATGTTCTTTTCTATTGAATCTGTCACTTATGTATTTTGTAAATTCATGTACAGCATCTTCAGAGGATTTTTGCCTCGAAGAAGCCAAATGGATGTTGAGATATTCAGCTGTAATTAGTGGTAAACCAAATCTTTCTCTCTTCGAGTAATGATATTTTGAAAATTTTTGCAACTGTAGGGAGCAGTCTTATTGGTCTGTATTTCTTTTCAGTTGCTTGATTATCAGATATATTTGCTAATTAGACAACCCTTTTGATCCATTCTTTGAGAAGCATGAAAGCTTAAAAATGCTAACTTAAATAACTAAATAAATCAATAAATAAATGTGAAAGATTTAATGAATGCAACCAAAGTTGTTAAGAACAGTACCTCAATGGAGGAACTTAATGACAAGAACTTACATTAGGAGCAAATGAGATCAAATAAATAGGAAAGAACCTGAAGTGAAGCAAAAACTATTACAACTTTCTGCCTGTCTTGCTTTTATTTTTGCATCTTCGGTAAATTAAATTTATTTAGACTGGGCAGCGACGTGGGGGAAGTGCGTCCATCCGTTCTGTATTTCCTCAGATTCCTGGCATTCCCCGAGTTAAGAATTGTGTGTGATTATTTGGGCTTCAGTGACCCTTCCATCGCCCTTCTGAGCAAACTCAATTAGTCTTTAATAAGATCGGCTGCTGCAAATCAAAAGCTAACAGTCAAGAAAAAATGTGCACTGAATGGGAATGATGATGGCAGCAATGCACGACTTAAGATGATTCTGTCATTTTGCTCAGTGAAGAAGAACACGGCTTTCATTTCACCAGTTGAGTGATTTCAAGTTTTCATCTTTTCCGAAGATTTTTCATGCGCTTGACAATCGTGACTCAGTCAACGAAACTTGGGTGCTGATTGATTGAGACTCACTGAACAATTTGAGATTAACTAAGCCACGAGAAAAAAAAGGAAATAAAAATAAAAAGACTTTAAAATTAAGGGACAATATAATATAACAATAATAACAGCGACTTATAATTTATTAACTCGTTTTTCGTATGCTAAATCTATAGAGAAGCCTTCTCAAGAGTAATAGGCATTTTTATATAAACACTTATCTTATTAAAATATTAGTCATAAATTACTTTAACGTGCCTATGTAACAAATTATGTAAGCCAACTA
>JAFIDM010005346.1:17192014-17223192 GCA_023159025.1 Thereuonema tuberculata
GGGGGGGGGATTTGTAATTTGATTGATAAAGAAACCTAAGCAGAAGAGGTTTCGAAACGTACGTCGTTTTAATCATGTTTCTCCTTTTAAATACTAATTATTTTAATAAGTTATGTAAGCAAACTATAAGTTTCGGCACCTAAACAATAAACTTAAAAGAAATATTTGATGGCAAAAACTGTAAAAGTAGCAACCCAACGAAAAAAAATCGGAAAGAAAACAGTGCATGAAACTAATACTTAAACTATTTGAAAATTTGTAAATTCTATACTGTTTGTTGTTTGTCTTTTCTTGATGCAGAGTCCCCAACGGCTATTATTACGCCTAATCAGCAAACAAAATGTACAAATGAATTTAATAAAAAGCTCATTTAACTACAAACGTCAAACTAAACAGCAATAAAAGAAAAAAAAATAGCATTATTTTTAATTTTATGCCCTTCATTTTATTCGTTTGCTAAAGTCGAAGAGCAAGATAAAAGTTAAAATAAATTCAGAATTGTTTTTCTGCTTTTTTTTTTGTATTCATAAACTATTAAGTGGAGCATACTAAGGAAATAGTTTTGAAGATCTCAGCGACAGATAGCCAAAAGGACAAGACACAATTCAAGGCAAGACTAAAGACGGCCTCTCCAGGCGTTACCGCAGTTTCCTAACGGAGTCAGGAACGAAATTAATTTTATCCCCATTTGAATCCTCTCCTTTAGGAAACCACATCGAGCGATGGATAAACTATCCATGTTGTCCTAAAAAGCTTTGGAGCGCCATTGTTGCATCTTGGTTTTCTTAGCGACAGAAATGTTTTCTTAACTTAGGAAAAGAAGCCTCCATTCTTTTCACTTTAGTTATTTTTATTCCTTTTTTTTTAGTTTTGGGCATTTAAGTATCAAAGACCTATCATTTTCTTGTTTAATTTTTATATGTTATTTTTGGTTTCCTCACTTTGAATGTCTGTTGTTAGTTTACATCTGAACTTGCGAATTGTGGAAGCAGCTACTCCTAAATTTTAACAGAAACAACAGAATTTCTAATTTTTGCTTATATTTAGAAGAATTCTTCTCTTGTGATCAATTAATAAGGATATACGAAACAGCTAGATTTTTTTACACAATTTTATATAATCATGACTATGAATTGCTATCTTATATCAGTATTTTTAATCTTTACAGCTGGTGGTTTTTTTTTATGAAAAGTTATTTTACAAATATTGAGGCACTTCAACATAATTTGGACACAAATTCCTAATAGGAATCCAATTGTAACCTCTATACTTCAATTCTGTATCAGGGCTGCGCCTGCCTTGATGGAGTTCTAAAGAACAATTCGACATCTGTAGGTTCTGGGAAGTGCAACGACAGCTTATTTTCTTCTCTCAATCATTCAATATTAGATAAAAATATTAACGGTGAACGTAAAAAAAAAGCTCATGATGGAGTTCTGCAAATCTTAGAGAGCTCATCGTCTTCAATAGGAGGAAGAAAAAAGAAGGATTATCTGATAAATCTCCTAATTGTCGAACAAGATTCAAAGACGATATCGCTCGACCACAAACCCCCGTGTTTACGACTGACTGCAACCACAGAATCGATTCCCTGCTCAAAAACAGGCTTTTTTCCTTTCTTACGAGTGTTGATTAACTTAAAGCAAAGGTCAATACAGCTTAAGTTAAAGCAGAACTGCAAACAAAATAACAATAATAATAATAATATATAATTGACAAAAAAATTCTCATTTTTCTTCTCTACTGATATTCGTTAGGAATCTGCCTAACTACAAAAACATAAAAAAAAACTATTAAAAAAATCATTCTATAATTTAAAAAAGGTAAATTAGCAACCATTAATCTTTAAAAATTAACTGCTTTTTTTTATTTTCGGTAATTATTTGTAATATTCAAGGATGAAATTAAAGAAAATTGGCAGGTTTCCCAAGTTACGTTTATTGAAGAAACAAGTTTGATTTTTTGCAGTTTTTCTGTTGGTTTATTTCAAAGGCTGCAATTTATTCTTACTCAAAAAATTCTAGATTTTGTCCCATTGGTGGCGCCGTTTCCATGACGACGTAATCTAATAGAATAGTGAAGAGGAACGCTATATTTTTTTTGATCGAAAATGCATAAGACATGTCGAAACCTTCAATGCCAAGGAAATTGGCATTTTTTTTGTCCGTTGCTGAAGTACGGACGCCTGCACTTCATTGCAGAATCGGTTCGCGAAGTAGGCACCAGGCGGAGCCACGGTCGGAGGACAATGGATGAAAAGAAAAAGAAAAAAATATGGAAACGAGGGAAAGATGATGATGCAAACATTCACTTCAAATAGGAAGGATAAAGGAAAATCGAAAAGGAAGTTTCTGAAGTATGGAAAATTTGATTTTTTTTCTTTTAAAAAAATATAACTGAATTTGGATTTTTTTTAAATTCAAATTCAACAGCTATGTTAGCATTAAATGCTATGTATTATATTAAGGTTAGGTATTATATTAATCAGAAAATGGCGTTTATGGACCAAAAATAAGTTCTATGAATTATTTACAACTCACTTAATCCATAGAGAAATATATCGTATGTATTTGGGAAGAAAAATACTAGCTATTCGGATTTTCTGCTTTGGTGCATGTTTTGTAAAAAATTATAGTATTTTCAAAAAAGGGTTTCCCATACATGGCCATTACGTACCGATCGTCACCAAACGTCACCAGTCATGACGTCATCAACTTGACCTCCGAGCAGTCAGTCCAAGATGGCGTCGTTTTGTTATCGCGTAAGCGTGACCAAGAAAGGACAAACTTTGCATAGCCAAGCAAGGGGAATAGTGTGGAACGTTTTTGATTATTTCAATTTTAATTATTACTATATATTCGTAACTGTAGAAAACACAAAAATTAGAATGTTTTCGTAATATTTATAAGATTCAGTTATAGATTTTAGCAATAGATGGCGCTGTTACGTCCTGGAAACATCAATCTACAAAGAAATTACATCATCAAAAACTCTTCTTTCGTAGTACACATAAGCGTTACATCAGATAGAAGAGGACTACCTTAAAAAGATTTTAAGTAAAAATGCAGAACATAGATCCTATAGTATATGAATACTAAGAAAGCTGGATAGATTAATGATTTGTTAATGGAACCCGCACACAAACACTTAAAAATTTAAAACATTAAGAAAGTAAAGTATTAAGTAGTATTGGCATTTTTTTGTTCTAAATTGTTCTCGTAGATATTCGACTCGCTATCATCCGACATATGACCATTCGTACTTACGAAGTTAAGAAGCCGATTTTTCACAACCAAAAAAATAGGCCTATTCTGTACATTTTTGAGATTTCGGGTGGGACGGGGATGTCCACTCCCTAAATATGCTATGGAGGTCGTACTCTTAAATGTAACCCAGTTGGGGTCATGACGCAGTCTCACTAACAGAAAAAACCGACAGAGCTGCTAGAGATGTGGATAATAATAATATCAAATATAATATACTTAATATCAAATTGTAATAATTTACCAAATCTCACAATTGTCCAAACACTCTGAAAGTTAATTGTAACTGTAAAGTATACTATCTACATAATGACATACTGTCAATGATCAAATCGACTTACTATGCCTTCATAAGCTGAAGACTATCTGTATTAATATCAGTTAGCAAGGGTTTAGTTTAATGAGAGTACGTTTTACTCAAGAAACACGCCAGTGGCGTGAGAAACCTGTAGTCCGAATGACATTTGTTTTATTGTGTGTAAGATATAATCCCAGATGGTAGTCTCATTCAAACGCGTTTAAATTCTCTTTCAATTTCAGATAACTTATTTTTGATAAAAAGCATTTTCATAAAATGGATCAGAAGAAATGATCCATGGAGAAAAATGAAGTAAAATGAAAAGCATTAATGTAATTTTGTAATAATTTAAGTTACTGTTTTGTTCTTTCACAAGTATCTATTGAAGCAAAAAATTTCGAAGATCTTATTAAATTGAAATCTGTCTTTCTATCGCTGTTCAGATAACTCCCCCACCCCCTCCTAATCAAAAGCAATTCACAGTTTTATAGTAAACAAATTAGACTCTGTCTAATCTTCAAACGTTGGAGTTATTTAAAATGACGCTAGTACTGTATTGATTGAAGCGCAAAACTCTTATTCCAATCGTTGTAATTTAAAGGCTAAGTACAATTTCAAGCGATGCCTGCATTGAATTCGTTTATTATGTTTCGATCCCCATTTTGCACCATTTGGAAGTAAATATCCTCGGCCCAATGCCGCTTACCATTGGCTATTTGTTCTCAGCATAGTCGATTTAGAGCATAGTCCCTCTATTTTCCTGATATGATCAATGATCACCTATAAACGGAATTGCCTGGACCGTAAGTCGGATTTTTCTCCAAATATCCAGGCCATGGGGAATTCAACGAGGGACGACTCATGGGGCTCCAATTTACGGTTTCGACTGAAAATTCTAATAGATCTTTCCTATGTGATCTCTAAAAATGGTTCCTTTAGCTTCTCTTGTTCTCATCACATTAGCTTGCAGCGTAAGGAATTATTGAGAACATTACAGCGTTGCAGGTAATACTCCGTTTTCCAAGATGATATAATTGATTCTACTGTTTTACTGAAGGATCAGAGATAACTACGTTGATTTTTTTACTTTTTATTTTCTTAGGTACTTTAACGCTAAAATCAATAGATGGTGTATTGTATTTTGTAAGTACAAAATACGTTCTAAGTGAAAACACTGGATTGGTTATGAGCCTAGAGATCTTACCCATGAAGAGCTACCCTCAATCTGAGCTACACTCCGTTAATCCCGTTAGTTATTGATTCTGACGCCCGGTTTACATGGAAGACAAGCGGCTACGTTCGGGGAAGCTACGTTACGCTGCCTGGCTTTTATTTGTTTCAGACGCTATTAACATTTTATGCGGGTGGAACGGGAGAGAGGGGAGAGGTATCCTCTCGGAGGGGACATTTCCCAGCGTGGGATATGAGAAACAGCCATTGGCAAATATTAAACTCATGTGATGCATGGCGCACGAGTGGGGGCATTTGACAAATGTCGGCCGTTTGGTCCAATGGCTCTGCCTTCACCGTCAACATTCTCTTGCGGGGGTTCCACCGAGTCAAGACTGATTGCAGTTAGTGGCCGTGAATTTAAAATAAGCTCCTCCAAAACTTCCATTACAACTCACCCTACCACTCTTTCTTTTTTCCTCTTTTCTAAACAAAAAATACAAAAGAAACGATTATTTCAAAACTCTACCAACAAAAAAAAGTTACAATCATATATTCATATATTCGTGACTACAGAGAATTCCCTTTTGGCGACCGTTCCCTCTTTAAAAAGATGGATGTCTGTTGTATGATAAAGCGAAATTTTATATTAACCAGTGTATGCTGAATTGTTTAGCTTCAACAAAAGTATTCTGACAATAGATAAAAAATAACTTGTGTTACAATAGCAGTTCATGAAATCAGAGTTAATTCTTAAATCGAGAAACTCATCATAATATTTAAGCTTATCTTAGCGTTTCATCGCCTAATATCTAGTTAATAATGTAATAATTTTCAGTTGTTTTATCAAGTTGCTTTCATGACAGTTCGACCGATTGAGGAGTTCTTGAAGGAAATTAAATTTATGGAATCAACTGAAATAGTGGATATTGCAAGTTGTATTACGTATAGTTTGATTTAATAGTACATTTTTTTTTGTTTGGATCCCTCAGATTATTAGAATGTAATATGTTACATCTAGTACAGTTACAGATAGATAAGTTAAAAAATATATCGTTCATTAAATAAGGGAGCAGTTTAGTGTCATTTTATTCTTATATTTTAGTAATTAGAAGATTTCTCGATTAAATACAATTTCGGATTACGTACCCCGTCCACTTGTGATTAAAATGGTAATTAAGATAACAATAGTCTTTAGAATTAGGGCTAAAGTAGTAAGGTTGTTCCTTGCAATAGCATTTTATTGTGTTATTCCTACTGATTATCATACGCCTAATTTGTTAACATGTTATAACTTGTGGTCTGCTCGCCAAAGTTACTTTGATCGACGTTTGGTGTCGTTCTCCTGCTTCAGGATTGGCAAGACGATTGGCTACGGGGATGCGGTTCGTGCCTGTGTGTTACGTCAATTGGTCTCCTGCTCCAATAAAAGCTGCTGTCTACTGGAAGAACGCTCATATTGAGAAAGAGTTGCATTATGCCAACTTTTAAAAATTATATAAACTAGTTACAAGTTCTTTCAAAATTTTAACTTATATTTTTTATTTTATTTTAAATAATCATAAACACAAATCAAAAAAGGAAACGAGGAAGACCACGAAAGGCTTGGATGGACGATATTAAAAAAGCAATGAGGATTAGAAGTCTAGAAGAGGAATGGACCCTTGACCGGAAGACCTGGAATGGAGTTCTTGCAGATTCTTTCGGAAGGCGGCACCTGACGCCATGAACCGAGTTTATATATATATATAAACACACAAGACTAAAATACGTTTATAACTTATTTTAATTACAACAAAACGTTAAAATGACAAGTAAATAGCATATAGAATTACAGCTGAAGTGATAAGGCTGTTATGTGGAGGTGGAAGGTGAGAAAAGTACATTGCTAATGGACTTACAAACACATTCCTGAATTTAACCTACCGAGATATGACCCATGTACTATGTTGGGAACCTTTAAAATGATATACTAAAGTTTAAAAGCAACATCATTAACATTTACATTTGTTTTGTTTTTTAGTTTAAAAGATGTAATTGCGTATATAGTCATCGGGATGTATTTGCAAGTCTTATTGCATTTGTAATTAGATATTTATTGTAATATTTAATCTATTTTCCTAGGTTGTGTGGAAATTCCCATATAATGTCTGAACGATTTCATGGTTCTTTTGGTAGGCATACTTCAATATATGCGTATAGCATATTTATATATTCAATCTTTTCTGTAGATAATACTGTAGAGCATTAGAGTGAGATAACAGAATCCATGTATTTAACAATGGCAATTTATACCTTATACAATGGATGTTAATCCTTTTAACTAATCTATTATTTCGATACGATTGAAATTATTCCGATTTTGCTACTTTACATCAATGAGGATTTAATTATTTTATTTCTTTTTAGAAAATAAATCTACTAAATCCATGCAGTACAAATTTTTTAATTTGAAAATATAGGCTTTGTCTTTTTTTAATCGTTTTACGATTTAAAAAAAAAAAACAAAGAAAAATAGGAACGAAATTTTAGAATATAAAATTTAAGGAAAGTATACTTGAAGGTCATTCAGTAATTTTCTTGCGTAAATCTATAAGAGTACCTTAATTTGAATTCCTGAAGCAACCTTCATATTTCATCTGTTTACAGTCCGCAAGATAAATATTTCATTCTATCAATAAATATTAAATTTTAAATTCTAATCTACTTCTTCCTGTGCACAGAAGGAATTTAGCTTTGTAGGAAACAGAATAGGGAAGAAAACTGAAATGAAAGGAATCATTGATTCTCTGACTTTAGTGGCACTAAAATGTATTACTTTCTTTTATTGAGATTCACTATCCCAAAGATGTAGGTATAACAATCTTTTGTATACAGCATCTGCATTAACCTCTTAAAATTTCGCTTCACGTTGGTTTGTTGTTATTTTGTAGCTATTTGCATTTTCTTTAGTATTCAGTATTTTTCTGAACCAATTCTGCATTGTTTTTTATTTTGAGACAAACGTAGCAATCATCCAAGAAAGAAATAAGTTGTAGACTTCTATTCGAGTTACAGTAGAACCCCGATTATCCCCGAGTGCCGCGAAAAATTTTCTTAATTACGAACCTCAGAAAAACCAATTTTAATCCAAACCAACAACAGGGAAACTACAATAGGCCCTACAGTGCGAAGGTCGAAAATTACTGGAAGGTTTATTGTGCATCGTAATCCTGTAGGCCTTCTCGGAATTTGTCGATGCAAACGTAGAGCAAAGGTTCTGCTTTACATATTTTAAAAGTTTTACATATGTTTTTTTGTACAATATAACATAGTTTTAATGGTGAAATATTTTTTTTCGTGTTTACACCTCATTTTTAGTCTTATTTCGGGTTATCCGCGATTTTAGTTATCCGCGAAGCCCTTGCCACCCAATCCCGCGGATAATCGGGGCTCTAATGTACTTTGAACCTGCATTGCTAATTTACACAATAAAATCGTGAAACTTTTCTTAAAAGTTGCTTCTTGTCCTATTTTCTTAGACTGAATGCTTCCTGTGTGTGTGTATGTGTCCTCATTACCTCTGAATCGCTGGATGAATCTTCTTCAAACTTTGTCTGCATATTGGTAGATTAACTTTGTATAGCTGTAGTCTCTTCCGAATGATTCAATGAAGAGAAATTAGCGTCCGAAGGCGAGAAAAATTAAGTAAAGCATTCTAATCTAAACAATGAATTTCTATTATGTCTTAATGCGAATTAAACCATCTATCTTTTTACTGCGTTGTTTGATAAGTAAATTAGGTAATATATAATTAATTAAATGTGGATTTAATCTTTTTTTTCCATTTTGGAAAATGGAAAAATAAACTGTTTTGTTTTCATCAGATAGTAGAATTTGGAAATAAATATAGGGTTTTCGTTTGTATCGTTTTTTCACAACTTTAAAAACTCATTTAAAAATAACATTTTCAAGAAAGCATACTTTAAGTTCTTTCAGATGCGTCTCGTTTTCTACGAAATTGAATTTCAAGGGAAACAAGTTATTCCTATTTTTCAAAGTAAGGATGTGTTAAATCATTTTATTTCCATTTTCCCAAAAGTTTCAACGTTCAAGTCTTTCCTTTCCACTGCAGTAGAACTTTTATGTGATTCCGTATGTGTTATATCGGTTATAAAAATGTTTCTCTGGGCCTTCCAAACAAAGTGATATGTTATTCTCAAATGTCATTGGGACTTTGCTTTTATAGGTAGTTTTTATTACAATTCAGAGAACTTTGAATTCATCAGAAAATACTGCACAGTTGGAAACTTCTGCTAAGATATAATATTTTATGTAGATTCAACTGGACACCATTTTTATTTATCTGAAAGTTGCTATTCACTACTAAATTGTCAATCAAGTTTAGAATCTAGATGTTTTTTTCAGAGCCTACAAAGTTATATGGAATCTTGGAAACGATAGCGAAGTGAAAAATACACATTATTTTATATATTTCTCAGATACTCTAAACATTTCAGTTGATGAAATCAGCATAAAAATATTTTTGATAAAAGATAAATGTAAGAGAAATTCCACAAATTTATTAAATATCTTCCATTTTTTTATTAAATAACTATCTTAAATATATAGCAAGATTTTGTAAAAGTAACATCTTATAAAGTTATCACACAGGCTGGTGAAGAATAAGAGAAAACACTTATTTATTTCTAGTTTTAACCTTTTTAAAGTAATAAATAGAAGAAGGATTGGACAATAAAAGATGAAGGTAAACAATGCACAATGGGTTAAAATAAAAAAAAAAGTCATTATGGCAAACCTTTTGTGATGAGGGAACAAAAGAGGAAATTCAATTTTTCAAATATCAATATCCGTTATTGAATTTTGTCTCCTCTGTTCAGGAAGTGTCATCTTATATCTAGCATTTTAATTAGAAGTTATTGATCATTCGGAATTGATTCTTTACTTCTAAGAATCTCTTTCAGTTACCCTCCTAAATGGAAGGCTGCATTAACAGTTTGAGATATAAGATTACAACCAGAATACTCTTTTTTGGTTTGTCCCAGTAAGAAAACAAGGTTTCTATTTTCATCGATAGATAATGTATGTTTTGCCTCCAAAACTTCTAGAATATTATTTCAGATTCTGTGGAAATTTGTAGGTTCTTCTGCACATCAGATCATTACATTCCAGCATCTGTTACTATTGCATAACTGAAATAACTGCAGCGCTCTGAAGTTTAAAAGCCTACATAGAACATTCCACCTGATGACTGATAAAAATTTCGAAACAGGTCTGTGCCAGGATCATCAATTAACCTTTAAATATTCAGAAACACATGTTTAGAAACTCTATACACTGAAGGCATCTCAATATGTCACCTTAAAGTTTTTATTTAGTTTCGGATATTAAAAATATTGATTTAGTATGCACATCTTAACTTTATCGTAATTTTTAGTTAGCATATTATCATTCTTTCTAACCATGCTTCATTATTAAGCTTTTTCTTCGTTACACACCAAACATTATTACAAACCTGGAAGACAGAAATTAATTTGAGATCGAGAAGATTCTGATATGGATGGAATGGGTTTTATTCAAGTATTATCTAATAATGGGATCGAAACCAGAATACGACGAAGAATTATTTGACAAAACTTTCAAATCTCAATTTCTTTACTTAAAAACAATAATCATCCATTAAAAGTCGATTAGCACAGATTTCGCACAGCGGCAGATTGTGTCAAACGCACAAATCAATTCAGAGAATGCAATTCAGTGAAGCCAAGAATGAAACTACCAATAGATTGATATTTCATTTTTCAATGTGTTCTTTTTTTTCCCTTTGTTTCCTCCTTACTATCTATCATTCAAGTCAGATTAAAAAATAGGAAGAAAGAAACATCAGAGTGATTAATGGAGATGTTTTTCCAATCCAAAGCAACTCTCAAATTTAATGTTTTCTGAAATGAGAGTTCGAGATTTTTTTCTTCTACGTCTATAACTAATAGAATTTCTTCGGAATCAATAAGGTACCTACAAAAGTAAAGCAAGCAATAATAAATTCACAATAAAAGATAATTTAAGAAATTGACATGAATTGTCTTAGCGCATTAAAAGAAAAAAAAACCCGCATAATATTCATAATCATTTTTTGGTTTAATGCGCTGAGAAAATTCATTTGAGGTCGAGGGAATCTCTTATTGTGAATTTATTATTGCTTATTTTATATATGTATTGCCGGTACGCACCGAAGTGCGCGCTTCGTATCCGAAGCCTCCGTGTTCCAGGGAGAGCTAGTGTTCCCAAGATGGCGAACCCCTAGCAGACTCCCTAGAATTTCAAGGGAAAGATACTGGGGTGGTTTCCCGTGACCTTCCCCAGGACGCCATTAAGGAATGACGTCAGACCGAAGAGAAAGTGAATAAGAGGCTGGACAACACAGGAAACTTGCTTATTTTAAACATAATTTAAGTTTTAAGGTACCGTATTGATTCCCAGATTGTTGCAAATGATCTCCTAGGTATTGTTTAATGGTCAAGACCTTATGTTTTACTGGTGACTACTACTAGGTGATGATCGCAAAAGAGCGTGAAACAGCTATTATATGTTATCGCTGAGTAAACATTAGGTTCATCCATTGATGTTTATAAACAAAATTTATTCTGCAAATATTAATTTCCACTTCAACTAAGTTAAAACCAATATCATTACAATCTTAGTTCATTATATGAAGTTTATATTCTTTTTTTACTATTTATTAGTTTTATTTACAATGAATTATATAAAAAAAAATATGTTTATATTTTCTTTTTCAAATGTATTTTGTTAAACAGGAGAATTTTCACATGGAGTTTCAATGCAATTTAAAAAAAAAAAATTACTTCAAACGGTGAATTGTAATTTAATTTTACATAAAATTAAGGCATCATAAAATAGAACAAGTTTTAAATTTTGATGTAAATATTGAAAATCAAGCGACCTCGTACAATTTACAATCTATCAAACGCTTGCGTTTTTGAAAGTAATACTACTAATGTAAAACGCATGTATTCAAGTAGTTTTAATTCAAGGAGAATTCAAGTTGTAATTTTTTTTTTTGAAGGGGGAGGGGGCAGCAGCTTGAAAAATCCCCACCAGAGAAATATAGCTAATGTTAGTTTTGCGTGTACTTGGCTGGTAAAGAATCTTAATCAAATGGTATATTTGAGCTAAAATGCAACTAACATGACATAAAATTAACAGTCATTCCTTAAACATCCAAGTATGGTTTCAGTTATTGGTTTTGTAAACTTTAATTTACATCTTCTATTATTTTTAATATTAAAAAAAAAAGCAACTTTTGATTATGTTTAAGAAAATTGTAGTTTATTATTATTTTTTTAAACATTATTCCTCATGTTGAATCTTTCAGAGGATGTGGAAAATTTATTTTGACAAACCATAAAGTTTCTTAATAACTTTTCCGACTAATTAAAACTGTTAAAAATGATAAAAATCTATCTACTCTAAAAGTAGACCAATCTAAATCACCAAATCTTAGTAGAATATTAATTTTATCTAAGCCATAAAAACAATTTTATTGATGCATAAAACAGAAATTTCAGACACGATCTTCATAATGTTCTCCTTCCATTTTTTTTTGTTGATAATTTATAATGGAAGTCAAGATAGAAACAGCTTTAAAAATATGATCGTAGATAAAAACTCTTACATATAAATCAATGCTTGAGAAGGAGGAAAAAGAGTTCTTGGAAACTGACAAATTTCCAAAATGAAATACTTCATTTCTTTTTAGTTTTCTATCTCACAGAAACCAAGTGACCCGGAATACAGTTCGTAAATACGAGACGATTCCAGGATACGAAAGGAAAAATAGTTTTATCGAACCGTTAGATCGAAAAATAATAAAAAAGAAAAAAACCGAATCGGAAATGATGTTCTTTTCAATGGAAAACTCTGGAAATTTATGATCACGGCCTTCCTTATGATTTGTTTCCCTAATGCAACTTGAACTACCGCTAAAATTTGCAAACTTCTTAAAAAAACAATAAAAAAAAAGTTTTATTTTACAATAACTTAATTTTTATTGATTACTACCACTAACTATAATGCCGTTATTTAACGACCTAAAAACAGGGGTTTTCAACCTTTTTAAAGACGCCTAACACAAACAGCAAAACTCAGAAAGTTCAGAATCACCAATTAACATGTAACAAGTTACCTTTGGAGGTGGAAATTTTTGTGTTTTTATTTTCCATAATTTCTTTAAATCAAAAAGATCCAATCACCTATTAATTCTCTTATCATTATTCTTTCTTCAAATATTACCAGTGTTATCACCGGTTGAGAAATCCTGATGTCATATTTGGAATTGCTACTAAATGCTTACTTATGCTGGTGCTTTGGATTTGGTGAAAGTTCGAGACTGTTGTGTTTGTTTTTTTGAAAATCAATAGGAAAGTTATCGCCGTATCTACTAAAACTTCTTTACGAATTAAAATTCTCAAAAGACATTGCCAATTATAGGAGACTTTTTTGTTTTGTTTTTTGCTTTGAAGTACAAAAGAAGGATTAAATTAAAGTAAAATATCATATTACTGAATTTGTTATTTTTAAACAAACCTATGCGACCTTACTTTAATGTTTTACAAAATATTAATGGCAACTCATCCATTTATATCTTAAGTACAATCGCTTAAGATGGCAATTCTTGACGTATTGTAAATATTTGCAAATCTATGTCACATTCTAGGATCTGTACACATACATTGGAAAGCTGCAGCACTCTTTCAAAGCGCATGTCATCAAATCTGGTACTACGACCGATTATTGGTTGTCAGAGTTGTTTAACCAGTTCAACTGATTGAAAGAGTTGTTTAACCAGTTCTGTAATACTAATAACTAATATATGTCAAATCTCATCTTATAAAACTGTTTTTGTTTTATGTCGATTAGACAGATCGTGATTCTTCATTTTTAGGGTATCTAGAGGTTTTACATTACTAAAGAAAATTAAACTGCAATGAGCATTTTTTTTTTTTTTTTGATATTTTCAATAAGCAAGATACAATGGATGAGAGCAAAGCCCAATTACAAGGAAAATATAGAGATATAAATACGTAAATAAGGATAGTTAGTTTTATCATAGTATAAATATTAAGGCAGAATTTGCGTCTTAAGATCTGAGAACGTGAGTGGGAAGAATTGGAAGAAAACTGGGATATTTGTTTATTAAAATATCTTTAATAGCCGGAAATATATTTTTATTCAAAATTTCAATTCATTTACGTAATTTCTCTTAATTGTTAGACCACTTTTGAAATAACGAAGTGGGTTCTTTGGTGTTATTAAGTTTGCCACAACTACAATGTTTCTTATTAGTTTACAGGATCATTTCTTTTTTGCTTTACAACAAACTTTCACCATTTTTTGTGGTAAAACTATTGCGATGACCGTAAACACTAATTTAACAGTTTAAATTCACAATGAGTTGGCTTTAGTAGAACAATTATACTAAATGGTAACTTAATAAAGGTCTAAAGTAGAAGACTGCCTTGACTGGGGATGATGTTCTTGGATAAAAGAGGCCTATTTCATTCTATATTCTTCAACTGAATTTAATTAGAGTTAATTTTAAAAGAGTAGAAAACTAATATAAGCCAACAAGCGAAAGTTATGAAGACAAAGGAAAATAAGAAAGAAGATGGAAAAGAGGAACAGTTAATTGTAGAAGGTGGTATTACAAATGGGAGAGTCCATTGTAACTGGGAGAATGCTGGTGTTAATATGGAGATTACTCCATACAATCTGGCAGTCTCTTTTAAGTTAATATCTCCATTCACTTCCATTTTGCCTCAGCGCTAATTACAAAGGGTGGGGGAGTCAACCTTCTCGCAGGGACTGAGCAGGGTAATGGATTTCGACAGTTTTAGCTAATTTTTATGCATAACTTTCTTACATTGGAAGGAAAGAATAAGAATTTACTCCGATTAATGTTAATGTAAACGGAAGGATTTTAAAAAGTTACTTTAATTTTAAAAGGAAGCAAAAACTTTTATTGTAATTCAACCAGAAACGTATAGATTGATTTGTACGCTTTCAAATACTCATTTATTTGGAATATATTGAAAAAAAAATTACAAATTCGAAAGTAAATCAAACATAATATTTAAGAAAAATGTTTTCACAGTTTGTAGAAATTAAAACTTCGAAAAGTTTAAAAAAAAAAAGATAATCCCACAAAATGTAATTTTGGATTTATTTTCGAGATTATCTAGTTATTTTTAATACTACGAAACTTCAGGATACTTTAAAAACAACAAACAAAGTAGGACGTAAACATTAAACACAGACACCTGTTAATAATCAGAAACATCTGCAAATACAGAATGTTTATCAGTAGTTTGTTGGCCGATTTCTCCTCCAAAAATCGATAAATTTCAGATTTATTTCTAATATATATTCTAGGCAATTTCTCTAAAATCTTTATTACTAACCTGTAATAAAATTTTACTCTACCAGAATGACACAATCATTTGATATTATTAAAGAAGTTACGCAAAAATTTAGCAAAGCTTGTATAAAATTATTTTTAATTTTATTCTTATTTTTTCAGGAGTTATTGTTATTAGTTAAGTATTAGAATGCCAGTAAGTTAATACCATCAATACCGACAGACACGCCATAATATGTTAGTCAAATGATCGAGTTTGTAAGTAGGACAAACTGAAGAACTTCTTAGTTATTCCAATGTTAATAATTCTAGTTATTACCTTAGGGAAATACTCCGTTTTGACATTTAAAGTTTTAGAAGATTTGAAGTTTTAAACATATGATTTAAGGAGAGATATTTAGAATACAATTCAAGAATCTAACGAACAGGAAGAAATTTTCAGGAATGAAGTTAGGACTGATATTTGAAGAAAAGATATATGAAAGAGCAACATATCTTCGAGCTTTCGAAGTTGAGTGGACGGGAGGTATGAAATAATTAAGAGCAAGTTATGAAAAGTGATTAAAATTAAGAAAGTTAAAACTTTAATTTTGAAGATTTCTAAATGATATCAAAGAAGAAAAAAGACAATTAAAAATTAAGAAGGACAATTTGGAAAATTTAAAAATAAAATTTATAAAATTTAAAAAATAATAAATAAATAATTTGGCTTTGTAATTAGAACCTATGAGTGTACGTGGTTAATATCACGTTTCATATTGTTGTATTTGTTCAAGTTTTTCACGTTTTTTAGCGTTCTTGTCTTGTTTTTTATTTCAATGGTGTTAGGTAAGGGAGCGATGTTCTCCCTCCTAAAAAATGTTTGTAATAATCCTGAAGAAGTCTTTGGAATGTAGAATAAAGACGAAATATTGATGTCAGTTGAAGTAGCTTGTATCGTTATGAATTTACCTCAATAACTGTTTACATTTTTAAAGTTACAAAAATTTCAAAATTGTGTGAATTTAAGGCTTACATCAAAAATTAAGAAATAGACTGAAGGATCTGATAAGCCTTTCCTAAAAAAAAAATAAATGTGTTCCTTCTAACTTTTGAACCACTCAATGGATCTTCGTGAAACCTAACATGCATATTTAAAAATAAGAGAATTTAACTTGTGCATTTTTTATGTTGTCGATAAAATATTGTCACGAAGGTGATGAAAAATTTTACAAATCATTAGAATCCAATCAAATGATTTTTAACAAAGAAGATTTGTCTTCGTTAAATTCACTGGCTTAAATTCTGTTTTATTTATATCATATCACAAATTCGTAATTTCTACGTGTATTTGAGGATTTAGTTAAAAAGAAAATTTGAACTCTCTGTACTGCAAATTATAATATAAGATAGTATAAATGTGTAAGATAATATTGTGAAAACGATACAAGCGAAAAGTCTGTATTTCATTTATAAAAAAAAATATCAAAAACTTTAATATTTTGTACATATAAATCTACAACACACTTGAAATAATTATAAAAACTTTAAAAAAAAACCGTAACATGTTTCAATTAGCTTACGCTAATCATCCTCTGACGGATTCCGTCTGAGGATGATTAGCGTAAGCTAATTGAAACATGTTACGGTTTTTTAAAGTTTTTATAATTATTTCAAGTGTGTTGTAGATTTATATGTACACTGTTTGATTTCACACACGTAAAACCTTTTAACTTTAATATTTTATTTTCTATATTAAAAGTCGTTAAAATTAAAGACAACATTTGAAAATTTGAGCTTTAAGGTATTTCAAAAAGCCTTTAAATAAATTTCTCATAAATATATTTTAATAAACATATGTTTAGCTCAGGAAATTTAATGGAGAAAAAAACCCCTCATAAGTTTTCGTCAAAGAAGTAAAGCAGTATTTTTTTTTCTTTTTTCGATCATTATTTGCTTGAAGTTGAAACACTCAAAACAATGTCAATCACATGTGAACTAAGGAAATTAAACTCTTGCAATGAGAAGAAAACCTCAGTGAAACTATAAAAATACTTTCCCCATTTTTTAACCGAGTATGGATGAAATTAAATTTCCTTTTATATGAAATGGAGAAAAAAAATACCTCAATCATGAAATTAATAAGTGTTCGTCCATCAAAGACATCTACTCTACTGCTGACAATACAATTAAACTTTTCAAATATGTTCGCATCTATTTATTTTTTTTTTTTAACTTCATTCCATTTTTTTCCTCAAAAAAATTATAATTTTGTGAAGTTCACAGAAAACAGGCATTTTATTATATATTTTATTCATATAGGTAGATACAGATATTTATATACTTTCCTAAACACTAATACATGACTAAAAACACTAGTCTTCAAATAATACAAATATTATGGAACATAGAACAAAATTTCAAAAAGAAAAATTCACAATTCGTACTTCTGTCAGTTAAGATATGGATTACAATGACGGAGACCGGATAATGTGTTTCAAATTATTAATCCTAATTTACCATAATAAAAGAAGATTAGCTACTTTAATTTTAATACGCAACTTTTATTATTATTAATAAAATTAACAAAACCACCCCAGTATCGTTCCCTTGAAATTCTAGGGGGTCTGCTAGGGGTTCGCCATCATGGGAACACTAGCACTCCCTGGAACACGGAGGCTTCGGATACGAAGCGCGCACTTCGGTGCGTACCGGCTATACATACATAACAAAACCAAAATATATTGAACGAGGTTTATATATCTCGTGTTGGAGGGGTTGAGTTTTGAACTTTGTGTGCAGGCTGTTTGAAGAAAAGTAGACATCTACTTTTGTAGTTATCTGAGATCTGATAACTCTTATCCATGATATGTATGTGAAGTTACAGGAAGATCCGTTCATTCATTCAAAAGTTATATGTAAGCTTATCTCCTCTTGGTTTTCGAAAAAAACTTTCATCAAGTACGTCGTACTTGCGAACTTTTGTTATTTTGTTACTGCTTTTTATTCTTATCTGTTTCCTGTTTTCATTCAATTTATGTTTCCAATATATAGGGTGTCTCAAAAAAATGTACTAACACTTTGATGTACTAACTATCGAAGTGTTAGTACATTATTTTGAGACACCCTGTATTGAATGAAAATCCATCATTTGGACAATGTCGTTTAGTGACTTTGTTCAAGTTAAACATCCCGTCGGAGAAATTACTCAACTTACAGACTTTTCAATACTTTCAAACCATTTGAAGATCATTACAAGTAAATAAAATGGTAAATAAGAAAATAAATTTTTGTATTGTGATTGGTTCTTGTTTTAAAACGTAAATTACGATTGAAATAAAAATTAAGAGATCAAAATAAATTTGAAGTAAAATTGAAACAAAATGAAATATTTCGCATAGTTCAAATGTGATCAGGGAAACCACTTTCGCATCACTAATTAATTCTATCTGAGCATTTCATCTAGTGTTTGGGTTTGGCTGATGAGTCCCCAAAAAGGACGAAACGGTCCGTCCCAAACTCTCATCGATGAAAGCTCAGATATATTTTAGTTCAGTGTCATTTCTCTATGCTTTATATTAATGTCTAAACACGTTAAATCTTTTGTTTAGTAGAGTCATAGTTTTAAAGGAATAATTTTATATCTATTTCTTGTAAATTGCAGATGAAACAACTATACGGATAAGTGGGTATAGTGATTTCATCTGAATATATAAATATAGATAGCATCCAGTTTCTACATCCAAAATCACTGGATCTTTATTCCTTTTAGTCCTATCGTTAAAGTTTATCTGAAATTATCTGAAGAACCAATTGTTCTACAACAATTATCAGTAGTCTAAATAAATAAACAATATATACGACTTCAATGATTTAAATAAAATCCTTCTTTTAATTTAAGCTTACATAATTACGTGGGAATCACTGTGGAGTCTGCAAAGCTTAAATAAACAATAAAAAACTCGCCAACCATTATTGTTTATTATCATTCATTATCATGCGCATCATTTTTTTTTGCGCTAAAAATGCGCTAAAAATTCTTATTTTGTTTGCTTATTCTTATTTTGTATGCACACGAATTTTCTCGTCAATTTTCCCTTTTGACGAGTTTTTTTATTATTTATTTTAGCTTTCAGGCTCTACATTGTTTCAGACCAATATGGTGATCAGACCTATAGGAAATCAGTCGTTCTAGGATGCCATTTAGTAAACAATTTGGTTTCACCCATTGATAATTGCGTGACTAGAAATTTCAGAAAGAAAAACCATAAATTTACAGGAAATTTTGAGTTGCATAAAACTATAGAACATGAATTTACTGAAACATTTTAATGTCAATAACATTGAAACTACTAACATTGAAATCGATTCCCGATAGTGCTCGAAGTGTGGAAAAACATTTGAAAACAGACAAGAATTGATAGTGAATCTGCTTAGATTAAATGTTAAATTTGAAGTTTAAATTTTAGAAACGTTTCCTGATTTTTGAAGGCTTTTTGATTAGAATTTCTTCCCCATTCAAATCCATTGGACGTTTTTCTTTTGCTCTCAAGACAGATACAAATCTTTTCATTTTCTCTAGAACGTTCTTCTTAGATGATTGTGTTAACTTGACATTCTGACAAGTTTTCATCACCGCCAGTTCTTATCGAACATTCAGATGAAGTCACTGATGCAGTAGGAAATTTGAGACAAAAACTTTCTTGTCAAACTGATAAAAAGAATCCTTTTTGAAATTTGGAGTCATTAAATCTCGAAAATCAACAAAGATTACCAAAGAAAAAAGTACATTCTAAATTATCTATGTAGGTACATATCTACGATGTAGATATAGAAATCTTTTTCAGCGATTTTCTGCTTTTTATTGCACCTATTTTTGAATAAATGCATTTTAAGATGTAAATAAAATAAAAACCCAAGATTAAAATTTTAAGATATTAACAAATCTATTCACAGTTTTGTAATAAAACATAAAACCAAGCAACCCCGTGCAATCTATCAAATGCCTGTATTAAAAGTACCGGTAACACTATAACTGATTGGCGCGCAAACTCATTTTTTTAAGCCGTTGTAATTCAAAGGTCAACTTCAATTTCCCTAACGTTTCCTCGATACACAGCGTAGAAATGGGCTTGCACATAATTGTTGTAGACCAAGTATTCCCCATTCCCAATGAATAGGACCATGGGCAGAGGGTATCACATTCGTTCGCAATGTAGTCAATTCAAAATAGACAGAACCCCAATTTTATCCAATTACCACTGTTTTCCTGACACACTAAGTGGACATATGAAACCGTTAGTTACCTGACCGGAAGTTTAATTTCTTCCCAATCTCCAGGTCGTAGGGAGTCCAAGGAGGTGTGACTCAGGGTATTCCGACTGCCTGTTTGAGCTGTGGAGGGCGATACACACCTATACTCCATTTTTCTAAGTTTTACGGATTTCTGGGTCTGTATATTTACAATTTAGTCAAAAACAATATACCGTATCGCAGAAGTATTATATTGTATCTTAATTGTAATTTAATGATATCCAAGGTAAAATTTAAGAATTAAGACTTAATAATTAAAAATGAAATAATTGGCAACAAATTACCGTATATCTTTAGGCTTATGTAAGCATTGAGGTTTCTTAGAGATTCTCTTCGTGAATTAAACAGCGTTTAATGTGAGTATCTTTAACATTCCTCCTCAGACAATTCGTTCTAATTAACGAGAAATAAAACGCTTCAGAGGTGATGTCTAATGTTGAATTGTTGGTGTTAAGTTCATATTTTATGGATGTTTGTTTGTTTGATCCCTAAAGTACAGCATCCAATCAATAAGGGACTGACTTTTTAGTTAAACTTATCAACGAATAATTTATTAAAATTGTATGTTACAATTTTAAGATACACAAGTTTTGTTTTACCCATTCAATGAACTGACAGTTGGTGATTTGGTAAAAGCGATTAATTACAAGTTGTTCATTTGAGATTCAGTATGTTTTTGAAAATTAAATATTTAAGTGAACAATTTGGAAACATGATTTCACAGAACAGCAAACACATGATCTTTTATTAGTAACGAAGCGAGATTTTTCACTTATTTAAAAGTTAGAATTTCGAAACTGATCCTTACTTAGTAAAAGGATTATTTCAATACTAAAGTTTGATTCCACGTCCCAGGTGCCTTTGCGGTTACCATATATTTGAAGTCACGCTAACTCTCATGAGATGCGAGACTCATTCGTGGTTCCATTGGTAAAAATCACTTTTGCGTTTTAAAGCTTCACACCTTTTAATAGCCTTTTAATGAAATACTGCCTAAACCACAAGGGATCAAAAGGATAAATTCAATTGCAGTTAAAAATAAATGGAACGAACTGAGCTTCAAATGATGATTCATGAACCAATAAAACTAAATGAATCAGTTTATTTGGGGGTGGATTCAACAATATTTAAAAGCGAAAGACTTACAGAAGAACGATGGAAAATTTCATGACGGTATCATTTCGTATTCTTGATAACCGTTTCAAACAGTCATTTTCTTAACTTCTGTGAGACTGTTACATATAGATTTTTGACATTGTCACTTAACATTACTTGTACATGTCAATATGCTTACTGCGATGGCTGAAAGCTATTCCTTCCAACTAATTTCTTTGGCGATATTTAAAGTGGTTCCTTGTTAGCTCCTATCCCTTTGCTGGTAGCTTATTAAAACGAAAAACCAAAAGTTCAAGAACTTCTTACAGTGTACTTCCCTTAAAATAATATTTCTTAAAATTTAGAATAACTTGAATAGCGACGTAGAATTTCTCTTTGAACAGTTTTCAGGAGTTTAAAAAAATGAATATTTACTGAAAAAGAACAGAATAAGGACGAAACGGTCCGTCTCAGTCTTTTCCCGGTGACAACTCAAGGTGCGAATCTTTCCTTTAGCTTTGTGCCTGTTCTTGATATCTGATTAAGAACAGAATAAATTTGTCATTTTTTGAAAGAGATTAATTAAATCCAAATTACTTATTTCAGCTGTCTAAATCGGGGATTGATTTTCATCGTATCAGATCAAGGCAATGGATTACTTCAAAGGATTAATGTTGATTATATAATGGAATATCAGCAGAAATCCGATAGAAACCCATTGTTGAAATTCCAATGCTTTTCTATGGGAATTTCCTTCTCCTTCGACAGATCCCCATTTCGATACGACTGCAAATATGAAAGTTATATCGTAGGGTCAAATATGCATATCAAGTTTCAAGACAATCATAAGTGAGTTCAAAAGCTAATAAAGTGGAAAGAGGATATACGAACGCCCACACACTGATTTGATAAGCCTCACCACATTCGTATTGTAAAATAGCTAAAAATAAGAATCGGCGTCAGTTTTCTATGGAGAGATGGCATTTTGTACCTACAAATTATCTGTCATTGTTATAATTTATAAATGATGTAAACGTTGTTATATATAATTTATATAAATTTCTACATTTCGTACAACTGTAATTCATAACAAAATACTGACATTTTCATCCGAAAAATATCAAACCCAAAATCTTGATATCCTTATACTAAGCTATAATTTTATCGTTAATCACAATAGTAAAACTTTCGAGTAATTTAACAAAATTTATTTTACGATAATATATGTTGTTAATTCAGATTTTTAACTGCCTACTAAAGTAAAAGATTTTTAGTACATTTAAGTTATCTGGAACTTAAAACTGTAGTGAAATTTAAAAGGATTACAAATATCACGTCATCTAGATATGATGCCACAAAAATATAAAACTTAATATTTTGTTTTTCTATTTATGAAAGCACTATTCCAAAAAAAAAATACCATTGTTTTATCTATCTATTTTATTTATATTCTCTGAATCTCAGCAATACAAAAATAATGCTTATTCCGGAAGAGCACGAATTTTGAATTAAATAAAAAATCAAATTCTATAAGGTAATCATTTTCTTTTATATGTATATATATCTAAAAGTACTGTTACGAAAACATTATTATAAACTGGAAGCAAAAAGTATTACAATGAAAAGAATGATTTGTTTCTGCGCAGTATGATTCGATTTAATTTCCACAGAATCCTTGTAACTTTACCCACTTCAAAAGAATCCAAAGATTGTGAAAGTTTATATTCATCTATAAGGAAGAGTTATTTCAAGGAAGACAAGGGATAAGTGGAGGTCGTAGCCTATAGCACTACGATGTTAACATTCCGAAGTTAGAAAAGTTGGATAAATTCCATCATCAAGTCAAATACAGACTGTTGTTGTTGTTGAAGAATGGGTCTTGTTATTTGAGTCATTCTTCACTTTTAGGTCTGCTACATGGTGTCATCGGTGAGAGATGAAAGTTGGACGTAGAATGCATCCAATTTCAGCAAATGGATTCCCTGAAGGTGAGCATCTCATAGCCTGATCACAATATCTTATCCTCATCATGTTGGTGGAAACCATCGACTCCATTTTGGAGTCATTATGAATCATCTGTTTTGTGTGTAACAATAAAAGAAACATTGAATAGAGATTTTAATAATCCATTATACAGAGCTGAAAAGTTTCTTAAATTGCTGCCAACTTTACATTAAGGTAATATAGCGATCAACAAATATGTCACATTGAATTTAAAAACAAAAAAGAACTTACTGTTTATTTTCCTTATATTATTATTTCTAATTCTATTTTTAATTTTTCTAAGTTGTTTTTTTTTTAAATTGAGAAAACGATAAAAAACAACAACACTATTTTACATTTACTTTTAAATTATACAGGGGTGTCAATATTTAAGGGGGTGATTCCTGAGGTTATTGTAAGAGAAAAAGTTCCTATACATATGGGTCCGTAAACGCTTCGTTTAGAAGGTACAGGGTGATAAAGTTCTATGATTTTTCGAGTTTTCCGGAAATTACTCCTACAATTGTTAAGATATCGCTGTGAAATTTGGAATGCTGCCTACCCTGTAGGAGATCAATAGTCTGAGTAGGTTAGCGGCATTTAATATCTACAAGGTGATACATTTGCGGGGGTCAAGTTCACTGTGTCCCCCTCGAACTTTCTTGTGTGATGGCACTGATCGGTAGCAATCAAGTATTTGGATTTCACATTGGATTTAGAAACATTGTTGTCTCTTGCATTTTGTCCGAGAACAGCATATTAACATACATTACACAATAATACTATCTCATATGTAAAGGGTGATACATTGTCGATGGTCGGGTACAGAATGACCGTGTTGTTTATCACATTTCCGCATTTATCTTATAAACTATGCTGTTCTCGAACAAAATGCAAGAGATAACAATGTTTCTAAATTCAATGTGAAATCCAAATACCTGATCGCTACCGATCAGTGGCGTCACACAAGAAAATTCGGGGGGGGGGGGGACGTTAACCTGACCCCCGCAAATGTATCACCCTGTAGATATTACATCTCACTAACCTACTCATACTATTGACCGGCTACAGGTTAGGCAGCGTTCCAAATTTCACAGCGATATCTTAACAATTGTAGGAGTAATTTCCGGAAAACTCGAAAAATCATAAAACTTGAATACCCTGTACCTTCTAAACGAAGCGTTTCCGGACCCATATGTATGGGAACTTTTTCTCTTACAATAACCTCAGGAATCACCCCCTTACATATTGACATTTCTTTTTTAAACTGTATATCTGCTGAATATACTCGTGTTTTTATTATTTTATTGTACATCAACTTTTTAAATTGTGATGTGTGGAGACCTCAATTTTTGTCTTAAGATTACTTTTAATTTGCGTTAAAATGCGTTGAAACCACGCATATCTTAACGGATTAGGTAAAACAATGTGTAATGACAGGAATTCATATATTTTCCAAAAAGGACCTACAAAGATCTCGAATATTCATATTTAATAACTATATATATATATATAGCAATTATAGAAATTGTAGACCAAGCTTCAAGAATTTCCAAATACAAAACGTTGTTAGGGACACAACCACACACACAAAGAAAGTAGCTTAAGAATTAATTGAGATGAAAAACTACTTGGGAAACTTCAATCACACCAATCCTTCTGATTGCCTTTTTGCAGTTGACTCCCTAGTTTCAAAATGTTTTGCGAGGAAGGAACATTGAATAGTATATCAGGCTTATCTGACCAACAATTGCAAGCAGAAGAGAGGAAGGAGTTCCCCAAGTGAAGTGGAACATTTATCACTAGATGGCGGGGGTGTCAGTGGGGAAAATGGGAGTCTCTCTCGTGAAACGTACATCACATTAAATGTGGACGAACTGCCTTCCCCTATCTTAGGTAGAAACAACACATCTTGATAAAATTTAACAGCACACGACAACGCATGCTACACCTTTTTTTTTTCTTAAATTCTTTTTCTTTTTTTCTCTTTCCTCGAAGTTGAAGGGTAACGGACTGGAAATTTCAGATTACAATTGGAAAAATCTTATCAAATTATTACAACATTGTCAACTTTTTATTTTCAGGAATAGATCTGAAATTGATAATTCTGCTCCTCAGTGCAGATAATGGTAACCAACAACTTGACAAAACTGGATTTATTGCTGGTTTCATAAATATTAGAACATAAATATTAGTTTCAAAGATGTTTCATAAATATTAGAACATACATTTTCTAAATGCTTTTATTGCTTTTTTTCCTCTTAATTATGATAGTTAACGAAGACTTTAATCATAAATAATTAGTAATGGTAAGTATTATGACAATATGATCTCGTCAAATGAGCTTTATAAATCTACATTTTGTTTAATAAAATGTTAAATTCAGAATTTAAATTCAACAAAAGAATTTTATAGTTTTATATTCAGAACTTCTTGCATCTAAAGAATAATCAAATTTCTGAGCGTAAATACTGAAAAAAAAAATCCAATCATAGAATTTATACATAAATAATAATCGATATTTTAATGGGGGAAATGTTTATTAAATTTAACTCTTACATATTTTAATGGGAAAAATTTTTTTAGGTTAAATTCAAGTTATGCTTGCTCGAATCTTAAGTAGATAATCTGCTTATATGGCAAAGTAAGAATAATTCGTAAAGGTTCTAAAATTTCTGTTTTTTTTTTTTTTTTGTTTTTTTTTTGTAAAACAACTTAAACTAAAAGTGGATTCAAAATTAGAGGCAGATGATTTAAAATACTCGTTGCCATGTTTACTCAAATTTCAGAATGAAATAGACCTTATTTGCGCGTGTTATATTAGAAAATCAATTTTAGTAAATTATATATTCTTTATTATATAATTCAAGAAATATCCTACATCACAAATAAAGAAAAGAAATGCTGCAATTATCTACCTCAACTTACACCGATCATAAAGGGTAGCAACAGCAGTCATTGGCTCTTTAATGTCCTATCAACGAAGTATCAAATTTTGATGCAAAAGATTTTGCATAAATATATTTATGCAAAAGAGACGACTTCCCATTGGTATACATAATTCCCTAATATTATATTTAAACCATTTTAAATTACAAATATCTAATGAGGGACAATTTTGCTCTAAAACATCATGAAACGTTAATGTATGCAAGCGCAATTTAAAATTTGCATAAAATTTAATTTTACAAACCAATTCCCAAATACTTTTGTGTCCAACTTTTCCTTTACTTAATAAACACATTCTCTTTAAAAGATAACAATCATCGTAATAAGCATGATTTTTCAGTTGACGAAGTTGATCTGCATATTTAAGTACTTATTGCTTAATAAATTGTCCATGTTATCTTCAAAGCAGTTACAATATAGTCAACATGATGAAATTCGTCAGAGACAATTGGGGTTGGAGGATAATTATTAATATTCATTGTTTTTTATTAATTTTATCTATGAATTCATTTTGAATATCAAATAATTTCTATACTATCAATTCCACTGTATTCCTAGTGAAATAAATCTCCTAGATTTTTTTGGAAATAAGTTATTTCATTCAGTGGATGAACAAATTTCGCAAATTTTTGAAATTTTTAAGAATTGTATCATGTTATATCTTTTTAAAAAATGAAGTATTCTGGATAAAAACAATAGTAGTATTCATTAACGTAGTGCAATGTTCGTTTATTCTTATCAGTGGATTAAAAACAACTGGGAGTAGTATCTGTTAGAAAGAGTGTTTTCCGCAGTGAAATTAATTCAGAAGAAAACATATTTGTCTGTAAGTTTTGTTGTGTATCTTTCCAGTGGAAGTCAATATGCCTTTGTTATTAGTAGTAGTGTATTAAATGTTCTGGATACAAAGTTATAGAGCGTCATCTGGCTCTTAACATGCAAATTATCAGAGCCGTTTCTAGGTATTCTGCCGCCCTAGGCGAGAACTGAAAATGCCGCCCCCTCCCTTTCACTACCATCACTCTCTAATCCAGTGTTTCCCAACCTTTTTTGTGCTATGTCCCACCTAAAGTATCTAAAGTATGCTATGCCCCACCAAAAAAAACAACAACCGACTTTTCAACTTTTACTACCAAAAAAAAAAAAAAAACGACTTTTTAACTTTTACAACCAAAAAAAAAAACAATTATCCATTTTCCAATTGCCCCCCCTTAGCAATCAAATTGCCCCCTGTGGCTCTAATCTATACACCCTCTGCCCATTCCACCACCAGAAACATCCAAAGGCATAACAAAATCAACAATGCGAATCTTCTATTATACATTGAATCATTAAACCCGTTATATCCCCCCTAATTATACAATTGGTTGTGACTTCGTAGATTCGTACTTAACTTCCTGAAGTTAGATAGCTTGTCTTTTGTTGTTTTGAAATGTCAGATTGACAGATCAAAGTGAGGGTCAAAGAGCAGATTAAAATGTTGCGACTACTCCCGTCCTAGGGCGGGTCAAGACCCCTAGTTTATATTTTAAACTTACAATAATTAGATATTTTATAACATTTGGGTATTGTGAATAGTAATACAATTGCTGCATGGTATATTGTTTAATTTGGCATTCAATACTTTTGAAACCTGAGCTATTGAAGAAATACATGTCAAAAATACGACATACCATCATTCAGGCTAGAAAGCTTAACTGCATTATAATAAAGATGTGTCCTTCCTTCTAATCCAATGCTACCTTCCTTGCCTTTATTTTAGCAAAGTCTTTAATAAGATCTGTAATGTCAAGCTGGTGAGCCAAGTCTTTTTCTATTGAAATTGTTGCTAGTCCCACAAGTCTCTCTTGGCTCATTGAACAGCACAGATACGTTTTTATTATTTTGAGTTTTGAGAAACTCCTCTCAGCACTTACAACCGATATCGGTAATGTCAAAAGAATACGAAGAGCTACGAACAAATTAGGAAAACCATTTTCTAACTTGTTTTGGCACAAATAGTTCAGCACATATTCGGGTTTCGCATTTTTTTTGTATTCGGTGGCTTATTCCTGAAAGTTCGGAGCACAGAGCTGTTGCGTCAATATCCTTCAGAAAAGATGGGGTTTCTCCAGTGCTACGCCGAGTTAGAGCTGTTTCCAATTGGATGCACGAATCCATGAGTTGTTTGGAAGTTTTCATTTTGAGGTCACTTATATTATATAGAAATCCAAACAATCTTGCAATTTCATTCAACTGCATGAATCGTTCTTTTACAGAACTAATTGCCATGTCTAATATTGCAAAATAGAAATTCACTCTGAACTTCTCTTTGGGGTCAGCGACGGATTCATCTTCGGATTCATAAGCGAATTGTTTCCTTTTCCTCCTTCTTATTTCTGGCTGAAAAATTGGCTCAATATTGATTTTTTCAGCTAGCTCTCGAGCATCAACCAAAACTCTCTCAAATTCTATGTCACTCCTCATGTTTGTCAAATACTCCTCTACACTTTTGAGCTCTTTTACCGTTTTCTCAAGAGTAAAGTGCTTCTCTTGCAGCAGTTTACTGGTCAAATTGATTTGAAATAATATTTTGTGCCACGTTACAATACCTACAAGAAACTTAAAGGAAGATATGCTGTTTAGAAGTCCCTCAGCCTCTACCTTAGTCATGGTAGCAGAAGAGCCTTTGAGAGTTGAATCTTCAGTAATTTCAAACAACGCATCATATACATGTGGTAACTGGTACCTGATGGGTGTTAAGGCATCGATCCTACTTGACCTCCGTATAATACTCAGAGGTTTTAGAGTCAAAGATTGTATATGCCGTTTCAGTACCTCCCATCGACATTTAGACGCGGAAAAAAATACGTAGAGTCGTTGTATGACATCAAAAAAGGCTGTTCCTTCAGTGCAACATGAAGCAGCGTCATTGACCACGAGATTGAGGGTGTGGGAGCTGCAAGGGACATAGAAGGCACACGGATTAATATCCAGAATTTTCCTCTGCAGACCAATTTCCTTGCCCTTCATGTTACTCCCGTTATCATAGCCCTGAGCCCGTAGGTCTTCAATTGACAATGATAAGCTTTGAAGCTGATTAATCAGAACATGACTCATCGATTCACCCGTAGTTTCAGTTAGTGGTACAAATCCCAAAAAGTGTTCTTTTATTTGCATGAAGCAGCTTTCCTGGAATTTTTCATCAGAACACTGAACTGACGCTGTTCCTGAAGCTTGTACGATATCTACAAATCTTATTATCATGGACATTTGTTCTTTGTGGCTGATATCTGGGGTGCAATTTACCATTGATATTATTTTATCTTTGATATTATTAGAGAGCAGTTGGATTACTTCGTTTTGAATTACGTTGCCTAGATAGTGAATATGTCTTTTATCATTATTTTATATTCTCCTGAGATGTTCATTCGTAGTAGGATCAAACAATGCAAGAAGTTCCATAATTTTAAGAAAATTGCCATTGTCAGAAGCATGCAGTTTATCGCTGCTCCCACGAAAGGCCAAATTTTGTGCACCTAAAACTCTTACAACAGCTATTACACGCTCTAAGATCTGATGCCAGTACTTTTCTTCTTCTTTAAGCGTCTTTGTATTAACACTATCTATAGTTACGTCTTGTTTTAGACGTGTATACAGGTATTTCCAGTTTTGAAAGTTGGTAATATGTTCAACACTGTTTTCGTGTGAAGACAAAATCGCTGATATGTTATGCCAATCGTTGCATCCATTCTGAGTGAGATTTATACTTGATATTGAATTTCCGCCGAATACCTTGCAGGAAAAACAGAAAACTTTATCAGTTGACACAGAATACTGGAGGTATTCACGGCAAACTTCTTCTCCATTTGGAAGTTTTCTTTTATAATGTACAGCTGAAAACTTTCTTTTTTTCGCGTCTAAAGGAAATATTTTGCTTACTTGTTTTGGCCCATTTTCAACCAAAAGAGTTCTTAATTTGTCTCTACTTATTGGTAAGTCTTCCCAGGAAGCAGGATCTGAATAATCGATATCTATCATTACGCTTTCTTCAGTTATTGTCGGGTGTTTATTTTGATCATCATCTTCATCTTTAAGGCTATCCTTTGCAATATCCTTTACAACATTTATTTCTTGCTCTCATCTGGTAACTTGTATGTCCCCGTCTGGTAGGTCTATGTCGCAATCTTTTTGTGATGTTGAAGTTGATGCCACAGCAGTTTCAGGAGGACGTAGAAATTTTTCAAAAGACCCCTTCAATTTGGATATTTCTATTTCTCTATCCGCTTTTCGTTTTCTATTCTGAGCACATGAAAGTTTTTTCCTGTCTGCCATTTTTTATACTTTCCACCTGCAAAATATACGTCAATAATAATTCTGAATATTGTACAGAAAAAGTCTGTATATTACGACTACTAGATTTCTAATAAACCTGCATATTACTAATATATAAATCATTTTAATTATTTTTTAATTATTAATTTTAATTAATTAATTATTTTAATAATTATAATTTCAAGCACTAAAAGAAAAATTAAATTTGACAGCCCTAATTCAACATTTTCTTTCTACGTCGATTCTTACATTAAGCAAGTTTAAAAAAAAACGGAATCGACAACCAAACACAAAAAAAAACCCAGGAATCTCCAAATCGACAACCAAAAAACAAAAAAAACAAAAAGATATCTTCAGACTTTTGAAATCTCACATGCGG
>JAFIDM010005346.1:17235483-17249301 GCA_023159025.1 Thereuonema tuberculata
TTTTTTTTTTTTAAATTAAACCCGAGGACGAACAGCATCAACTTTTTTCTTACGAAAATTCTGAGTTGCTACAAGATTGTGAGGAAATCTGGAATTACGATCTTGGGAAAGAGAAGCCTTTGCCGCTGCAAGGACATAATTCCCCCACCGCTAAATCATGAGTAGATGTCAGCACTTTGTACCCTTGCCAACCCCAACGAGTTCATTTCCCGTGTGTTTCGTCTTTTTACTAAAATACTGGGCAGGAGACCTCTAACAGCAGTCGCTCCATTTGTGGAAAATATTCTTCAACGACATTCGCGCAAGATAAAGCTTGTCACACGCTAATGCAACATGTCATCTTCAAAACTACCGAGACGAAGATAATCTTTTTGTGGAAGACACAAGGTTGGAATTATTACATAGGCAAGCCATAGTGACCATCCTTTTGTAAGCTGTAATAAACAAATCAAAATAAACAATATACATCGCTTCAAAATAAAGGTTGTATAAACTGGGAGGTTCAGAAAACCAAAGATAATGTATAATCTTTCCTACCACGTAAGGATTATAATCTTTATATAGAAAGCATTTTCTGTGGCCTGAAACAAAACGAAGAATTATTAATTACCGTAGTTTTAGAAGCTAGGTGAAAATTTCTTTAAAAACTCTAAGACAATGGTTGGAAGAAATAGAGTTTCCATATTTTCTTCTTACCTCCTCTCTCTCTTCATATTTAGTAAAAAGAATAATTCACCTCTCGAATTGTATATTTTTATTTACGTAATGCTGCAAATTTTCGGAAAAAAATGTTTACACTTTTCCTTCTTCCAGCCATTCTTACATTGAAGATTCATTTTGTTGAGAAACTAGTCGGCTACCCGTCGCTTCGCTCCGGAAGCCTCCCTTATGTAACGGAAAACAATTTTTTATTTATTAAAAAACACACACACACACGCACACACACAAATTACATCAAGGAAACAAAAACTAACATTTTTTAAAAGCTTTTTTTTAATTTAATTTTTCTATATTCTCTCAATCTACGACTGCTTTTAGAACCACCTTGTAAATAATATATCTATGATATATTTTTATTTTTTACAGAGATTAGAATGTAGGCCTAGTGATCTAATGGCTAAGACGTCTAACTTCTGAGCAGTATTCTACCTAATAGAAATAGTGCATCTTTCTTTCTTGACTATCTTTTTTTTTATTCCTATTGATACTTTTCAGTGGTTTTCGAGTTAGAAATAGTGATGGTTTTTGAGTTACAAATAGTGATTTTTCAGTATTCTACCTAATTAAATACTGCTTCTTATTTCTTGACTTTTTTTTTTTTATTCCAAATGATACTTTTCAGTGGTTTCTGAGTTACAATAGTGTTCAGTATTCTATCTAATAGAAATACTGCTTCTTTCTTTTTTGAGTCTCTTTTTTTATTCTAAGTGGCACTTTTCAGTGGTTTTTGTGTTTCAAATATTGATGGTTTCTGAGTTACAGATAGTGATTTTTCAGTATTCTATCTAATAAAAGTATCGCTTCATTCTTTTTTGACTCTCATTTTAATTATAATTGTCACTTTTCAGTGATATTTGAGTTACATTTATTGATGGTTTTTGAGTTGCAAATAGTGATATTTTCGGTATTCCACCTCAAAAAAAGAGTGCTTCTCTCTTTCTTGACTCTGTTTTCTTTACTCCAACATCTGGCGTTTACACCCACATATTTTTCAATATCACATAGTATTTGGTTAAGTAAGAATATTTAAAATGTTGCAACTTTTCGGCAATTATCGTTCTAATTGTCAGTTTCGAATTACAAATAAACTGACTGATGTGAAATAAATAAACAATCTTGAGATTCAAAAAAAAAGATTGAATACATTCCTTATTGATGGGGGAAAGGAAAGGAGATATAAGTCAAAAAACAATATAAAGAGAGTCGTAGTCCCTATGGCCTAATGGATAAGGCATCTGACTTCGGATCCGAAGGTTGCAGGTTCGATTCCTGTCGCGGATGTTTCATTGTAAAAATTATTTCTATTTTCCATTCTCTCAGAAAATTGCGCCGGACAGACAGACAGACAGAAAGACAGACAGAGAAATAAAAGATTTTAGTAATATAGATTGTTAGAGACATGATATTAATTATAACAACAGATTCATATTACAGTTTATACTTTGTACGCTCAATAACGCTTTCCACTTCTAACCTCATAGCATTTAAATTCTTATTAGTAACAACAGTATCTGAAAATGAGATTTAAGATTTGAATATTACAAATATGTGAGGTTATTATTTAACACTCAGTAATCAAGTTTTTTAAATTCTACTGTTTTATAAGATTTTAGATGTTTGTTTATTGAACCAGTATCTAAATTTACTAACCTCTTATCAAATTAATCATCTCATATACCTATTTTTTTTTTTATTTCCTTAAAGTGATTACAATTTCAGTCCTGTTAGGAACCATTAGTTCTTATCAACAGGTGCTGTTTTATTACACAGTGATAAATATTGAATAATTTGTTTTTATATAAACATTATTGTATTTCTTTATAAAGCATTTCTTTGTATACACTTTTTATATTTTGTTTTTACCAATTGGTGTTGACTTTGTTTTAGATTTTTTTTCCTGTCTTTTACATGCTTCTATCAACAAAAGTTAATAAGTCCGTAATATCTGAGTTCTATTTTACAAATGATTGTAAATCTAAAAAAACACTAAACTATAAACTACTTATAACTATACAGATGAGATAAGCATTAAAATTTTTATAAATATTCAACAAATAGATACATACAATACATTCACATTCGTTGCAGACGTTTTGCTGTCACATACAGACCTTTATACATGTAAAACAATTGTTTCATGTACTATAACTAAAAAACGAAACAAACAAAAAGAAATATATAAATAACAAGCAATTTAAATGATTTGTTCTTGAATTTCTTATTAACAAACTTCAATCAATTTTCTTGTGTAGTTTTTTGTATTTTTTATTTCTAATATTTTTACTTGTGTTAGGCCTACGTCAAATTTATAGCAATGGTCGGATTTCAGATATATCAAGTTTCTTTTTCTTAATATAGTGATACTATTCCAATATATGTTCCCTAAGGGTATGTTTACTCTCTCCTAGATAAAAATTATCACAATTCATGCATTAAATTTTATGTACAACACACATTTCATGTGTGAAATCACTTATTTACCTTCGAGTGTAACAAATTTTACACTTATGAATATGGCAATATTTAATTTATGAATCTTCTTGAAACTTTGTTTGCTAATTCGAGTACTAAGGACGATTTCTATTTGAAATCATTTCGAAATGGTTTTCCTTGTCAAGAAATCAGCGGGAGAAAGCAAACAATTCCCATAGACCAACATTGGAATATAAACACTAGATTTCCATCTTCTTTATGTTAATCATTATCTTAAACAGTGATTATTTAATCCTTTTAAACTAATCCTTTGATTGGGATTTGATAGGATAAAAATTGATAGGATTTAGATTAGAACATAATGAGGCTGTAATTCATTTCTTCAAGAAAATGGAAACATTCAACCATTTGTATTCATCAGATATTAGAATGTAAATGTAGGCTTTTGCTGCTTTTTAAATTCGTGAAAACGATAAAAGATAAAAAAGCCTACTTTTCTTATATATTATTTCTTACAATTTTAAGATTTTCTAGTTTCTTCAAGAAGCCTATGTCCTTTGCTTTTTAGTACGATTTATGTATTTTCAATGATGTCCAATACCATACAAAGTATTTAAATCGAACAGGATTTTTCTTAAAGAAAGATTTAGTACGTCCTTGGTTATAGAATTCAGACCCTTAAAGTAATGAAAGCGAGAGGATAAAGGATTTACTAACTATGGAGCATCACAACATGGTACTTTAAAATGAAACAAAGTCTGAAATCATAACGGCAACCATATTACAATCTTAAAATCTTTAAGGTACTTATTATTACACTGAATTCATTCTCGCAGCGATCATGTTATAAGAAAGTTTATTTTTTTTTTTTTAAATGTACAACACGATAAAGGGTAAGATTAATTACTGTTTTGTATATGAGTACTAATCCTGTATCTAGATTGGAAATATCTTAAGAAATACCTATATTTCAACATCACAATAAAAGAGATACAAAAAACAGCTGTCCTGGATTCCCGGTATCAAAAATACACGACATAAATAAGGATTCACTGAGCTATTTCTGGTTTCCTATCCACCATCGGGTGGATTCACCCACTATCTAACAGCTCAGTGATCTCAAGAAACATGTAATGCAAATTACAACAAAATAATGACCCTCTATATTAAAAAAAAAAACAATATATAAATTGGGAATAAAAAGGGCAGACAGACCCAGTGATTTCTTATTTGTGTGCGTGTATGTCTTTTATTGTGCTGTTAATATTGGTGCCGCACGTTTAATTTATTGTTGTAACTATGTTTCACTGTGACCGATCTTTTACAAATTAGCTTTTTTTTTTTGAAAGAACCAAGTTGAATTTTAAAATAGTATCTCTTTTGTAAGTCGCGAAAAGGATCTAAGAAAGTTTATGTTTTAAGACGTCTAAAAATTATTTTTATAAATGCTATATGTTCCTTGGGTCTGTGGTTAGATGCAATAGCTTTGAAAGGTTTACGGATTTACAATTCGAACCTAAATTAATAAAATATGATGATTTTTAGACTTTATTCGAATTTATTCTTGTTAATTCATATGTTATTTTTTACTACAATAATAGTTAGTTCTCGATTAGATGGGATTGAATAAGAACAAGCCTGTTTAGGTCCTAGAACAGTAAAATATGCCTGAATTTTGTGAGAGAAACGCCTAATAAACTAAGAAAACTTATTGTAATTTTTAAATGTGACCGAGTTCATAGGAGTGAAACTGTACAAAATTTAATTTAGAGGTGAAAGGTAAATTTGAAGTTTGATAAACGAATTGAACCCGGAGGAGGCGAAGTCAATAGATGTTACAAACAGTAACAATCAAAGGGATTGTGATTAAATGAATGTAATCAACATTTGACATTCTGTTCTAATTTGAATTTCAACTGAAAAAAATTTGGAATGTAATTTCTGAATTTACAAAGTTTTAATTTCATTACAAAGCAGAACTTATTTAATTGATATCCTAAAGCCACAATCATTACTTTTCCTAATTTAATTCAAATCATATCAGCTTTTCTCACGAAGATTGGAAACTTCTTTTATACACTGTTTGGTTACTTAATTCTCTCCAATTCTATTTATTGTAGAAATGAAAATCACAGGAAACATTTTGTAAGTTTTTAGCCGAGATTATGGTAACTTTTTCAAACGTTTAGCAGATCTTGGCTATTTTATATTAAAATTTCTGGATTTTCTGTTACCATTAAATTTGTGTAAATGAACTCATCCGATAGTTTTTTATTGTTTAATTTCCTTGAATCAAAAAATAGTTATTTTTCTATGGAAATTGGCGATATAATGCGTTATTTATTTAAGGAGATTTGGGAAAGGTTGTTAAAATTTATTTTTAATAAAATTCATTAAAGCATTATTTGAAATTTTCTCTTGCTTTTTTTTATATTCTGTAGGAAAGTTCGCCAAATAGTGTTGGAAAAAAAAACATTTGGGACCATAAAACTGAAATAGAGGTACGCAGTTGCAAGAGATTTCTCTTGTTTCAATAATACCCTACAAGATTGGGAATCAGAAGAAAGTAACTTTTTAAATGTTCATTCGCAACTTTATTGACCCTTTATGAAGAGGTTGATTTTAGATAGCCACTTAGAAACAATCAAACTTGTAACAGTGGTTATAATCAAATTCTTAATATACCTATTCTGTAGGAGTGTCATGATTGGAACTTCCGTAGTTTTGAAATACATCGAGGACAGAATATATTACATTCTCTTTATTTTTTTTTTCAGGCATTTTTAATACAAAACCACGCGTATTTATTATTGCTTTATATACATTGAGGTATTTTAAAAAAAGATGGTTTTCACAAGAAATATTCATGCAAACGAATGGTCAGGTTTAACTGACGAGTTACGAATCTTAGAGAAGAAAGATTCCAGAATGAAGAATTTTATTTCGAATCTGTCTTTCGTAATTCTCTCCATCAGTAAATTTAAAAGCCGAAGTAGATTTCGTATTTCTGGAAAGGTTTCCACATCATTCAGATGAATTTGGAACAAAGTGTCGTCATTTCACACGTACGTTTTATCCGTGATATTCTCCAGCTGAATGGGAAGCTGAAATTACCAACACATCTTCTCTCGTTCTTTACGACTTAAATACTGACCTTACGGTCGTAGAAGAGTGATGAATGGAAGAACGAGAAGAGCACAGAACGGGTAACGAGGTGGCAGAACAACGGGAGAAGAAGAAGATTAAAAAGGAGGGGAAAATTTTTTTCTTGAAGCATGTCTTTTAATGGAGACCTATTTTCTCTTCTGTTCAAGACACTTTCTCCTGAGGCATTGCCGAGATTCTTCACCCTGGTTGTGTTCTTGGTTTAGCATTGAAAGAAAATTTATGCATCAAAGACGCAGAAATCGTCAGGCAGAAATTCCGGGCGACAGAACTGAATGATTGTTTCAGTAATGACTAACAAAAAACTAGACATCAACTTTGGATCAATATCTAAGGAATTTTTAACCTAAATCATATTTTCTTTAAATATTTTTCTATTCTAATTATTTTGAGCGAGGGAAGTTTCAATTGAAAATTAAAATATATTTTTCCGTATTTTAACAAATAATCGGGCAGTAAAATGAAAATATTAAAAAATTGATAATTTATAGTTATTTAAGTTAATAATAAAAACTGATGCCAGATGAGCAAATATCTTCCAATAGCTTCTTTGTTGACAAAAGACTGAACCATATCATTTGGTGTAAAGCAAATTTGAAGCCCTGCATTTCATCGTAAACCACATCCTATGATGTACGTACGACATCTGTAGAAGAGACAATGCCAAGAATTGAATTTACACCAGAATACAGTAGTCGAAAAGAAAGCCACCATCGAGACCTCTGAGTGAACTGAAGGGCTCTAGGAATAAATAAAATAAAATTTACGACAAATCATTTAAAAAATAAATAAATAAAAAAAAAGTGTTATGATTGTTATACAGAAAATAGGACAAAAAAAGGAACAAAAACAAAATAAACTATTTCATTCAATCTTGAGGTAATGGTCGGAGCATTTATTAGAGTCCCAAGAAACTAAAAATTAATAGTATTTTCCATATTATTTAATACCTTAATAATATTAAGAAACGGAGAAAATAGGATTTCAATTTGCGGCATTTGTTAGCAGCAATAATTTCGAAATGAATGCTTTCCTAACAAACGCCGAGATGATCTCATGCTTTTTTTTATATTAACACAGTTAAATATTTTATATTATTTTTTCTTTTGTATTATTATTTCTTTGATTTACAGCTTTGAATTAATAAAGGTAATTGTTTTATGTAATGTATTTTGATGTAGTGCTTTAGGATAAAATCATGACTGTTAGTCTAAGAAAAGTAATTTTTGTAAGTATGTGTTAACCAGTTGAAACCCGATACAAATATGTAGGACCTGATTTGATTTACAACACATTATTTCTTCTAATATTGTAGGAATTATGTATATTTATATTATAATGTAATGCATTTGTTATAATTGAAGTAATTTTCAGCAATCACCACCAGGAGATCCACAGAGTAAAACTTTCACAATGTCATTTTTCCAAACGCCATAGCAATTACGTTGTAATTATTGCCTATAAAAACTTTCTACATGATTGGTGGATTCAGGTCGGCGGGGTTTCCTTAAGAGGAATCATTTAGTGCATATAAAATGTTCCTTAATTACCGAGTGACAATCGTTTCTCTGCAAATATTCTCTGCTTTCAGCTTAATTACGTAAATAATGTAGTTAGATAAACTAGTGGATGTCATGCGTTTCATCAAATTATTTCACGTTAGTCCAGTAAATTCGTTTAGTTACTCCATTAGGAGAACTCAGCGAACTAATAACTTCAAAATGACATTTTAATGAAATTAAATGGTATAATAAAAAAATGGCGGAAAATTAAACTCAACTTAGAGAGAAACTTAATTCTGAGCATCTACGACACAATATTTCATTGTCTATTATACTTCCATCTTTAGGAAAAAATCCCATTGTTATTAAAGCATAATTGTTTAAAGATGTAGAAAAATAGGCTTACTTTTAAAAAGATTACTTTTCTGAACCATGCCTATAAAAATAGATTTGGATAAAATTCGATTGCATATTATTTATTTAACAACAGTTATTGTTTTATTATATACATAAATTTTTATGTTTATCAATGGTTGAATATTAGTTTAAAATACTAATCTGTGTTACATTAACAGAATTGAGTATGTTAATGTAATGCATGAATATTTTTAGACAATAGAAAAGAAAACAGAATAAGATCAGAATAAAATACAGGTATCAGTAATTATAGATGTAGTAACGCTGTATTGAATACACAGCTATATAATTTAGTATAGAATAGAATTAGCTGTAGATCAGTTATGGTGTAGCGGTTTCTTTGTACGTTTTGTATTGAGTAGGAATTGTTCAGCTTTAATCTGGATCTTTGGTTATGATTATCAGTGGGTCGTTGATGGAAGTAGATATTTCTAACAATAGCCGCTAGATGGAGATGCGTTCTGTAAGGTTCAATATTTGTTACAGTTTTAAGGAGAAAATAAGCTTTCATAAATTTCGAAATTGGGGTTGGTTAAATTTCACTACCAAGTTTCAAATATAAGAAATCATACATTTGGACGGTTGAAAGGACAGTAAAAAAGCAGTCTTTTGGTACGATTTTGGTATCTTTTAAGTGAGAAGAGGTTAAACCTATTAATTTTTCTTTAAACTTCATTATTTTGAATTGTCACTTAATTATTAAATGTTAAATGACTGGCTTCTCTGACAGAATTAAACTTACAACTCGAATGCAGGATAAAAAGAAAAGATAAACTATTTTTAATTTCTCTAAAATTGCTCTAAATTTTCAATTCCATTGAAGATAACTTGTTTTATTTAACAGACTAGAAATTAAGAAACTTATTCATTGCATTCACATTAGATCAGGGATACCCAAACTTTTTTTTGGACTATCGATCTCTTAAAGGAATCTTTCACCTTTTGTCGACTCCTCCATACTTTAATACTGACTTGTATAGAGTTTTAATAATTAAAGGATGTTCAACAAGGTTTCTTAGGATCAAGAATCTTAGATTATACCACTCTAGGTGATCGGCACAAGATATTACGTCCAATTGACAAACAATTTTTTGAAATGTGCCGAGATGGAAAGTTGGTCTGTTTCTGCATTAACAATTTCCAGTCGACCCCAATCGAACCTTGACTGATTTTCGTCCACTGGAAACACCTTATTTACCGCTTTGGAAACCCTAAATTAAATAAAGAAATGTTAGTAGAAATTTTTTTTCTAGAATTACTTGGTAGAAATATAATACATCATCTAAATTTAATGTAGTGTTCATTTAAATTAACATTGTCTTTACAAGGATTTAAATAAAGACGACATTTTTAATCACATTTGTGTAAATAGAGACGAGACTCAAGAAGCGAATGTCGTCTGAATTCAGAAATGACAGATTACACACAGCAGAGAGATGCATGTTATGAATTACAATAAGAGACCACAAATGAAGTGGGTGACCACACTGGTCACACCAAGAAGTAAGGGAAATTCTAAATTGGTTTCCAAGGTACGAAAAAAAAAAAAAAACCGTCAAGAAAGCAGTTGCAAGATTAAAGGAATGAAATCGAAATGCTGTTGGATTTCACTGACAAAAAGAAGTTTCAGGAGCATAACCAGCACAAATATTAAGCTTTTAGATAACATACGTTCCCATCTTTGTAAGTAAATACAAATGCAAAATTACTGTTCAGAATTTTCTATTTATATTAAAGGCTATTTTTTTTTTTAATTACACTGATTTGATAATATCGCCTGTTAAAATGTGTGACGAATACAATTGTCACTGTCCTACGATTCGTATTAAAAATGTCAAGATTAAGTCTTTCAAATTATCCATTCTTTAGAATCATCTGATTTCCCCCTTGCTGTTCCTTTTCTATAATTCATTTGCCTTTCCTTCATCTTCCTCTCTCTCTCTCTCTATCTCCTTCAATCATCAGTCCTAATTTCCTTATTTTTCCCATACCCCTTGATGATGCTGTACTTATTCTTACTTAAGCATAAGTAAGAAAATGAAAAAAAATACTTATGTATTCTTATGATATTCTTATGTTATTCGTATGTATTCTTATTTATGTATTTTTTTATATTTGTTATTAGGTATTCTTGTATATCATTATTCCTGTATTTCTTTTTGCGTATTTTGCATACTTAGAAAATATATAACAAAGCAAATTAACCGAATATATTTTCTATCTGTATTTGTAAGTATATTGTATCTTTCCTACAAAATAAAATAAAATGTAAGAAATTAAATAATGGGAAAATACGCAGTTACAGTATCTCTAAAAATAAAAAAATAAGCAACATAAGCAACTGATTACCTGATTGCAGTATTACAAATCTAGAATTAAAATTTTAATGATGAACTAAATAATAAAAAAGAAAATTAAATTAAAGATGTTCATTCGCAATATCTGAAAATACAATATCAATGGAAATAATCCTTTTAGCTTTTGATAGGATTAAAATTAATCCAGCAACTTAAGTTAATAATGCGAATTTAATTACTTTTTTCAGAAATTGGGAAAAAGAAAAACATTTTAGTGTTGCGTTCATATGATATCATAATTTCAATATCAATGTAGGTTATTCGGTTTTTTTCTTTTTTAGATTTAAGAAAAAAAAAGTAAAATAACCAAAAACTCGAAAGAAAGTATTTCCCTTGAAATGTTATATTAATAAGATACCTTATAATTTCAGAACAATATAGTCTAACGAAATCTTTATTTATATTCAAGTATCATTTTTTCGTTTTAACGTTTTTCTGTTAATGTTATTTCTTACTTATCATTTTAAATAAATACAGTGTAGAAGAGGTCTTTAGAGTGAATTTGCAACGTTTATAAGCTATTCTAATAAAATATTTTTAAAATAGAAATTGCAATTTTCTGTCTTTGAGTTCTGTATTATATAAGATCAAAATAAATTTAAAAAAAAATAATAAGGAAGTATTTTATCCTTTTTTTTTTATTTCGTCATTAGCATGATGCAATTATAGTATTAGTAGAAAAGCTCCATTTTTTGACGGCTTTTCTTCTGTGGTTTTCTTTTTTTGCTAAGGATTAGTAATTCAGAATTTTAATCTTTAAAGCAATGATTTTCGGAACCTCACCTGTGAAGACTGTACATTTTTCTCAGTTGCGGTTTCGTAAATAATTAGCAGATGGTTATTCATGTTTTCATGAATGTAATTAAAGCTGAATTAAAGCTGAATCATGATAACAGTTGGTGGCAAAAGAACTAAGACTCTATCTTTGGAACTTCATAGGAGGAATTTTCCAGAACAACCTTTATATAATGCAGTATCTGAATTTTTTTTTTTTTTTTTTATATATGCTTGTCTGTTTCCTAATATCTAAGCTTGTAAAAAGATTTTTCAACATATTTCATTGAAAAGACGGTATAGAATTCCAATTTTGGCTTTCTTTTAGAAAAAAGACCAGTTAATTGACAAATTTATAGCTGACATTCTGCAGTTCCTAAGAAAATTCAGTTTAAGTTTGGCTTCCGATATTTTAAGACAGAAAAAAGAAAAAGACACCCAAAAAGAACAGAAAATGATTTTTCTTTTCCACGAGGGATTTCCACAAGAACAACATCTTTAAGAAAAGAAAAAAAAAGAAGAGTCTTTTCCAGTCCAAGGATATTCTTACAACTATAAAACAAGTGGAAATGTTCCAAATGCCCTGACCAGCGCCAATGTTATTTTCCAAAGGACTCTATAAACTCGTGAAATAGTAACTTCGTCGATTTCAGAGCTGCTGGAAAAGTACAGACGACGGTGGAAAATTTCCTTGATTTCTCGCCGGACAGGACTTGAGTGTTTTAGTAGGACATCTTTATGGAAATGGATTGGACGCAGGAAAATAAATCGTTCAAAGAAATAAAAGAGAACTCAAATGATTATCTTGAATTATCTGTTATTCACGATTTCTAAAAGTTTCTTTTTTTTGCATTTGAAGAAACTGAAGATGATACCTATTTATTTATTGATAGATATCAAGAGCCATTTACCAAATTTCAAACAAATTCAGATAGTTGTTGTGTAAAGTTCTCGAAGTTTTCCCTTTCAGCTACAGTTTCTTCTTGCTTCATGTCTCGCCCAAATCCTTTTCAGTTTTATTATGGCAAATATATCACTATACGTTCCGTTTTTTTTTTTGTGTGTGTTACTTTTTTCGTATACAGTAAAACTCTGCTATATCGCGATCTTTCGGATCCAAGATCTCGAAGATCGCGATCTGCCTGAGCGTTTTTTTGACTTCGCGATGTCAAACGTCGTATACTCTGACCCTATTATCGCCCACACGATTCCAAATCGATTTAAAATGGTCATTTCGCGATTACCTACATCATTCCGAGCGATGTGAGATAATTTTATATTTATAAATATTTATAAATCATTACCTTTTCAACCTTTGATGGGATATATTAGCCAAAATCTTCATATTTCTGTTTTCTTATGGTTTGGCGCCGCCATCTTGGGATTAGCGGTATTACCCAGTAAGTATTAATTGTAAGTAGCAAATCGCGAGCAGTTCTCAAAAATCAATCGATTTTCATACTTTTTGGGCGAAAATATGGTAAGTTTTGCAATTTTACAATTACACACCTTTTCCCAAAATAGAAGGGGTCCAAGACCAAATCGCGTTATATCCGAATTAACGATATAAACAACCTGTTACAGCCGAGTTTGAGTGTACATCATAACACCTACAGTATTTTCTAAGAAATAATATTAACCACCCGCATTATTTTGAATTTTCTCTCAGAAATAGAGGCATCCTACATGTTATGAATGTTTGGTGGAATTTTTGTTACTCTCGAATAAAATAGAGTTCCTAATAAAAGTGAATTTTTCCCTTTCCAAAACTAGCTTTTCTTTATGATTAGAAGATGTTATCAATCTAGAGCATCTGAAAACAATATTTATAATTTAACATTATAAAGAACAGAAAAGAAAGATATTATAATATCTTAGAGAGGAATTGAGATTAATAAATTCGAAAGTCTACTTTCCATAAAATACTATTTATAACCTGCATTTCGATTCCTACTGGATTCAAACAGTACAGATTTTCCATTTTAAAAATTAAATTCACATTATTTAAATAAATTGTGTAAATCTGATTGTATTACTTTCGTGAATATTTCACGGGTCGCAACTAGTTAAAATTAAATTCCACATTTTTGAAAAACACAAGATTGAAAAAGATGTTTTAAGCTCATTTTTTAAAAGCCATGACCTCCGCAACAGCCCACATATAATTTGAATGACTAACCCAAATTTTGTTAAAATAAAATAAAAAAATGATTTACCAGTTTCAACAATGACAATAACGAATGTCCAAAAGTCAATACCAATAATCCTGTCTGTTCAACAATGACGGCACGTGCTTCGACATTGTCCCCTACTTGCTGAGTAGTGAGCAAGTGGCTACACAGCCGAAATTATGTAAAAACCGAGGTTTTACAAACTCTCTGATAAATTTTGACACATGAACTTTGTGGAATAAACTTGCTCACATTTAGAAAATAATTTTAGCAGAGCGG
>JAFIDM010005346.1:17249311-17263490 GCA_023159025.1 Thereuonema tuberculata
GATTGCACTGTGGTTTGGTAGTAACCCTTTCTTGATTTTAACCACAAACTTCATGCATTTCAGTGTAAACTTCATTTATGTGGGAAAGAAAATCTCAATACGCTGATAATAATTATGTAATCGCGATTCGTCGAGTTGAAGTGGGAAGAATATTAGAGACGCCATGTTTAAACATGGGCGTGACGTCATGTCTGACGTGTACCAACGCTGCACTGTGATTGGTTATTTCTCTGCTTACAAATTAACAAATATCCGTACAATTTCTGCCTATTAATAGGATGATCAGCTAAAACAATAGATTAGCAAAGATTTAATTTTCATAGTCTTAGACCATGAGGCATTAACAGAAACAAGACAGAAACCCATTCTTTAGATTCCAATGCTTCTCGATGGGAATTTTTGTAACTTAATTTCTCAAGAAGGACTCATTGGAAATATATAAATATATCGTCCCTTGTCTATTTGAAATATTTTCCAATCGCATACTAAGTTTCAAGAATATCCCTCTACAGTTCAAAAGTTATAAGGAGTGAACATATGCAGACACTAATCCACAAAGTAGTATATTTTATTCAAAAATACGTTGAAATATCCGCATATTTTTTAGTAAAAAAGCTATGTTTTGAAAACATTTTCAGCAAAAATATCAAACGTTTCAGAAATAATCCGTCTCTAAAAAAAAACTTTGGAAGGATAAATGCTTTGAAATAAAGATTGGATTTATTTTTTGTATTATTTATTATTACTAATTTTATCCAGTTATTATCCAATTTTTATTACAATATCCAGGATGAAGCTGAAACGCCGAATCTGTAGGGGTTACAAATACAGGGACGTGACCTTCCAGATTAGGAGATGAATGAGGGTCTATATAGACTATAGTCTTAGTGCTATAATCTTACTATAATCTTAGGGCTGTTAATAAGTAAAATAATAATGAACTCAATAAATAATTGTTTAGTTTGAAATAGGCTTGAAAAAGGAAGATGTTTCTTTCCGAAAATTTGCTATGATTTAATATATTAAATAAATATATTTTATTTAATGTATTTTATTGGTGTAAGGATGTTTATCTTTCATTATAATACGACAACTAGAAGAGAAGAGATTAGGAGGAAATATCGACTTAATACTTATAATAATGAACTCAAGTAAAACTTTTTATAATTTAATTTTATTAACTACTGCTTTGATGTATTCAATTTGTTCTGCGTTTTTACTATTTAATCTAATCTAAATTGATCGTATTTCTCTATTTTTTGTCATTGGTTGAACTTTGAAATCAATTATTTAATTAATTCATCTAATTAGTTTGTCTGCACGAGGCTGCGAAATTAAAATAGATGATAATGAGAAAAGCGTTAATAAACAACCAGCAATTATTTTATCTCCTCTTCTTCGCCATAAATTATGCAACATCGAGTCAAAAAAACTTTGAGTAAACAGAAATATTCAATTGTTAGTGCCCATCATTTTTCTCTGAATTTAGAATCTAAATATCAATTTCACAGAAATAACAGCAGAAATAACACGAACTAATACATACACTATTCGTGATTATTTGCATAACTTAGGTAAGTTATATAATAATTAATAATAAACATTTCTAAAAACAAAGCTTTTTTCTTAATTTATATATTTAAACATAGTGGAAAATTTTATTTTGATTTTAATAATGTAATGACCGTAAAGAATTAATTATTTCTTTTATTTTTGAAACTTGTATTTAAATAAAATGTCTTCCGTCTTGCTTGGCAGGAGAACGGACAGGCATCCAAAACCTACATGGATGGATGACATTTCTATCTGAATTTCAAAAATTGTTCATGACTGTACCCAAACATGGGCATAAATGAACACACAAGACATGAGATAAAAAATGGTTATAAATGAAGTAAAAAAAGTAAGCTGTAATAAGTTTGCTTGCAAAAAATTCAAATTTCTGAAGGACATAGATGGAGAATGGATGTACAGAAAACCAGCCGGAGAGAGATGTCAGTATGGATACCCGGAACTGCAATGGAGATGACACATTTTTGTGGCAAGCTTTCACTAAGTTATCCAGGAGTTCCTAAAGCAAATTGGTCCACTTCTCCTTCAGAGCACGGATTGAATCCCAGACGTGTTTGATGGGGGTTCAGGTCTGGGTAGAGTGCTGGCTACTCCATATGATGAATTATCTCCATCTCCAAGAGTGTTTGCACTTTCATACGATGATGATCCATGCACATTGGTCCTTACTATGATACAGGGTTTTGCGCATACAACCGGACATGTTGCAGACGTCTCACCACAGTTTGTCGGATATCCGCGTTCCTGGGATGGAGGAGACTCGCAAGCTGACCAGCAGCGGTGCAGCGATAACGTTTTGCTGTTTCAGTTAAAAATTTGTCTTCATGCGTCGTCGTAGAGGGAGAGTGACTTCTTCATGTGCGTCTGGAACACATTCCGTTACTTTGAAACGCTGGCAAGAGGGTTGGATACAACATTATGGACGATTCCAAACTCCTTGACACCACCAGTTATTCTGCGGCCTTCTTCCAGCTTTCTTACAATACTTTCCCGCGAGATCTAGATAATGTCTTTGTAATATACCGAAAATCTCCCGTTCGTCCCTACTTTCTTTCATCGTTCCTTAGAACAATTCACCTACGCTTGCCTTTAATTTGCCTTTAACCGTTTCAGGCTACACCATGACTTGAGCGCGCATGATGCATAAATTTGCAAGTGCATCACGTATCTACTGATCGTCCACATGTACACATGATGTAATAGTGATCGTCCTTGGAGAGCAATACATAAGCGTTCAGAATCTAATTCTAATGGTTTCAAATACAAAATCGGACGAAACAACTTGTGTCAATTTCCGTACATTTTCAAGAAATATTCGAAATTACGGTCATCAACTGCGATTCAGGTTCTGACATCCTCTTGCAAAATGCCTGGCGCATTAGTACAATCAAATGTTTCTTCGACTCGACATTCTCGTAGTAATTCTTCATGTGGCCTCAATGGAAAGTCCATTGGAGACCAAAGCTCTGAATCATTTGGTCTGTCATTACCTCTAGCTTTGCTTTAAATTAACATCATGTCGGCGTACTCAGCAAAACACTAGGATATTCTGCACCTGCGGCAGACCATAATAGTCAATGAACATAGTCATGCTACCTTTGCTTGTCAAACTATCCAAAATGGTTCAGAAGGGTCAGTAACAGGACAGTGGTACGTTTCCGAACATGGGTTCCTTATCAAAAAGTGATCTATTTTGACCATCCTCCCTACACGCCCTAGAAATGTATTCATTTAAATCATGTAGAATGAAAACTGCTTAAGGCATTTTTGTACGCTTTTAGCTGAGTTTTGAAAATCTAATTTCATTTAATAAAAAAAAAATTGAACTTTCCGTAAATTAATATTTTACTTAAGCAAACTTTAATATTCGAATTGAAATCTATAAATACTTTACTTTGTCACTGAAGATAATTACATCATTTTAGAACAGTTTAAATCTTGACTAACATTGCTTTCAGTAAACAATCTGGTATCTATAATTTATACACGCATATTTAGATATATTAGTAAAAACATCTGAGAAGGGCGGCAAACACTACATCAGATACTATGTCACTCCTAGAATTAAAGAAAGACAATGAAAACCTTTGGAAATAGGACTATGTTTATTAATTTTTCTATAAAAGGAAATCGAAACATTATATCTGAGGGAAATCCACTTTTTCTACGTTATCTACATTAACATTTCCATAATGCACAAGTGACCAATGTGGTTGCTTCACGTTCTCGAAAACTTGCCCAAAATGCGCTAGAAAACTTATCATTTGCAGCTTGCCGAAATCGGAGTCGCATAACACTCGGAAGTAAACTTCCGCTGGCAAGTCTCCTTTTCCTCTCTTTGAAATCGCGATTTAAAATGCCGCGACGGCGAGGCGCTGAAAAGTGGTTTTGCAGCTTTAGTTTTGCTATTAATTCTGAACTCATTCAACAACAGAGATAAAGAACAAGGGGAAATAAAAGAAAGATCTGGAAAAAGAGAAGGTAGAAAATGAAACCGTGGATGAAAACCAAGGAAACAAAATACATTCAGATTCCGAGTGAACTTACTTGAGTTTTACAATAAGTTTTGAGCACCTGTAAAGTAGCCTTTACTGCATCTTTCACACTACATTTTTTTCCTGAAAAGTTTTTCTCTAAGATATTCTTCTAGAGCTATAAACATACGTAAGTTTCGTTTTGTTTCCAGCATGTGGTGATTCCACGTTATCTCTGATAGAAGTTCGGAGATCAACCCATTTCCTGTGAAGATATGGTTTCGAACAACGCACGGAAGTAATGCCATGAAAGGCTGACTGCGCCCTTTGGATGGAACTTTTTCACAATAGACACTGTTAAAAGTTATTCCTGCCGTGGCAGAAATTGGTCTCTCACTTTGCTAATTATAAGGAAAAAAAGTAGATAACTTCAAAATTACTTTTGAATACATTTTTAGCTTCTATTTGTAGTTCAGGTTTGTGTTCTTAGTTTTTGAATGGCTTTAATAATGAAAATGGAAACTTTGTACCAAACTTTAATCTCTTTGAAATGCTTCTCTTGAAGTAACTCATAAAAAGAATTTTTTTTTCTTGCTGAGAGGCACGACAGCAGAAGTTAGGCATGAATTTTGATACAGAGACTAAATCTAGGGGAAAAAAAAACCCACCCAAGCTAATTTCGATAAAAAGAAGAAAAAAAATGTTAAACAAATTTCCTTGTTGTTCTTTTTCAACAGAAGACTAAGTATTAATCAAATTTTGTATCAAACATGTTCGGAATTCAAATAAGGTTCAAAGAATGGAAACAGAAAAAATGAAATTTTTGGAGCTGAGAAACTTCTAGAAATTTGTTTTTCCTCTTTACAGGCCTATGGACAAGCATAAACTCTTTGGGGATAACACAACATGAACAGAAGTTGCTATTTGAAAAGATTTATAGAAAGCACTTTACAACATGACTTTTTGTGTAAAACTAAGATTATACAAATAATGATGTTAGTAAGAAATCAACGTTTGAAAAAATTTCCAGCAAAAATATCAATTAAAAGTTTCAGAAATAGGCCATCTCTAAATAAAACTTCGGAAGGATGAATGCACTTTGAATAAAGATTGGATTTATTTTTTTATATTAATTATTATTATCAATTTTATACAATGCCCATGGTAAAACTGAAATGCCGTATCTCTAGAGGTTACAAGACGTGGTCTTCCAGAGTAGGGGATGGATGAGGATTCAACAACGTTTCTCATAAAAAAACATTTATGTTCATAATCTGTGATTGAATGACAAAACAGTCATGGCACTGAATTAAAGATTTGATTCTTGCTCGTGCGAAGTTAATAAGGCCCTAAAAGGCTGTAGTTAAACATACAACGTTTAGTTTATAAAATCACTAATCAACGTTTAATCAAAGAGATAACTATCTTAGTAGTATATTAAACGTCACGAACAAACAATATTTAAAAAAAAAAATGAATTACTGAACTATTCTTGTTAATGTAATTATTCCAGGGATTCTATGTTTATTGGTACTTTTTCACGAGTTTACATTTGAAACCAATGATTTATCCCTTACCTCATTCTTTCTCTTCCAGTTAAATATGAATGATTGATGAACAACCCAAGAAAGCTCTCTCACAAATCTCGCATCCTTTCCCTTAACGCCTTCTAATATTAAAGCACTGCTTTGGTTTTTATCTACATCCACTTGTCACAAGAACCTACAATTTCAGAAATCCTATATGAAATAATTTCAAGTTCAGGTGAAAAAGTTACCCTTTAATTTCATACGCCTAGGCAAATTATTTGTCAAGAATATCTGACACTTCAGAAAAGTTGATTAGTGTTCCCGGTCTCCACACTCATAATTACCATTGTTTACAGAGTCATACAACGTTTTGCGGTTCCAATGCGATCGATTCGTTTATCGTGGCTTCAATATGAGTATATAATTTCTAGTTTACAGAGCCAAAGCCAAATACATTAAGGTAATTTGACAACGTGGATTACTCGGTTGCGAGCTTTCCTCAACCAACAGCCAAATGCTAAAATGTATTTTATTTAACGAGTTGTGAAGAAGTTTATTAAAGCTAACAATCAATCTGGACGGAGAGATTTAGACCTGATGGAAAATTTTACGCCTCTTAGATATTCAAGTCAGTTATGAAAACTGTTTTCATTAAACTTACTTGTTAGTAAAACTTTGAATACTATGTATATTTTTAATGCTTGGGGAAGAAGATTAGGTTGCAACCATTAAATATTTTTAAGTACATCAAAAGCAACACTTTTCTTGTAAAGAAAGTTTCATGTTTCTGCAGTAAAGTAACAGTTTGATCTTAAATTTCATTTAATATTGATATTTTCATTAAGTAGTTTCCCACCAAACATCTAAATAGTTGAAAGGAATTGCATTAACAATTTCATTTCAATAAAAAGAAACAAGTAAACATTAGAATAGTAATTAAAGCATTTATAAAGTTCCAACAAAACAATACTGAATACAAGAGAATGTACCTAGATAAAGAAAAAAAAAAGTAGATAAAATAAAAAAAACCTAAAAAGATTAGGTGAAAACATTAGAATATTGAAACATTGTAGTTCAGTTTTTAAAGATTATGATTGAGTTTCAGTCTGGGTTTCGAAAACAGGAAAATTATTTATGTAAATATAATGAATTAGTTGGAATTTGCCTTAAAAAGCGAGAGATTTATAATGACGTTATCATTTTTAAAATTTCAATGTAAAGTCTACCGAACACTCATAAACAGCTCTAATAATTACAAAGGATACAGAAACTAACGTTGAAATTTGTAACAAGTATCGTTTAATACTGAAATTATTAATAATCATCAATATATATATATTAATACTTACATTAATAATCACTAAGAGGAACTAATTTTTATTTCTGATTGATATCTTAGCATGAATCACTGATTATTGAAGGGGAATTTAAAGATTTAAACTAATGACCTAAACTAGATCTTTAACGAAAGAGATGCTAGCTTCTTTTACATGAAAAAAAAAATGCACGAAGAAAGTATTAAAAAATGCAAAAGATTGTTAATGATTTTAATCAGACGTCCTCCTGCATTGATGAACGTATCTTAAAAAACAAACTTTGCTTAATTAAAGTGAAAATACTAGTTTTTTGAAAAGAATATTTTAAGGTTTTCAAAAATAACTTTCATTTTCTTCTTCCATTTGGTGATATTTATTAAGAATATACTATAATTTGATACAAGTGAACATCAAAAGTATGAAGTATTATCATACTCTTTAACTCTTGCAGAAATTGATTTTATATACAGATAATGACAGAAAGAATAACGCTTTTATATAATACAATAATTGTCGTACGACTTAACGCTTTTTCAATTTTGTGACTAAACTATAAGAGATAGATTGATCATGTAAATGGATAAAATGTAGAGCTTTTTAAGACAAACAAAATCCTACAAAAATCTTTCGAAAAAAGTTTTTGGTTTCCAAGATGGCGCCTTTTTAAGGGTCAAATTTTGACTTTTTCTCAATTTAAACGAAAAGTATAAAAGTTGGAAGAGAACATTATATTGAGAAAATGTTGGTATTTGAAAGTTCTATCGAACGGTATATCAGTCATTAACAAACTTTTCTGCGTTTGGAAGATACATTTAAAAAAGGAAGCGTTTTTGCGGAACCCCCATGTGAGTGCCAACGCGCAATACAACTGAGTTAAGCGGAGAAGCCCACAGCGAGCTGGGAAGTCGTATATTCTTCGACCACCATATTAATTTGCAAAATAAAGGTTTCGTTTTTTTTAATGCTATACATGCAAGGGTTCCGAAGCGAAGCGACGGTACCCGTCTAGTGAAAGATAATTATATAGTACAACCTTCAATTCTGAGTATTTTAAATTAAGAAAAATTCAAAGATTCCTTATATTTTTAAAAAAGTACATATTCTTTTACCTTAATCGCACAGCAATAAAAACATCAAAGCTGAAACAACCTACCTGTAAAATAGAAAAAGAAAAAAAAAATCAGTATTTTTTAATAGAAATAAGTAAAGGCAAGAGTATAGTTGTGGTATGATTAAAATATGAAAGAAACGTTTTCTAAGCAGGCAACGACCTGAATTAAATTAAATAATTGAAGTGATATTAAAGTCTGTCAGTATAGCTAACATTAATACATTAGTTCACTAAACATGAATTCGGGTAAACACATTAAAGAACAATTACACTAAATTCTACTGTAAATTTCAATAGTAGATATAAATGCTTTATTTCTCTCTATCTTCTGCTTGAAATAGTTGTTGATGTTTAATAACCCTTTGTTTTCTTTAAGGTGAAGCTGGGAGAGTTTCTTCCCATAAGGAAACTTCACTTAAAAACTCTTTCAAAACCAAATTCAGTGTTATTGTTTTTTCTTTCTTTCTTTTTCTGTTTTCTTTTCCATTGGTAACTTCGTCCGTCAATTAAAAGATCCGCCAAAACAACGGAGAAATCAATGGAAGCAGAGCAGCTGGGGGGGTGTTTGCAGTTCTCTCACCCATTCTAACTGGAGCTTAAGGAGTCTGCTGTTTGTTTTCTTAGGACTTATCAAAAGAGAGATCAAAAAGAGAAGGCTGAATAGAATTCAGATTTTGAACGACCGTTTATTTGTGCATCTGTTCGTCAGTTGCAGAAGGAAAGGACACAGATCAACAAAGAGGACATTAAAGAACCAAAAACAAGGTTCTCCCTACGTAAATTCTCTAATGTATCCTACGACAGAGTAACCACTGATAAATAAGCATTTCTTCATCTCTCTATATTAAAAGTCAATATAATCCCAACAACGATTTTTTTTATTATATTACTCTTAGTTAAATAATAACCTATCGAAGAATAAAACTAGCTGAAAAATGGACGTCATGTTAGCTAGATGTATTTTAATAGCATTATAAAAGAAAGTCACTTAAATTAGTATAACAAGTTTTTAATATTAAGCGAATAGTATTTGTATTAGTCATATATAATAGTTTCGAAATAATTTTGTTATACAATGCACAATTTAGATATTACACGTCCATAAGCATATTATAGCTTCTTATCAACGCAGAAGAACATATTCAATAGTTCTGTAGACTCTAAAAAAATAATGCGAATTGTTAATTAATATCAAAAATTTTTAAAATATAATTAAAAATAATCGTTCTATTTCTTTTTATGCTAGGAAGTTACTGTTATTATGAGCTGGTTATTTAGGTAAGTATAAAGAGAAAAAATACAATTAACTTCCGTTTCTCGATGTATTAATAACTGTCCAGAACAAAACAGTAATTACGGAACCGTACAGTAAACCACAAGCTAACAATCAGATCATGCCCTTCAATTCAGCTACTCCATCTCATGTTAAAAGAAATCTTATAGCAATGAAGGTAAACAAAAACTTGTTCCTTGAAAATTTGACTAAAATAAAAAATAATTGTTCTGTTGAACATATCGTAAAGGCTATTAATAATGGGTACCCTGAGAAATTTGTTTCCTACATTATACAACAAAGTTTAGATTGTATTTATAATCCAAAGCAAAAAAATAACTTTGATGGTATGATTTGGACTGCATTTCCTTATCATCCCAGCACCTATAAAAGATTACAACAAATTTTTCGAAATACGGATATTAGAGTAGGATACCAGTTAAAAAATAAATTAACATATTCCTTACCCAATAACAAAGATAAAGTATTAGACAAGAACAAAAAAGGATGTATATATTTAATTCCTTGCATGAAACATGATTGTCCAGTGTTTCCTACGTAGAAACAAAGTATAAAAAACCGGATGTCTGGACATAAAAGTTGTATAAAAACCGGTAACATTAATGGGCCGTGCTGGCGTGGCCGTGCGGTCTCGGCGGCGGTCTGCCGTGGCGGCCAGTGCGCCAGTACCTGGGTTCGAATCCCGGCAGTGGCATGGTTGTTTCAATTTCCTTTCCTGTGTTGTCCAGCCTCTTCTTCACTTTCTCTTCGGTCTGATGTCATTCCTTAATGGCGTCCTGGGGAAGGCCACGGGAAACCATCCCAGTATCTTTCCCTTGAAATTCTAGGGAGTCTGCTAGGGGTTCGCCATCTAGCGCTCCCTGGAACACGGAGGCTTCGGATACGAAGCGCGCACTACAACAAAAACATTAATGGTTCCGGGATAGCATATCATACTTACAATACAAACCCCGTAGGTGAATTTGAAAAGTTTTTAATGTTAGGCAACAACAAAATAAGATTCCAACATTTCTCTAGTGTCTTTTTTCTTATTACTTCATTAGGTTCTTACAACACAACTGTACCTAATAAAAACATTTATAAATATATTGACAATTATAAGTTTCAGGTTCATTCATCTAAACAGAGGAGAAATATTCAAGAACGCATCAAAAAACGAAGAGCTGAAACACAACAGACAACGTCATGATAGCATCCTTATTCTTCAAAGTGCCGAAAAAAGATCGAGGACTTGGAATTTGGTCATCATGACGTCGTCTAAGAACGGAAACCAAACAGATGACGTCATGATGACTTCATTCCAATTCTTCCGACAGATGGCAGTCAAAAACCCCTTTTCCACACCCAAAGACATAGCTTCAAGTTGGCACCAATCAGAAGCTGAATATTTAAATTTTAAGTTTATTGGGTGTTTTGTGTTTGAAATCATTTATAAAATCAGAACCTATGTAAGAGTCCAATGTTGAAGAGGAGTTCTGCGGAAGAACTCGAAAGGCTTCAATAAATATTCTTAAATGTTTTTATAAACTTTTTTTAAAAAAATTTGTATGTGCTGTTTTTTATCATAATTTTTAGTCAAGAAAAAATACAACTCATAAAACAAAAAGATGTAAATGTATTTTACAAAAAAAAAGTATTTTATGCAGTTTCAACTTGAGCCATTATAATGTAAAGTTTCTTTGCTTTGTCTACAGAGTTTTATTTAAAAAAAAAAATCACATTCTTTTGAAAAAAAGATTCTGAAAATTTTTCTCAGATCATTTTAACAAGAACCAGAAAACCTTTAATTATGAAAAATTGTAATATATTTTTCGTGATTATGGGAAGGACCTTGATTGATTTATTAATACGATTTAAAAAAGCTTGATAAAAGCTTTGCATTTGAAATTTAAAGCTTAATCTATGAAAAGGAGGGAAAAAAGCCCATGAGATTGAATGATGGATGACTTCCTTCCATCTTGAGAACTTCAAATTAACAGAAATCTTTCCTTAAAAAAAATAGAAAAGACTCCGAGTTTATGACTCAGGTGAAGAAGATTATACTTAATGCTTCAGATAAAAAGAGGATGTTATTATCTTTCTTTCCGAAGTTAAAATTCAAGAACGAAATCTCATTAAGGTTTATTTTACAGCTCCAAGAAGAGTCATTACGCCTACATTTTTAATAGAAGAGAAATGAAGTCAGAAAAAGCAGTAGTTACTGTTTATTTTAAGAGATAAAGGAAAAATGTTCAATGCCTTAATCGCATTATTCAAGGAAGTTGAGTTTTCCAGTCAACAGTCACAAGTTTCTTTGGCGCTGTCAAACTTAATTGGTGGCTGAACTGGATTAAGTTTCTAAGTTTTTGGGAATTTTAATTAAATCTCAAGCTGTTCCTTCCGTACCATTTTTTTTCCTTATTTGCAGCTAATCTTGGATGGAGGGGATTTCAATGTTGCCCTTAAGTTTTTGCTTTCTTTCTTTTCTTGTATGGAAATTCAATTTCAATTTACGTCTTATTGAAGAACTAGAGGAGGAAGGAAAAAACAGGATATCCGAGAATACGGTTATTTTTTTCCTATTAGCAATTCATCTAATCAGCCCGAATATTGACGAAAACAAAACTACGACTTAAACGGAAATACTGATGATGAAAAGCAATTGATAATGGGTTTTCCAATTTCATCCAAATTACAAGAAGTTAAAGTGTTCTTTTCTGACAAGCTTGTAACTAAATTCTGACAGCTTTCACTGGAGCCAATCAGCTGCTAATAACTAAAAGGTCAATAAAATGTAAGCTTCTTTATTAACTACTATGTCGCCTTCGTGATTTCAATTCGTTTCCACATTAAATATCGGAAAAAAAAGAAAAATTTTAGTATTAAAAACTATTGATACATTCTGGCTCTGCCATCTTTCTCAAGTAACAGATTGTAAATGAAGTTCAGTGATATTAGAAAATTGATTAAGACTGCGACTGATGTAAGATGCCGCCTATAATTTTGTCAATTATATGTATGGTTCAATCATATGCATTTCATTTGCCAGTCCCTGCATAAACCTGGTCAAGGAGACGACCTTTCACGAGGCAGATGTGTCGGAATCTGGGTTCGATTCCCGGCACCGACAAGGATGTTTATTTCCTATCCAGTTTATGTCAGCCTCATCTTCACTTTTTCTTGGGGTCTGAAGTCATTTTCATAAGGGGTTCCTGAGGATGGCTTGAAAAAAAACCACCTCAGTATGTATTCTAGTTGAAGGAGGTAGAAACTGCACCGTCCAAGACACCAGGGCAGATATTAGACCCTTTTCCCCTTAGCTAATGGTGGAAGTCTTCGTCCAGCAATGGACTAAGATTATATAAATAAAATATATTTATTTATTTATTTATTTATTTATTTATTTATATAAAGATTAATTATATAATATTTTCTATAATTTTGTTTTGGGAGTTTGTTAAAAAATTAAAAAAATATAAATTTTTTTCCTGAATATATTAGTAAAATAAGAATTGGCTTTCAAATGTCACTTTAAAATATTTATCGTCAAAGTTGCTGCAGTCTGAAAGTTTCTTCAATTTTGGTGGTTTGTATTCTCTTCGCAAAGTAAACTTAACAAGAAGATGAATCGAATTAGAAATTAAAAACTTACATTACCAGAACTTCTTAGTTTACTTTATGTTGATTAGTAAATAAATTTCTGACTATTTTTTGATGATTACGTTGACCAGCAATAGAGCTTTCTCTCTTGTCTGCTTGATAGGAAAAGGCATTGTAAGTAAAAGAATTTGGGAAAGTGAAAACAACGGTTTCTGAAGCCAATTAAACACTTGAACAGTGTTGTTGATTGTGACCTACCCAGAGGCTTTTCCTCATGTCCTTCCACTGCATCCAATACAAAGCAATGGAATTTCTACGAGATTTCCAATTACAGTGATCTGTAGGTCAAATAACCATAATTGGATCGAGATACGCCCCAGAGGTCAATTTATAATTGCTCGTTTACTACGACCCTCTTGATTAGCAGAAGGCATTTGGCTTGATTAACAGCGTGAACTGGGAGACACAGGAATATTTATCATCAAAACATTTTTATTCCGATATCATGGCTTTATATAGGTCATTGGTTTCTATAGGAACCACAGAAAAATTTCGTTAATCTCATTGGACAGATTTGCATCAGTTTTAAAACCGAACAGCTTACAGGAGGATTTAATTAATAGAGATGAATTATTGAAATCCCTACTAAAAGAAATAACATACGATTAAACCTCTCTACTATTTTCTAACGGCATCATCAAACTGCTCATATAGATATTTCCATGTCATTTTGGTCCAATAATGAGTCTTTTCCCGTTCCGTCAGAATTTAAAAGTAAAGTTAAAGACATTTATTGACATTAAATACAAATTTCTAAGAATTATATTTTTTTTCCTGAGTTTTTTCTAAACTATAACAAAGCCGTGATTTAAGATTAATTCACTGATAACATATTTAAATTAAAAGAACAAATTCCTAACAATGAGCGATCATGTCAATATGAAGCATCCAGGTCAGCAGATGTTTCATATTTCTTAACTGGCACAATTATTCCAGAAACACTTAATTTGCGTATTTGGGTGAATCTACGGAAAACCTGTAATTCGTGTCACAGAGCAATAAATTGAAAATGATTAAAATATTTATCATTTTTCAAAATCACACATCGAAGTACAAAATATACTATAGTTTAGTATAATTTTTTTTTTTTAATTTTATGGAATTTCCAAAAAAAAAAAAAGTTGTTCACAGAAGGTGATTCGTCACTTCCGTGGACTGTCACAAGCTACAGTTAAATAGCTTCTAAAGATCCAAACTGCTTTATTTTTTAATATTTTTCAAATAATATATATATTGTGAAATCA
>JAFIDM010005346.1:17263590-17275287 GCA_023159025.1 Thereuonema tuberculata
ATTTTGGATTGGGAAGTGATTTTATTCGTCTGAGCCGCACATTTGTCAGGAAAATATTACCTTTTTATTCATTTTTCGTAATTTGCACAGCTCATCCCATCACTTCTGTGGTCTTGTTTAGAACCTAATTTTTCTATGGAAAAATGATTATTTCTATGCATGATAATTGAAATATGGTAAACTTAATTTTCAGAATGACTTATGTTTCTTGACCCTTGTGCTCTTCATTTTGAGGTTAGGAACACAAGTATTCGTCACTTCCGTGGACATTTGGGGTCCATGGAAGTGATGATCATCAACAATAGCGGCTACTATGTTTTTCACGAAAACTTGTCTTTCACTTCCAGTCTTTGTCAAATGCCAATAAGGATATTTATAATTATATATAAATATATATAATATAATATATGATATATATGTAATTATATATTTACATTTTTATGGACCTTTAAGATTGACAGTCTGATTCATTTTTATTGTACTTGATTTCCTCTTTCGATGAAAAGTTCTTTTAATTCATAAATTATAGTCTTCTATTTATTTATTTCATAGTTTTTCCCACGTAAATTCACTATTTCGAATATAATTTATATTAAAATTCGACATCGTTATCAATACAAGTCACTTCTGTAGACGTAGCCTACCATCATTTTTTTTTAATTTTTAATTTAAATAACCAAAATGCGTTGACCTGAACCACATATATCATGGATGTAAGAACGTCAAAAGCAATCATCTCAATTTTTTTGAAAAGGAAATCTTGTAATTTAAAATCTCAAAAATTTCTGACGTAAATGGGTGAATCTACAGAAAACCTGCAATTTCAAACATCCACATCTATTAATAACTAAATTTTGTGAAAGGAAACTTAAACGAAAATTACAATCAGGAAAAGTTATTAATGATGCAAGAGAAGACATTTTAGCTCTTCTCCTTTCCTTTCAGTTGAGAAAATAATGGGTGTTAAATTTCCATTGTGTCAATTACTTAAAATAAATTTAAAATGACCGCGAAGATGGATTCTGAATAGTAATAAAATTAAAACAAACACCATTATCATTAAACACACACGACTGAAATTTCTGCGCGTATATTTCGACAGGATCTTTTTCATTCGTCAAAATGTTATTTTACAAAGCCTTTGTTGCAATGAGGCAATGCCCAAAAATATATTCACCCAGAAAGATTTAGTAAAATCTTTATATTTTCAGTGATTTAAAAAATTGAAATTATTAAATTAAATGAAATACTAAAAGAGCGCTATTTACCAACAAAAGCTAGTAAGTACTTAGATAGAGGGTAAAGTTCCGTGTTGACTATTACTGGAAATGAATGGCTCAGCATTCATAACAAATATTGTCGCAGTTAACATCGAAGATTTTATTACATAAAAATATTATTAACAGCTATTATAAGAATTTACATATTTATTAAAATTTACTTACTGTAGAGATAATTAATTTAGATTACTTCATTACTAGTTTAGATTAAAATCTAGAATTAGAAGCAGTTTTTCTATATGATAAATATAAGGCCTTATGCTGTTGACTGCCGTGATGGCGTTGCCGTGCGGTCTAGACAGCGGTCTGCCGTTGCGGCCAGAGTGCCAGTATCCGGGTTCGAATCCCGGTCGTGGCGTGGCTGTTTCACTTTCCTTTCATGTGTTTGTCTGCTTCTTCTCAGTCCCTTGTCTCTTCTCTTCCCATCATCCCAGTCACCTGGTCAGTCGGGGTGATTACGACCAGTGTTCCCGCCGTTCTTAGGGGGAACGCCTTGCGTCCCGCCGTAGACTGACATACAAGGCCGAAATAAAAAAAAAAAAAAAAAAATGCTGGTGACTAGTATAGGCATTTCACTCTTGTTGATGATCAACAAATAAAGTCGCAGCGAATGTTTACATCTCAGTATCTCACTGTTTAATGTATTACAAAAAAAAATAGATATAGATTATAAGTCATATTAATACAGCGTTTATACTTCAAACTGTAATTTCGATTGTATTTTCAATAGAACAGGCTTCTTTGAGTTAGCATAGAACATACCAGAGGTATCACTAATACAGGGGTTTCTAACTACCCTTTACTTCTGCATCAACATTTTAACTTTTTATCAGAAACTATCCTGTGTACTAGCATGTAAATTTTGCAATTTGTTAGATATGTCAATTTAGAACGTATTGTATTATTTAGTAGTGAAAAGCATTTGAACACTCAAGGGTTCAAAAAGATAAATAGATGGGAAACGCTGACTTAATAGAACAAAACAAAATAATTAAAGCAACATGAAAACAAAAAACTTCCGAAACATAAAACAAACATACCCATCCGTATGAAACCACCGATTGAAAAAGATATTTTAAAATTCTTAAGTTTTTACAAATGGATTCAATTTCTAGCAAAATCAATGGGTTCCTCATTTGAATTCCAATAATAAAGAGAATTTTTGATGTATATTTTTTTTTTTTTACCTTTAAGTTCCGTTCAAAACTTAACAGGAACTTCAGCCCTTTCTAATCTAAACTTACAAAAAAGTTCGTCTTTTAGAAATTGTTTTGAGTTACTTTTCTCGTATTTCAAAGGATAAGCGAATTTATTCTCAGTTTGAACTAAAGTTTTCTGGTCCAATCCTTTTTCTGATATATTTAATGTAATTTTGGTACCAGGATTTGTTTATCAGTAAATACGTGTTAATACTTCATGCAGTAAACTCTCCCTTGATATCAAGAAAAAAAAAAAACATTCTTAAAGTTCAAGAAACGATAAAAATGATAATAGGTTTTTGATTTACAATGCCGGATTTCCAATACTTTGCAATTCGGAATTCTTCTCAAGAAGTTGTACCAGTTCATCCCCTTCAATTTCGAATGTAGGTCACTGAGATCGATCTGCTTCCGACCAAGTCGTTAATAACTTCATTTCCCGTTGCTCGCAATGGGGAGAAGGTGGTTCGGGAAATCTGCGGTAATGTATGGAAGGCAGAAACGTTTACTTACGGCCAGGAAAATGGATCCTCTTGTCAAAGTACTTTCTTAATTTATGCTGCACCCAAATTTTAAGGATTTTTTTAGGGAGATTTATTGTTTCACTTTGATATTTAAGTAATGGATTCTATTAGGATTTAATTATATTGAAGGGAAATCTGTAGATGAAAGAATTAAGTCTTATTGAAATTGAACGAAGATCTTTATTTTAAATTTATGAATTTTCTAGAATATCAAGAAAAATGTGCTTTTTCGTCAAGAGGCACAACGTACTCTTGCAATATATGAAACGTTATGATTAATGTCAAAAAACTTGATTCAACAGATACATAGAAAACTATAGACCCCAGAAAATAAGCAGTTTGATAGAAGGATGGGTGGACAATCTAACACAGCTAAAGCAATAGAAAAATGTTTTTGCTCTAAATATAATACATTAAAAATATGTATTTTTAAGCTTTTAACAAATTTAGGTTCTATCTATCATGTGGACATAAACTCAGATTACACAAAATTTTATATACCGGTATTAATAGTTTAATCTGCTACTATAATAATTCTTCAATTCTGTAATTGTTTCTATCTAAAGCCTATAAGTTATAACTTGTTGATAGTCATCACCATCTAATGGATTTCTACAAATATCTAACCTGTATTGTATTCTGTAAAGCCTATATAGTATGGCTTTTAATCAGCTTCAATCTTTTTTCGAATTTAGGATGTTTTATAAAACTAAGCAGGCCCGGCCTTAGAGGGCTACGGGGCCACAGGCGAGCTAGAAGTGCGGAGAGGGGGGGGGGGGTGTCCTTTTGTTCAATAATAATTTCTCAATAATAATGATCTTTCTCCTCCAGTCGAACTGCTTCCAAACTCCCTACAGACACTTTCTAAAACTGCGTAGTTTTTGTTTGTCTATAGCTGGTTAGGCTTCAGCCTAATTTTAAACAAATAACCCTAAAATTTTTATGGTCGAATAGAAGTTTGATAATATTACAGCAAATAACTTATTAATAATAACGGAATAAAAAAAATCCTAAACCAGCCGCGGGGCTCCTTCCAGACCGTGGAGTCCCAGGCCTAGATTCGTCTCCCCGCCCCAGGTCCTAAGTTTTATAAATCTAAAACTAGAAACCTAAAGAATCGCTATAGGCTTTATAGTTCTTTAGCAATGAAAGTATGGGAAGGGCGAGACAGGGATTACACAACGATACATTCTCTTATCTGAGCTTTTCTGATCATGTAGACCACCGGTCAACAACCCGCGGCCCGCGAGGAGTCTTGGATCATTGATATTTTAATTGTTTTTATTTATTTTTTACTTCATTTGAACTATATACAATAAATGTCGTAAAAATATATAATTAGCGTTTTATTTTTAAAACTAAAATATTTGTAGGTTTACTCAGTATACTATACTGTAATGACATATGGCCGAAGTGCGGCCAGCACTAATCCCCACGTAAAATATTTGGCCCTCTTACAACAAGAGGTTGCCGACCGCTGATGTAGACCTCCAGAAGTTCTAGTTAGCTATTTTTCAAGGTAGTAAAATGAAATATATATATTTATTTCTGTTTTCATCAGTTCTTATATATAGAACGAAGTAATGTACAATGAATCGAACTAAAACAGCCGAAGTACTTGTTGTTCGACGTTGCAGTAATAAACAGCATTTCATGAATTCTCTAGTCCCCATAAAAGCATTCGCAACAATAAAAGAAAATTCTAATGAAAATATTTCAAAATAGGTGCCTGATTTGAACCAAGTTGAGCGACAACATTACTTTGTTTATAACACTGCTCATTGCTTCTTTGTAAATACATTCTTTTGAAAGATTAATTTTTGTAACTGCGCTATGATGCTAAATAAAAATAATAAATTTCAAAATGCATTTGACAATTATGTAAAACTGTTAATCTTTAAACAACGATGTCTCTAACACGACTTATCCCGCTGTGTCCTGCTACATCATGCGTAAGTTTAAGATAAATTTTAGTTGTAGAAATAAAATCTGTTTCTTTAGAGCATGCAGTTAGTTTTCTTTGAAATGCTTTCATGACAGAAGTGAATTCAACGGGAATTAAATTTTTATGATTCAATGTTTCCTTTAATGACTTATTCGGCCTGAAAAGTAAATAAAGATTTTTATTAAACACAACAAGATAAGGACGAACCGACACTGATAAAAGGCAGGTATTAAAAGGAGAATTAGCGCTTTCTTATTTGAAGGTACAACTAATGCTTCTTCTTAGTTTGCTAATGAGTTGAAGGCTTTGCTGGGTTCTTCTCTCATTTATTGATTGAATACAACAGTAACAAAAGCAGTCGTAATGTAGGTGGAAAACACTTCTTGTTAAGGAGATTACAACGTAATTTGTCTTGTAAATTTACTTCTTTAAAGCAACAAGGAATGACCATCAATTGAACAACAGAGGATTAATCCTGACAGAAGTTGATTAAAGGCTTAATCAAAACATGCTCACGAATAGATTTTGTTTTCTTCTTCCAATTATCAAACTGGATCAGGTATGAGGAAAAAGAAAAGCCTGCTTTATAGCTTAAAGTTGCCTCTTGTAATATACTAAATGGAAACTGTTAAGTATTTTTCAAATTATGGATAGATTCATTTGTTTTGTAGCTCCTCAATACATAGTAAATAATATCAAATTATTCAGTTTAATTGTATTCTTTTACAAATATTTGAAAAATCTTTCCTCATCTTTTCTGAAATTTTTTTCTTCCATAATTTATTAAGGCGTTTAACATAAATTATGTTTTTCTTTTAAATTCATCTTATTTTAAAAACAAAGATCTTATTTTTCTTATAGCAAAACCTTTATTCTCGTTTTGTTTTTGTTTTCTTGTAAAAGATAATCAAGAATTTTAAAAGGAAATTAACAATTTATTTTATTTTAAAGATAATAACGTTATACATTAACATCTACAATATAAAAATTACCCTTTTTTTCTTCTTCAGTATTTACCAGTTATTCAAATTCGCCATGGTAGATGGCGGATTTGTGTGCCGGGATCTTGCACTTCGTCATTTCCACTTTTTGTAGGCTACAATTGTATGTATGTAACTTTTTTTTCCCCAAAGAAGTTGTAAAAACAGCCAAAGTTCAGTTAGTTTTTGATGGCGAAGTTTGGGTCCGCTACCTTACATTTACACCACAGACAATTAAACACACACACATAAGGTCAGACGTTTGTTTTATAAGCCTAACTTCCTTCGAAAAGTAGGCTACAAAGAATGGGCTGCAAGAACACTTAAAAACTGTAGAAGAACTTTAATTCAAAAAATTAATAATTCTGAATTGATCGAAACAGAACGGCTGTTATCTTCTGCTGCTGCATTTTTTTCAATGGAAAAAAAAAAGTCTCACTTCGAATCACGAAATCCATTAGAATCAAACATAACTAGAAAATAATAAATACCAAAGGCACTTTAGCATAAAAAAAGAATAAGAAAAGAACAAATCCGAGGCTACATTTCCATTCTTAACAGCTGGTGAATGCATAAAACTAACGACATTCCAGAGAGAAAGAAAGTGATCCACAGCTGCTACGGTGAGGAAAATTTTTAGGCTTATTTATCACAAAAGAAATCTCATTTCCGTCAAAAAAAAAATGATCTTACAAGAAAGAGGGATTAACAAGTGAAATTTATTAAATTTGAAGGAAATCTGAAACATTTTGATATTTTCTAAGTTTCTTCCTCTGTTATTAAATAAGTATGAAAAGATATCCTAAATTAAAAGATCAATTAAATTATTCTTTAATTTTATTTTTTCAATAATGACAAAATAAGCAATAGTTTAATGGAAATTGTAAATGTACATAAGGAAAATAATATAGTATTCACAGATAATGAATTGTTGGCAATCACCTGCAACTTAGGCTAGATTTAAATCAAACAATAGAGTAAAGAAAAAAATCATATCTAATATAGAACTTTGAAGAAATAATAGCAAATGAAATGCAAATGAAATGTATTTTCTATTTCTATGAAACGGATGAGTATATTTCTATTGGATTGATCGCTGAAGATAGGCATGAAAAGAAAGCTTCAGAATCAAGCTGACCTGATATCTAAGAGGTTTCCACGGTCACACAAAGCATTGAATATTTGCGGAAATGTAAAAACAAGGACGTTTGTTTTCACAAAGAAATAACATTTTCATTGTTTACTCACACTTCCCAAGAAAGTCCTGGAATATCGAATGATAAAGGCATGGAATCTTACATAAAAGTAAAATTTAGCTAACCATTTGAAATAAAAGCCAGGACCCCAACGATTCTGGAATTCAACAGGTTTAATAACTGTATTCCTGTGTAAAGTAATATTATAAACATGTCTGTTACTTATATCAAGACAGCTTACAATGAAGTAAGAGAATCTACTTTATCATATGCCTGCGCGTTAAAGTTATTTATTTATAGGTGAAGAAAATACAAAACTGCACATAAGTAAACAAAAGGTTATCGCACCCTGAGCTGTCGTGTCGGGAATCCGGGACAGCTGTTTCAGCCTTATTAGCGGTTGCTGGGACAAAAAATTTGAGGCCGTGCGGTGCATGGTTCTTTATCATTGTTGCATTGACTTTGCTTGAAGGCCATTTCGAGGAGCTGAAATGGTTTCCTCAAATATGTCTCGCACTCTTAAGCTACCATCAAGGGTATATCTGTCTGAAGAAGCCTAATAAGGCTGAAACAGCTTTCCCAGATTCCCGACATGATAGCTCAAGGTGCGAGAACCTTTTGTATTTTCTTCACTAGAACATACTTAAGTTATAAACAACCCAATACTTATAGTAATTAAAGTATAAAATCAATACGCTTTGTTTATGTCTCTTTCTATTTAAGTATTTTTAATCTTTTTGCTTCTATTAATCAATTCAAACGAAATACTCGTAGAACAGTGAATTAGCACAAAGGCACGTTCGGTGAATGTCACCCGTGCATTAACTAGATCCAGTAAATGGATATTGATTGAACAATACAATAGACTCCAGCAGGAAACCTCAGTAAAAGAGGGTGTTGCCTGTTTAATGCGATAGGAAAGAAAAAGATTGGTTTCTACATTTAGACCAGTCAACTATGAAGATAAGCGGATAATGAAACCACGGAGGCCAATTTGAGTGATTTTCTTCCTGACGTCTTCCTGTGAAACTTTGATAGTTCGAGATAGTATTTTATAACTTTAAGCCAGCATTTTTGATTATGATTTGCGGAACATAAACATCCTTTAAAATAAAGAAAATTTTATATGTTATAACTATGTGAAGGTTGAGGATAATAATGCAATCTTTAAAACTCTCCCTTTCTCACAAAAAAAGAGCCCTAAAAGGGTATTAACTAAATTATCAGTGCCTTTCCGGATGGCTGCCCAAACGCAATTGCCCATGAACCAGATGAAACCTAAAAGGCAGAGATTAGTTGCCAAGATGAAGATATTTCTATTAGAGGAATAGCAATTTTCTCCGCACCTAAAGATAATTCACATTCTCATTTTTTTAACATATAATTTTAGTTTGGGGACTGCATTAAAGCAGTTGCCTTTCGGGCATTACTGCGGCTAAGCGTTCTTTATAAGCTAATCTAAAAGCTCAAATTACTTACAAAGTTTTGGTGTTTTGCAATAAATGGGGATACACTAAGTTCAATTTTTAAACATGTTATAAAATCATTTGTTTTACATTTCAACAAATACAATTCTTAAAGATTTCAGTATTATTTTTAAGAATTTCAACAAACAATTCAAGATATCTATTCTGGGGCTATTACATAATAACTTATATTACAAATATCTCGAATAGAGTTGAATATTTTCATTCAACGTTTTAATTAATAATGATTTAATTGATAAATAGGAACCTCCAAGGGCATTATGAGTATTGTACTCAGTATTATGTAATTTCCAGATTTTGAAATAGGTGCAAGTACGCTTACGGCGCGTACCCTCAAAATTAAATTAAATATCTCATTGAAAAAAATTACTGCGGGAAATTGAAGGAGTTTTTTAATATAAATGAAGAAAGTCATTTTAATTGATTTATTAATATCCAAATAATTCTAAATACCTATAAAGGTACAGAAGATTGCTTTACGTGGTAACTAATATTCTGTTAGTAAAGATAACTATTTAATCATCAAATGAAAGTATTCAGAGGTAAAGATATCTAGAAATATATCGGTTTTCGATCCTTCTATTGCAGTTCTAGACGAGATCTTCAAATGTCGCCATCAGCAAAAGTCAAATAAAGAAAAGGTCTTTATTATTACAATTCTTTTAAATATTAATAAGTAAAAACATTCATAATTCCCAAGTTTGTGCATATAATTTAGATGATGGAATTTAATTAGTTAATTAACAGCATAAGCTTTAATATCTTTTATAAGTAATGGTCAATATACTGTTGTGTTTAAGTTAATGATGAAATTTGCAGTGGTGTATTTTAGCATTTTTATTGTTTTGAATTACCTTTTTCACCTTTTAACAAGTATCAGATCCTAGTGAGATCCTGAAATCAATAAAATGCCTAATCAGAATGTGTCCAACCCATCTAAGGAGTCCATCGACCTCTGTTTCACTTAAGGCTGACAGGTAACATCTGCGTCTCAAAACCAAACGGACAGGTGTCTTCATTGGTTCCGAATCAAGTGAAAGAGCGTTTCTAATGCAGAGTAACTTTAGACACCTCGAGATTAATAGAAACGTAATTAAAAGTGAAATTCCGCAAACAATAAGTTCTGCCTTTGGTTTTACTGATTAGAGAAAATGTACACTATCTTCATTCTGTTTTTTATTTCAGAGCTTTATAGAGTTGAAAGATAAAGACTTACAATTTCTGATTTATATTATTCTATATAGTCTTAATAACAGATAATAGAAAATTCGAGCTTGACAAAGAGTAACTAATTCCAAATAGTAAAGAAGTGCATGTGAAATCGTACACTTTACTGTATGGTTGACTGTTATTTTTCTGTTATTTATAGTAAAAGAAATGGATCAACATATTTTCAAACGATTTTTATTTTTTTAATAAGCTTCAAATGCAAGTAGACTTCGAATAAATTCCGTAAATGCGATTAATTTAACAACAAAAGGGCGCAACGAAAGTATTACTGGTCCTTTCGGCGAGATTTTATTGTTTGTTTTAACTTTTGCGGGTTCACATTTGTTCCGATGTTTTCTCATATAGGCCCGTGTATCGAGACCTGGTTGTGTACTGATGACTGCTCCTGGCTGATGATCGCCATATTAGCGTGGGAAATTGAATTTCCCTCAGGAATTGGTTTGGTTTGTTCTAGATTTTGTTTAAAGTGCTAGTGAGATCAAAGAAAATATAAAATATATATATATATATATATATAAACAAAAGACACGTAAACATCTGTCTTATGTTTACAAAAAAAAAATTGTTAAACAAAATATATAATTTAATTTCTGAGCTGTAGACACTGGTAATAACCCAGAAACAGCCTGTCTTGGATTCCAGGTGTCAAATTTACCAAAAGCAATTCAGTGATTGTTAGTTGTGAGTTTTTATTCCCTTGTAGAAATAGTTATTTATCAGTACAAAAATAAGTGAAGATCAAGATATCTATAAAGAAACTCAGGAAAGTCACAAAGATTTACTTTTTCAATGTTAGGCTTATGTCTACCTCAGCAGATTTCCTATCTTTTTTAAAATCAGGCTTTTAAACTTAAAAATTTGAAGTTTCTGCGATACTGAGATTGACTCATAATATTTCTAGATAATGACACGAGATAAAATGCGTAAAAATCCTTCAGAAATATTCACATTAGGTAATTTCTATAACTTATTTTTTTTTATTACAATTACAACCAGTTAATTCTGGAATTCGAAGTTTGAGTTAATTCTAAGTTATCGTTACTGGAGTTAAAAATTAAACACTATTACATACATTTCAGCGCTTTTGAAACCGCAGTGACTCGACGAAAACCGCAACTTCATTTTCGCAATCTTTTATCCGACGAAATCCTTTCTGGCCTTCGGCTTCCAATGAGGACTTTCATCTCATCGTAACTTAAATACAACCATTTCTTCATTTCAAATCCTTGCCATTTATCCGAAATATTAATTAAAGTATTACTTACTTTCCCTTCGTAGATTTTAATTATGTTTAAAAGTTAAATGCCAAAATAAGTATAGAATAATATCAAACTAGTTTCCCAGGCGAATTAATATTCCTGTATAAAGAATTTTAGAAAATGCAAATCCTTTTTATTTATTTTTTTTCCGCTTTCATGAACTTCTAGTTACGCAAAGTGGATAGTTCACACCTAATAAAAGAAATTTATAGAAATTTAAAGTTGACCAAAGAACTTCATCTTGGTAAAAACCCGATAATGAATTATTCAGACTTTAAACAATATTTAATTATCAGGTTGTATAGATAATATTGTTTACATGTCACAACATTGGTTACCGAGTCTTGTTCTAATATCCCCATCTCCTATCGTAATATACACCAAAATTAAAAAAATGAAAGAAAAAAAAGGGTATTCAAAAGAAACTAATTTCCGATTTGTCATAATTCTGACAACTCACCTAGTTGATTATGGGTGTACAGGCCTTGTATGTATTTATCAAAGATTCAAGTGCCCATACTGTTCTTCAACTTCCTGGGATAGTTTAAGTTCTTAGGATTCTGGTACTTAACTGAATCGTAGCTGCCAATATCATTT
>JAFIDM010005346.1:17275297-17286781 GCA_023159025.1 Thereuonema tuberculata
TCCTAAGACTAATAGTTTTCAGTAGTTTTTAATCATTAGACAAAAGTTTAACGTGCGTTAGTACAATTTTACAGTAAAATAAAACAAAGAACGCACATAACTAAACAAAACACAAATTCACTGAGCTATTTTTGATATTTGTGCTGGTAATCGGGGACAGCGCTGTTTCAAGGCTTTATCATCAGCCATTTCACTGAGCTTAGGTATGCTGCTTGGGTCGGGCTGATGATAGGCCAATAAGCCTTGAAACAGCGCTGTCCTCGATTGCCAGCACAAATATCAAAAATAGCTCAGTGAATTTGTGTTTTGTTTAGTTATGTGCGTTCTTTGTTTTATTTTACTGTAAAATAGTTTTTAATCACATAAGAAAAAGCATAGATCATATTAGAGCAACCACGTTTAACGCAATTTTAAATAAATGTTTTTTTAACAGGATGAACACTAGATATTAGTTGAAACCTGTAATACCTTATAATCATTCTAACTTTATATCTAGCTTGTAAGTTATTCCTTTTTATAAGAAAGAAATCTGCGAACATAAAATGTAAATGACAGAATTTCCAAGACAGTTAACAGTTTCGGTCATCTTCTGGAGAAAAACAAAAAATGATTAAAACACAATTTCTTTAATTCTTTACTTTTAAGGTATTACCTCTGAACTTTGAAATAGTGAATTCAGCAATACAGATTAAAGTATTTAGTTAAATTCTACGGTCATCCATTTAGGTTTATTAAACTACCATTTACTGAGCAATTCCCTTTCCGTTCAATACAGTTCCTCCTTTGATACAAGATGGTTTTCTCATTTAAATAGCTACCTGGAATGTAATCTAAAACTTTCCCTATAAAGGTATCGGAAGTAAGCATCCAATCACATATCATCCAAATTTAGGCCTGATCTTCACAGACAATGCTACTAGTGTCTATCGGAAAGAGCTCATATTGGACTTTGGAAAATTGATTTCCACTCTAAAGAATCTCAAGCTACATATGAATAATGCATGGAGTTTGAATACTAAGTCTTTAAAAAAACATGGGAGTAGAACAGTTTCTTGTTATTTTTATCATTTACTGATCTATTCATCTCAAGAACGCAGTTGTAGAAAAACAGAAACGATGCTTATGTAATATAAGTTTTATTAATTAATAGAAATATACTGTCCAGTATTATAAATTGTATATTTTGAAGTAGATCCTTAGTGATTCAGTTTCATTAAATAATACTAAGCATTATTATTCATTATAAGCTACAACGAACATATTCGGACTCGAATCTGCTTTAAGCATTTTTGCCAAAGGCTCCTTAATATGCGAGATAACAAATCACACGACCACAGACCTGATAGTCTTTAATATAGCGGATACAAAATTACGTGTAAGTTAAAGAGCAATTTTGTTAGAAATTAATTTGATATTACATTTGCCCCTATTAGGTCGATGCAATAAAGCGCATTCATATTCATTAATATTCCACGGGCGCAGGAGTTCTAATTCAGAGAATATACCAAACGTAAAAGGTCATAAGCCGAAAGAGTTTCTTAATTTAGCTATAAATCTATGAACCCTTGCTGCAAACATTACCTTTTTTTGTTAATAAGTATATAAATTTTATACAAATATTCAGTGCAATTTTTTTTATCTTTTGCAGTTACTTAATACAGGGATTTGCAATTTTTCATTACATTACCTTTTAATAAAATGAAAATGGGTAATGAAGTTGAATAGTTTTTTTAGGCGAAATACTTTTATTAGAATTGCAATAATAAAGATTTAACATTCAAAAAATGAGATTCAACACCAAAAAATAATTGAACTTTTATTACCAATAAGAGCAATTAATGAAATGAACGAGTTGGAAGTTGGAATAATGAAAAGTAAATTTAACGTACGTAATTATTATTAATAGAGAGAGAAATTCACAACCGGACAACAAATATGCCTTCGCACATTGAGCCAAATTCAACGGGAATTCTGAACAGCTGTTTCATCCTTATTAGGATTCATCAGCAGAATTTACCCTTGATGTTTGGCAATCAAAAACGATCAAAAACGAATTTAATACTGTGGATTTCACAGGATTATTATTTGATTTTATCCTTTCAAATTTCTTATTTATTTGATTGTTTTTTATCTCGGTGGCCCATTGCCGGGATCGAGAATGCTTTTACGTAAAGCTTTCGCGCAGTATCAGCCAAACATCAAGGGTAAATTCTGCTGATGATTCCTAATAAGGATGAAACAGCCGTTCAGAATTCCCGTTGATGTTGGCTCAATGTGCGAAGGCATATTTGTTGTCTTTTTGGAAGTTGGAATAGTTTGTGCTTTTTATAAATAAACTTAATTTTAAAACTTTCCAAATAATAAAATTCTCTGAAATCTATTTCATCTGAATAAACAGAAGTAAAATTTTGCTTTCAGTTCAAAGGTTATGGTAAATGTGGGAAAAGAGAAGAAATGACAAAATAGTGATAATATGAGTATTAATAATTTCAAATGTTATGATATTTGTTTTCTTTATTATATAATTTACATACATTATCTTTACTGTGGTCATTTCAGCATTTGTATACAGTGGTGGTCAGAATTATAAGGACAACTGAAAATTGCACAGAAAAAAATTACTTGTGAAGTAAATAAAGTGAAACGTATACATAAAATGCCTTTTTAAGCTAGAAATCATTGTAGAATGCAAAACATTGGAAAATGCAAAATTTGAATGTTTTGCCATATTTAACAAACAAATGTCATTGTAAAAACTGGACAAAATTATAAGGACAATGAATGTTTTGGCCTGAAACACACTAATAATTAATAATCTCCCGCTTCTTCTCAATCACTTTTATCAGTCTTGATATCATAGAGTTTGACAGTTCCTTCAGAACGTTTTTAGAATTTTTTTTTTCAAGCTTTTTCGATGGAGGACAAAGTTCTTGCTTATTTTGATATTGAATACCATTTTTGTATACTTCGTGTGCCAGAATATCCCACAGATTTTCCATTGGATTTAGATCTGGGCTTCTGGCCGGCAAGTCAAGTAGTTTCACAAAATTAGCATCAAACCATGCTTTCGAAGTTTGAGAAACGTGTACTGAGGCATTGTCCTGCTGGAACAAAAAGTCTCCACTCGTAATTGACGGTGCTTCTGGTAAAAGATTATTGCCCAATATATAAATATAACTCTCAGAATTCATTTTGCCCTGCACAAAAACTATTGGAGTAGTTCCGCCAATTGCGAAACCTCCCCAGATCAGCCACTGAGCCACCTCTAAATCTATGGTTTGCGAAAATTTCTTTTTCTTTACGGAGATCATACCAGAAGTAGCGAAAACCATCTGGTCCATCCAAATTAAACTTTTTCTCATCAGAAAAGATAACATCATCGCACTTCTTTTTCCATAGTAATACATTTTTTGGCAAACTCCATCCTCAGTCTCTTATTAACTTTTGTAAGAGGTGGTCGTGACATCAGTTTTCCATAACGAACCTTTTTTTAGTTTTGTAAAACATGTCGAACTGTTCGAACACTGCATCGTAAGTTTAATTCCCGTTTAATTTCCGTTGATGTTTGTTTTTTGGAGCAAGCTCGCCTTATTATCATTCTTTTCACATGCACAGAAACAGAAGATGGCCTACCTATACGTCTTTGCCGTCCATATTTTTCGGGATTTTTAAGAAAATTATAAATAACAGTTCTCGATCTATTCAGCTTTGTCGAAATTTGATGTACAGTAAGTCCTGAACTTTTAGAAAGGGAAAGTGGCTGCTTTTAAAACTCCGAAAGTTTCATACCTAGTGGCATGACTGAAGAAATAGAATACAACGTTCGCAATCTCTTACTATGCATTTATATCGTCTGAGAGTGCCGTGTGCAGAACAAAAAACATGCAAATTTTGCTTTTTAGAACACACAAATAGCATTGTCCTTATAATTTTGTCCATATCACATGGCTGTCCAAATCCAAAATAGTTTTTATGGAAATACATGGGAAATTCATATTCATAAAATGTAATAATAAATGCTGCATTTATCGTTGGTTTCCAGCCATAAAATTTGCATAATTTTCCGGTCAACTGTAACCAAGTTTGGCGATTTTTTCCCTTGTCCTTATAATTTTGACCACCACTGTATCAAGTTTAAAAAGAAAGGGAAAATGGCTAAAATTAGTTTTAGATAGTAATCAAAAGGAAACATTAAATCAAATATATTTGAATTATAATATTGTTCGTTTAATGTGTAGATTTTGTTAATATAATTTCAACATTTCATTAAGTTCTTGATTAAAATACTTCAATTTGTTCATTTTCATTTTAGCTATTAAATTTTTTAATTATTATAAGATGTATTAATATAATTTAGAAGAATATACTAAGAAATAATTGTAAATTAAGAGTCAATAATGAATATATTGTTAATATTCTTTTTTTATCCAACTAATTTAGAACTATAACATATTAAAAACGACTAGTTTCGGTTCAATGCTAACAATTAGAACCTTTGTCAAGCAAGTATTGATTCAATAAAACATGTCTTATAAAGCAAACAAAAGTCCTTTTTGGGGGGAAAAACTTATCGGATTGGTTAAAAAAGAGAATTAATCTAACTGGTTGAAAAGGAGGTTTAGTGCATTGTGAATGATGGGGGTGGGGGGAAATGTTACCTCTATTTATTTTTTTTATTTTATTTTTTTTTTTTTACCTTTTTTGTTTATGTATTTTGGAGAAGCCATATTGATCTATATTTTGCACAGACAAACACTGATTGTAACAGTGTGGATCAGTAACAATAAAAAAGGACTCTTTACATTTGCGTAGTAATGTATTATTTTAATTACATATGATGGAAGCCTTATCAAAGTCTATGCCATGCCCCTTTTCTTGCATATGTGTATAAGTATTATAATTAGTGTTTCTAGTTTTAATTGCATATTTATGCTGGGCTATCCTCTGTAACAACCTCTGACCCGTTTCCCCAATGTAATGGCAAGAGGCTCCATTTTGACAGGGAATGGAGTAGACTACTCCTTTTTGCAATAATTCACAATGCACTAAACCTCCTTTTCAACCAGTTAGATTAATTCTCTTTTTTAACCAATCCGATAAGTTTTTCCCCCCAAAAAGGACTTTTGTTTGCTTTATAAGACATGTTTTATTGAATCAATACTTACTTGACAAAGGTTCTAATTGTTAGCATTGAACCGAAACTAGTCGTTTTTAATATGTTACTGTAATATTTTATTCAATGTGCGTCGGCGTCCTATCAATTTTAAACAAGTTTTTAGCGCAAGTTAAAAATTTTTTACATTTTTATAATTTAGAACTAGAAATTAAAAAATGAGGCCAACATGATTAATTGTTGAAAAAAAAAAAAAAAAAAAAAAACATTTAGCACATTAAAATATATATCGACGAGTTTCGACTAGGCTCGCTAACCCATTTACAAAACTTGTAAACGGCTAGAGAGCTTAGGCAAACTAGCCGATTTATATTTTAATGTGTTAAATGCTTTTTTTGTTTTTTTTTTAACTTGATTAAATTATATGTAGGCCTCATTTTTTAATTTCTAGTTATGTCCGCCACGTTTATTTTAATTTAGAATTAATTTAGAGGTTACGATGGCACCTACAACCATAAAAGCGGGCAAGCCCTGAGTTTCAATCAAGAATTGAATTGAATGAAGAATTTAATATTTATTTGGAAATATGTAGATTAGAATGTGATTAGATTGTATGTAAATAGTACCCCTACTACAAAAGACGATACTTCTCGCAGAAACTTTATTGTTACTACTTTTCTATTTTATTTTTTTTTAATTTTACAGCCTATCAATTTTTTTTTGATATACAGAGGGGTCCAGAACTATGTACTCACTCTTTCGCGCAAGAATTATACGTCTGTCATTTTGTTCCGAGATATCGATTATCATAGTGCAGTTCAATGACGAAGATTTTGCAAGGAAATTTATTTGGTCTGATTAGGTGCAGTTCAAACTCAACGGTACTGTAAACCGTCACAATTCTGTGTACTGGGCTCCTGTCAATCCACACGTTCACGTAGACAGGGAAGTGAATCTGTCAGGTGTTAATGTATAGTGTGGTCTATCATCTCGCGGATTGATCAGCCCTTTCTTTTTTGAAGCTATTGTAACTGGTGAGACGTACCTCCATACGCTGCAAACATATATTTTCCCTGCATTCGAGAAATGTTTGGCGTTGAGGTATAATATTTTACCTAAGGTGAAAGATAGTGCTCCACCTCATTACTATCGCGTTGTCAGGGATGCCACTGTACCTGGACGATGGGTAGGTTGCAGAGGTGGCATTGAGCACCCACCACGGTCTCCAGACCTAACACCCCTGGACTTCTACCTGTGGGGGACCTTGAAGATTGAAGTTTATGGGCAAAAGCCAGCTATACTGGAAGCGCTACGAGAATCCATCAAAGCATCGTGCGAAGCAGTCACATCGAACACACTGACATCCGTTGTTCGCTCAGCAGTTGAGCGTCATTGACGCTGTACTGCCGTTGATGGTGGTCATTTTGAGCACCTACAATGACTCGTGTGACCATTGCCATCTGCTGAGCAAGAGCAATTATTGAGCTACACTATGGCGCAAGAATTGTACGTCTAGGTCATTTTGTTACCGAGATATTGATTATCAAAGAGTGAGTACATAGTTCTGGACCCCTCTGTATTTACTTCTTTTTTACTTCACAACGTATTTTGACACTAATCCATTCAAGTTCAATCGACAATGAAAATTGTACATAATTCAAATATTTAAAGATAAATTATGTTTGATGGTACACGAACAACAAAGGTTGAATACCACTGTAATAAATAACAACAATAACCTTCAGATATTTAAAGTATTCAATTTATTTACACAAATAAAATTCTAGGAAAAGGGCAGGCATCTAAATAAAGTAATTTATTTAAGCTTAATATTTTTTAATACTTTGCATCTAATATATTAAACATTATATAATTTAACAAATACATATTAATGATACCATAGCAAATAATTCTGAAAAAGATATAGGGCCTATCTGATTTGTAGATCTCAAATAGATAGAAGTGTTTTGATTGATCTACCAAATGTTTTGCCAACTATTAATTAATGGGGTTCTAAACAATTGTTTTTTGCACATATCCACCAAGATGTTTCTTGTACCCCTAATGGTGCCTTAAATGATATCCCAGGTTGGCTATGATACATTTTATGGCAAAAACTAGAAAGCAAGTTAGGCACAAAATTAAAACTTTTAGTTGTGACTAAAATATTCAGATGGTCTTAGGAGTATTAGGGTAACCATTTACAGAAAATTCATTTTTTCAATCGAAAAGTAAAATGTAACCCTCGTAATCCAGTTAAATTACGATGTTGAATGAACGTTTCAATAAGTTGGGTGTAGGTTTTCAGTTGCTATATTTAAACTAAGAACAGTTGTCCATCGCATAGTGAAAGAGGATAGTAAGGGATAAGATGAAAATATTAGTTTTCACATTTTGAGAATTGAACATTTGGTCCACATTTTACAGAAATCAGTTCAGCTACATTAGACAGAGATTTCGGTCTTTTTGATCGATAGTAAATAGTGATAAGGAGACCAAAATAAAGGCTTAAGTTGGACCATAAATAAGCAGCTTTACCTAGTTATGAAAGTAGGTTCAGTCGTTTTAGCGTGATCAGCATATAAATAGACAACAACAATTATTGATCAATGTGTGAGAGCAAGTGTTTACTAAGTGACCTATTGGAACAGCGTTTCACGCTCTTTGGCGATCAACAGCTAGGATGGCACCAGTAAACAGCGAGGTCTCGTACTGAGGTCAATAGGAATAACTGTCGGAATCGAAGTGGAGCCTCCAAAAACAAAAAAAACAATTAAAAAACTCATTATAAAATATTAGTGAGGAAATTTACGATCCGGCATTCCTCACCAATTGATGTTTGAAAACTAAATCTGTGCATTTAATTATTAATAATGCGTTACGAAAATTCATCGAGTCCGGCGGAATTCTGGCACATGAATTTCCTCACTATTTTTTTAATGTGTTTTTGTTTCGTTTATTTTTAGTTTGGAGGCTACACTGCGATTCCGACAAGTAAATATTCAATTGGTAGATTAATAATAATGAGCTACAAACATCAGAAACATTAATGAAAGAGAAAGTTTACCATAAAAAGTATGTTGTGTCGATCAACTACATAAAAAGATTATTGTAAATCTTATTGTATTCTTGCACTGTTTGAGAAAGAGCAAAAGTGAAAACATCTTTGAAATGTTTAGAAGTATTTGATTCAACTAACAGGCGGCTCTTAAACAGGTAATAAAAGAGATTGCCTAAATAATTTAGAAAGTTAATTAACTAAATTGGCTTTGGAGGTTTCATTAGGTTTCCGAATTAAAATCTCATTATCTATTCTGAACTCGAATATTACTATTCTGAAATAGTAATAAGAATTTTATGCCTTCGGACTCTTTGAACTATTTCATTTGAATACCTTATGAAAGTTAAAATAAAGATTTTAGGAATTTAGGAAAATGTATAAACAGAATCCTAAATTCTGTAAACGAAATTTACAGATTTCAACAATTTAGAAATGCAAAAGATAAATTAAGGATGTGATATATAACCATGTTTAGGTTCAAATATTCATAGGCTGTATTTTCATTGGAAGTAGATGGAAAAAATTGGAAAACATTGTTAGCTTAAGGCTCCTTTCATAAATTCTGAAGTGGTTTTATCTATAAAACGGAAATTATACCAAATACTTATTATAATAAACTTTATGAAGAACTACTAAGATTTTTTGCAAAATATTTTTTTCACTTAAATATCTTACTTTCTTATCTTAAGATACTATATTTTTGTTTTGTAAGTGATGGATGCACAATTGGAAAAATCAAAACTTTTGAAGTAACTATATCGGCGAATACAAACAATCTACCTTCAAAAGAGTCCACTGCTAAAAATTGGTCTTAAAAAAAACCAAGGAGAAAAAAGTGCTTTTATGTAAACCAAAATGACCCCGCATGTTTCTTCCTCTGATAGAAAGTGAACAGAGACCACAAGTCGTCTTTTTCTCCCACAAGTCATAACGCTTCCAATAAATTATGACTCATGTTTATCCTACTTATAGTCTGGATTGTAGATAACGGGCAGACGAATGAAGGACGAATCGTAGATTTCGTTTACAAGGGTAGCTAAAAAACGTTAAAATATTGAATATTTGTTTACGCTCAGAATATTAAATAATTAAATGATGAGGCGATATCTTTGTTGCGGAAGCAATAGGAAAAGACCTCGTAAATGTGTTAAATACAGTCGTTCTTGGAGGTGAAATAAACAAGACGCACGATAGCAGATCGGCTACCGAGGGAAACAAAAAATGTAAAGATGAGATTAAAATCTAAAATATGGGGAAAAAGAAAGGTTATGTAATAAAAACGAAAAACACGCTCTTAATTAAAAAAAGTTAAAAGTATAAAAAAAAACATTACTGGAAATGTTTAATTAAGTTCGTGTTTTTCGATTTCATTACATAACCTTTATTTCCGCAGGTACAAACGATTTAAAAAAAGAAAAAAAACGGTGTTTCCATAGGGACAACAGCCAAGAGATCAAGGTCCCGGGAATCTTGGAAACCAACTAATGATATTAAGGAGTAAATCGAAGTGTAGAGGGGACCTCAGAGATTGAATCAGAGCTAACCTTAATTAAAAGAGCGTTATATAGTCCCATCATCGAAGATGAATCTATATTACTAAAATCTTTTATTTCTCTATCTGTCTGTCTGTCTGTCTGGCTGGCGCAATTTCCTGAGCGAATGGAAAATAGAAGTAATTTTTACAATGAAACGTCCGCGACAGGAATCGAACCTACAACCTTCTGATCCGAAGTCCGATGTTTTATCCATTAGGCTAAGGTGACAACTACTCACTTTATATTGTTTTTTGACGAATGTGTCCTTCCCCAATCAATAATGAATGAATTCAACCTTTTTTTTTTTTTTTGAATCTCAAGATTTTATTTATTTCTGATCCACTTGTTTATTTTTAATTCGAAAATGACAATTAGCATTTGATTAAGTAAGAATATTATATTTAAAATCTCCCGTGTACACGTGCTTGTTTTTCAATATCACATAGAACTATAATTGCCAAAATGTTGGAATATGTTTGAATAAAAAAAAAAATCAAGAAAGAAAGAAGCACTATTTCTATTAGATAGAAATTGTTATGGTTTTTGAGTAACAAATAGTGACTTTTCAGTATTCTAACTCAAAAACCACTGAAAAGTATATCTACAGGCCTATTACTAAAATCTTTTATTTCTCTGTCTATCTGGTGCAATTGTTATTTGTGAAAATAGAAATAATTTCTACAAGTTCGCTACGGGAATCGAACATGCAACCTTCTGCTCCGAAGTTAAACATCTTAGCCATTAGACCACGAGGACTACATTCTAATCTCTATAAAAAATAAAAATATATCGTAGATATATGATTCACACGCTGGTTCTAAAAGCAGTCGTGGATTGAGAGAATATAGACATCAAAAATTAAACTTTTAAAAAATTTTAGTTTACTTGATGTAATTTGTGTGTGCGCGCGCGTGTGTTTTTAATAAATAAAAAGTTTTTTTTTTTTTAATTTGTTTTCCGTTACATAAGCGAGGCTTCCGGAGGCGACGGGTAGCCGACTAGTATTTATATAAGGTAAAACTAGAAAACCTCATCTAAGGGGAAATCATAAATGCTGGCAGCTTTAGCGTGCAAACCAACAAGATACTAATATAGGCCTACTCATTCTATGACGATCATTATTGTTTTTTAAAATATATGTATAAATAATTTCTAAATTAAAAAGTTGTTGCAATTCAATATCTGCAAAATGAACTTATCTTTAAAACCTTTAAAAAATATGTAATTATATTTCATCATCTTTAATATAACAAGGTAATTAATGCTTTTAGACAGCGTAAAAAACAAAGCGGCCCCATACTATGCACAATTGTATAAACAAAATAATTAAAAACAAGAGCATATAAATCAAGACCGTTTCTTTATGTTTTACAAGCAAGCTGTAACTAGGGGCCGCTAATACAATGCTTAGTGCATCATTTGGATATGTTAAAGAATTTATGAAACAATACGTTTGTAAATATTAACAATGACGTCCTGTTGGCAATTATTATTATTATTTTGCAAATTGTTATTACTAACATTGCTATGGAAAACGTTAATTTTGGGGGTCAGGAAGGAGTCCTGAAGGTCTGATTTTTTTTCTCTTTTTTTTTTTTTTTTTTTTTTTTTTTACCTTTTTTCTTTATGATAGTCTAATGTAAGTTTTTTCCGTTTTTTGTTATGAATATTATACAGAAAACCAATTTAAGATTAATTAAAAAAAACATACTTAACGAGAAGAAACTATGTTTCTTTCCTTCTAATTAGTTAACTTAATTAACTGATTTTTTTTT
>JAFIDM010005346.1:17293884-17358944 GCA_023159025.1 Thereuonema tuberculata
TGTGTGTGTGTGTGTGTGTGTGTGTGTGTGTGTGTGTGTGTGTGTGTATCGCAATATGAGAAGAGCCAAAGAAAATAACTCATTAATTTTAGCCTACTAGATTTCAATGTTCATTTGTGTAGCTTCCCTCCGCCAACTATGGCGCGCGCTAGCAAATAATGAGTTCAGTCAAAAAGGAATAAAATATCACTTTTTGCCATAACCGCTTGGAATCGATTCTTTTTGGACTATCTCATACTTACCAGAGGGAGACATGGGGATGGCCTAATGTTTTTACAATAAATCTATTCAGATTTTACTGCTCGTTATCTTAGAATGAAAAATGCAATTTACAATTGAAAATAGTAAATTAAGTTACCAAAATTTCTGATTTAAAAAAATTTTAAATAAAAATTTTTGAACTTAGAATATTTGAGATCTGTCGAATCGAGATTCACAATAACTCACAAGTAATTTTCCTTTCTTATTTGTGAAACTCAATTTGTTATTTTTATTGTTTAAATTTTATTTAGACAACTTCATTCTCAGTAAAAGACTTTTATACCGATATCTTTTGATTACAACGGTGGATAAATCTTCAGGATAAATGAACAGAATGATTAATTCGAAATTATGATGTACGAGAAAGCAGACATTCTATCGTGAGATTCTTGACAACAAGAAAGAAAAAATGAAGTTTCTTTTATTCAATGCGAAAAAATACATCAGTTAGGAAAAAAGAAGAAACTATTGTATTTTTTTTTCTCCTTTTTTGTTTTACGACATTTATTTGACAAAGAAAGAAATCATTGGGGAATGAAAAGAAAAGAATGATACAACTAAGAATGACTTGAGGGAGAAGAGAGCACTATCTGATGAAAAATTAAAACCTTTGCTACTCGATTAGCCGGAAACCAATTCCTGAATTACGAAGGATAAAAAGAAAGGAATACCAAGAGAACCTATTTATTTATTTATGCTAATGGAAATGGAGGAAAACAAATTCATGGGAGAATCGTAATCTTACATATCAATGTTACAATTGGAAACGTGGAGAAAATGTCAGCTGCAATGCAGAACATCTTTTATATTCAACGTACCAAAAGGAGAATAATATAAAAGATCTATGCAGTTGAAACCAAATTGAATTTTAGTTTTAGTCGAAATAAATCTTGAATGCCAAGAAAATGTCAATTTCAGGAGATTTGCTTAGTTTGTCAGGCCTAAGTCCACTGAAAGTAAACATATTAAAAATTCAAACAATTTAAGCCACGTTACAACGTAAGAAATGTAGAAAATATCTACATATCTTGAGTTTAACAACATAGAATTAAAACTTAAAATTAAATGTCGTAAATTTAAATTACTCTTTCTTACCAAATTCAGTAATTAAGTGAAATTTAGATTATATCAGGCGAACAGACATGAGGTATGTTTGTTATGCAATTGCCAACAAATACTTAAGACATCTTAAAAAAATAAATGAATTTTTATATAGGTAGATAATGAAAAATCTAAGTCCTGACTCACTCACTGACTGACTGACTCATCAACGCCCAGCCCAAACCCCTTCGATCTAGAAAGCTGAAATGTTGCACAGACGTTGCCTTTATGATGTAGACAAGGAATAAGGCCGGAGTTTTCGAAATTCCACGGGATAGGGAGTAAAGTGGATTTATATTTTCGCATAAAAGTTAACTTATCGATATGTATATAAGTGTAGGGCGCCAATCCGCAATACATCTGAGTTATCCGGAGAAGGCCACAATTTGCTAAATAAAGTTGTGTTTTTTTTTTTTTATGCTATATATGCAAGGGTTCTGGAGCGAAGTGCCGGTACCCGGCTAGTACACTTAAATAGGCTCTTCACATCTATTGTTCAATTTATGAAATATATCAAAATATAAACTTATATGTTTGAGTTTTAGAGAAATTCTACTGAACATCATATTATAGATATGATGATTTGAGGTATTTTACGAACTGCCACTACTCGAATAGTCTGTATAAACCTTTTTTTCCCCGCCAAGAACTAGAATAATCTGCACTTGAATTACACTGAGTATTTCAGTTTTAATGAGTTCAGAAGCTTTAATTCAGGATAGAAGTTTTAAAAACTCCGAGATTTAATATTCATAGAATTAGATTCCTTTACTTTTTTTTATTTCAGAAAAGCGGGAGAGTTGGTAATTCGGTTAATTTTGTATCCTATGTCGGGAAAAAGAATTTCATTAAAAAATATGAATTCATTCATTTCAATCCAACCAATTATACTCAGAACATTCGTTCGTTCAATATCTGCTTTAATTAAAATGGGAAAACGATGAATTTCCAGGACGTTTATTAAAAACGACTTTTTTTTTACAGTGAAGATAAAATTATTAATTTTAGAGTATGTATACAATGATGAAAGTTTTACAGTGAATATTATAATGAAAGAAAGCGGAAAAGATTTTAACAATTTAAAATACAGAAAAAAATACTATTAATTAAAAGATAGGCAGTAAAATTTGTTTGACATTTCAAATATAACTATTTTTAAGTGATAATAAAACTGACTCTGGCCATTCATGTCAGTCTTATGGATACGCTTTGAAGATAGCGCTTAAGTTAAAGAAAGGAAGGTAGGGCGGAATGCACCAAGCTTTTGTTAACTTTGTCGGTTGAGGGGAGATTTGACAACCCTCAGTTTCTGTGAATCAATATTAGGTTTAACAGTCATTAAATCGCTGATGAATCCTCAAACTTTAAATGACCGATTGTTCATCCGTCAAATCGTTCGTCAACTCCCATCAGCCCCCAAGCCGTTCACTTTTTCAAGATGGCTGGCGTTGGCTCCGATTCAAATCCACTCTTGTGATTTTGATGATGAATTAGATGTATTTTTCTTATTAAATGTTCCGACAATAATGTGGAATACGATTAATTCCTGTGGAGGTTATTATTTGGACATTTCTTGTCTTCACGGAAAAAAATTTTCTTCTACTTGAGGGCTGCCATTTTGAAAAAACTGCGCCTACGAACAGACATCCGGAAATGACGTTAAATGCTATTAACCAATCACATTTTAACGAAACTTCACTGATGGTCCTTGATAGTGTATCGTGTTTCTAAAAGTGGCTGTGTTTGGTGCACCAAGTTGTATTAAAAGACTACGGGTGATTGTCACCAAGCTTTCGTTAATTTTGATGGTTGTTAAGCTTAATCAGTCTTCAAAAATTGGTAGCCAAACATAAGGAGCCCTGAGAATTTTCTCAAGCTATTTCAGGTCTTTTGAATCTTTCAGGTCTTTGAATCATTCTCAAACCTGCGGATTCACGTTGAAGCCACTACGAAAGTCTTCGGCGTTACCTTTTTGTTCTTGATATGACCATTGTTTATCCGGTAAACATTTACCCTTCTGTTCAGTAGCCAATGATCGTCGCTCGAGGGTTTTGTTGTTCCAATGTAAGTAGTGTCATTATTGACTTCGGAAGTGGCGACCACCTGTTAATGATTTCGATCATTTTCAGTGACTATCTGATAAAATCCCAGCGGTTTTCCAGTGTCCACTTTCCTTCCGGTTTAAGGCAACATGAAGTTCCAGCCTGATCAAATCTACCAAAGCCTTTTGGAAACCAAAGATTGATACATTTAATTAGTCACGGGCTGAAGTTATACACAGCTTAAGTCTGTAATAATCATTCTGTAACAGTTTCATCAGTACATCAAAAAATAATTAATAACATTTCTAAATATTAATACTCGTAAATACATTAGAAGTCATCTTTCACTAAAGGCTTAGAAAAAATAAAGTATGTAATTTTTACGATTTGTATTAACGAAAATTAAAAAATTTGTAAATTTATTTAAAAGGTTACTAATTTTCATATTTTCTAACCACAATTATAGGTTCAAATGTAGGGTGCGTATCAGTTGAACCCGTTCAACCCGGTAATTTCTTCGTGGTAGCCATTTTCCAGAGCAGTTTCTTGCATTTTCATAATAACAATATTCTAATAGAGAGTGGAATGCTTAGCATATATACAACAGTGGGCATGAACCTGAAGTCAGAACGAGTATCTCATGACATTGTGAATTATCGCACGTCACTAACGCACATTCAATGTTGGCTGGGAAAGTGGTGCGTTCCGGTTCAAGTTAAAGCAACTTGTGTTTGTCGTTAAGTTTAATTATGAATCTACAGCAAGACGTTGTTTGATGACGAATAGGGTTTTCTGCGAAACGTGAAACAATGACTGCAATCAAGAAGAAATTTGAAGATACTACTTCTGTTGCAAAAAAAATATTTCGAAAAGGTCACACCTCAATCATGACCGAAGAGAACCAACACATCATCGCTGGGTGAAATGTCCGAAACAGTCGATTATGCAAAATTGTCTGGGTCCAACTCATTCAGAATAGTTCATTATAAAGAGTGTATATCTTCATATATAGAAACTGTTAAAGCAATAATTGCATTATACCTCTCTAAAAGCCAAAGGAACTGCCCTCGATATCAACTGTTTATGTGATGTCATTTGTGGCATCGGTGTGGCAGTTTCCAAATATTAAAAGTGTATTTTCCTCACGATTCCAATTTCACATTAAAGTTAGTCTTCTTCATTAAGAAAAGAAAAGACTTTTTAAAAATAGTTATGACTGTTCAATACCACGTTTTCCAAGGGTAATGGTCAGTTATTTGAAATTATCTTTTCGAAATATTCCTTGCATTTGCTTAAAGAAAAAAAAATTACATAAAATTGCAATTGGTTGAAATTTCAATCAAGTTAAAATAGTTACGATTGCTTAGTGACTTGTTGACTTTGAGTAAAGAGTTAGTAGGTTAAAATAAGACTTTTCAAACTATTCAGCTATGTGTATGATAGCAGTAAAATTAAAGCCCAAAAGCATTGAAGAAAATCAGGTTTTTTGAGTACATTGTCAAAGAAAAAAGAAGTCATCCAGGTAATTCATCTATGATTATCGATTCTTACTATATGTAGAAATCTGCTTTTGTAAAGTGTGCACGAATATTGTTTTTAAAAATTATCTTTAAGAAATTCATGTCTCCAATGTTTCTAATATTTAAGAGGACAATCAGTGCAATTGGAGGCACCTAAGGCACAGATTCCACTTGACAAAGATATCAAATTTTATTCTCCCTTACAAGTGACAGATCAACTTTATTTCAATATAGTTTTTTTGTGTCGTATTGTAGTGACAACACCACAACACTCTGGACTGGAATTTACAGGATATCAGAATTTTGTAACATACTTTAAAATACGGAGAACTTGATCTTATTCAAAGGAAAAAGTTCAATTTCCATTTCTTAAAAATATTGTGTCTGATTTTTTTTTTGCAACAGAAAACTTTACTAATTTAAAACAGTATCAAAACATTAACAAATATTTTAGTAAAACAAATTATTAAAAAAAAGTGGAGAAAGACTAAGATATAGTTAAACGAAGAGTATAGATTTCCGGGCCCTTTTACTTCAGTAGAGTTAACTACATAGATTATCATAAGGAAGTATTATAAAACACGTAAGATACACAATACTTCTAAAATGTCTTCTTTAATCACAACAACGATATTTCGTTCTCTTCAACAGAAAACTTCTTCAGGTTGAATAACTGAGGACAAGAAATCTTTCTTCTTCCTCAACGGAATTCGTTATGATGCATTTAAAAAATATTTTTACAATACAAAACATACAAACAATACCTAACCGTCGGTGTTTACAATATAGAATCTACATAAATCGTCCGTTTTAACATTAACAGAACTTGCAATTCTTACATTATTATTGCGATATAAATGAATCATGCACTTTGGATGGTCTTTTAATAATTTATTTACAAGAACCCGATTTTACTTTTAAATTGTAGATATTACATGGAAATAACGTAAATATTAAAGATCTAAAAGCAGTTCTTATTGTTGAGTTTATTAAATCAGGGATAGCCAAACCTATTGCGTGTGCACCAAAAAGGACTCATTGCATCACAGGTGATAATAAAAAATATATAAAAAACTTTTTGGTTATTGCTTTTAAGCATGAATAAGCTTACTTTTTTTTTAAAGTTCTCTGAACAAAACTATACAATAGGAATTCAAATCAGAAACTACATTAGAATGATATTTGTTCTGTATTTGTTCCATAACTTCAGTACATGTTTGATCCATGTATCATGAAAAAAATGTTAATCATATCGTTAACATTTTTAAGTAAGAAATACAAGAGGTATATCTGAACACATGCGTGAATAAATAGACAGCAAAAGGTGGGCGACACCTAAATAAAATGATCTTTCATCTGCTTCGATGAATAACTTATTTTACACATTAAAAAGATTATTCTTTTCTTTTTAATGTGTTTTTTTATTTCTTGCTTTTAATCTTGGAGGTTCCAGTCTTGTTCTTAGAAAAGACTTAAATATACTGATATTAAGTTAAAATAAAGTTATAAAAAATTAAAAGTTATTCAGTTATTCAGTTATAAAATAAGTTATTATAAGAAAATTGAATTTTCCTTAATCTTAAAAAAAAGTTTTATTTCATGTCTTTTAATTTTGGGACTTAGAAATTTAACAGCTTTCATTTTATAATGCTGATTATTAAATGAAATATTGGGCTGAATAGAAGCGGTAAAGATTAATGTTATAAATTACATTTATAGTTTTATTAGGACTTATTTTCTGATAATTTAGCTCAATTAAAGCCAACCAAAAGCCTTTTCGTTTCTTCTTTTAACGAAAGATATCCAATTGTGATATCCAATTCTGCTTTTGCACTTTCAGAATTGGATATCACAATATAATAGTAGTCGCCTGCATTTATAAAGGTACTTTTATTTCATGAAACCTGATCTCTAGTATGGCATGAAATGTTAAGCGACCATTGCTAGGAAAGATACATAGAAATCTTTCACGAAAACCAAATGATTCATAATCTTTGGGTTTGATCTACAATGAAACCTGGTCAATTTATTTGAAATGTAGGAGGTCTGCTTTTGACTTTGTGAATGCATTTGAATGGTCAATGAGAATTGACTTCGGTTTTACTTGTCCGGGGGAGAAAACAGGAGCTTCACCTTCAAAGAACTGGAATGAATCAAGTGTTTGCTGCCTTGGGCCTCCATGTGCTGTTGCTCGGAGACAGGCTTTCAAGCTCCTAATTAATACATTTAATTGATCTGCGAAGCTAACTTGATTAGAAGAGAGTTCTGCTGAGGGTGTGTCATGGAGCTGCTGAAGGAGTCGGGGCTGATGAGCAGCGGTGCACTACGGTAATAATCATCCTTATTGAAGGGTAGGAAATCGGCCAAGATAATAACTAACTTCCAGATACAATTTTTAATTCTTCCGCGTGAAGATAGTTTTAAAATGTATAAGTACCATATTAATTTAAATAACAGTAGCTCAAAGATAGATTTCTTTCTTTTTCCATTTGTTAGCTTTCACCATTTTCGTTTCTCTTTGAAACATTATTTGATTTGATAGTGTTCTTTATCTTTTCTCTAAAATAAACGTTATAGTTTTAGCCGATACAAAGTTTTAGCTCCAGCCAACAACTCGATACCAATTTGAGAGAATTTACTTTGAATGTTCATATACAATTTTATATGCAATTGTTCTTTTTTATACAAAGTAGCAGTGAAAAATCAGAAATTCTTAATAATTTATATTTTGATTAAGTGTAGCTTATCAAATACATAAAATTCTATGTTTATCCGTTTACAGATATTTAAAAAACTGAAAATCAACAGTTACAAAAATGCAAAAGAAGATACATCTTATTTTTGGTAATACATTAAAATTGTTTAGGCAAATATTAACATTCAGAAGTATAGATTTAATATTAAATACAAAGAGTTAAAGAATCTTTTAAACTCAGTTAAAACACCTTCATGGAATAATAGGCAAGAATTAGGAGAAATCTTCAAATAAAAAGAACAAATGATGAAATCTATTATTTTACTTGTTGACTTGTGGACACTTGTTAATCAGATTCAATAATTATTAGAGCAAAATGAAAAAAGAAAATGTTCCAAAAAATATGTAGAGAATCTTAAAAACCAATACAATTGGAATATGAGAAAGCTTCCAAATGAAAAGAAACTTCCGTATTTAATACAACTCTAGTTTTCAAGTATTTTGTGTTTTGTGTTTAGCAAATTCTAGAAAAAATGTATAGGCATAGGTATTCCAAACTATTTGTAATTGTAAAATTTATTGGTTTTGTGATTCTTCATTGAAAATATGTTATTCCTTGAGCAGTGCGGACAAACAAACACCGAGATACACATAATACAAGTTAAGTAAAAATAACTAAATTTCAACAAACAAAGATTTTTTTTTTATTATTGTAGGGCTTTTTTGTGGTACATTATGCATTTGTTTCCAAATTTACTTATAGTTTTCTGGAATCTTCACTTTCTCGCTATTTACATTTTTCTTAGGAACTCCATCGCCTTTGCCAGGGGCTTAACTATGTTGATAGTCACCAACGACAACAGGGAATGTTTAGTTTGACAAAGACCAGACAAAACCATTTTCACGCAGGGTTTGCTGCACTTAAAGTTCAAGTGAACATTCGACTGAATCCCAACTTTTTGTTACCATTGTTATTTATCAAACGTTACTGAAAAGGAACCCGAGTGAAAGAAAATCAAATTGAAAATCATTATAAATCAATTTAATTAAAATGTGAGATTGTCTTTTGTTCCATCTAAGTATCTCCCAACACATGTGACCATTGGCATCGCATAGGAATCTCTCATTGGTCTTTACGATCCGCTTGCCTTTGTGTTTTTCTGGCATCTGCTTGGCCTGGAGTTCGCACATTGCTTTTTATGACTTCGCCGCCGATCAAGTTAGGGTCTGTGCACAAGAAACGAGATCCGATAGATCACTAAAGACTTGAAAGCAGCGACGATGCTCCCTGCTCAGTATTTTGGACCAGAGTCAAGAAACTTCAAAGAAAGAAAGAAATCCAACAAAAAAGGCAGCCAACACCCACCACGTTACTTGTAAGGAAGCGAACCTGTCATTATTTGAGTTCGAAGAGAAACCACGTTATCTTTGGAAAAAGTTGATATTTTTTTATGTATTTTATTTATTGCAGTAATTAAATTCTGCTCTCTTATTATTATTTTTGGTTTATCATATTTCAACTTTGGTGAATATATTTGCAATTATCTTGAGCAAACTTGAATTAATCAATGTTTTTGGAATCGGAAATAAGTCTTAATTGCAGGCTGAGATATTTCACTCCCACCATCAAACATCCCACATCAAACATATGCAACATTATTTTTATATGTACATAAGAAATCCCATTTCATTTCCTAGATTATTTTGAAAAGTTTCTGTATAAGCTTATGTTTCTCCTTCGATTTTTAACAGAAAGTTCCTGAAACAACTTTAAGCCAATCCTTAAAATCTGATCTTTTATCTTAAGTCGTGCAAATTTTACAATCGAAAAGTCTTTGTTTTTTGTTTTAAAGTATCACCTGAATACAAACGATACAGATTTTTTTTTTCGTTTCTAAAAAAGTTAATTTTTAAACCAGCAATTTTTTTAATTTTCAAAAATAAACTTGTTATAACTCGCGGATGTATTAAAAGGATTAATAAGGTGCTTCATACACGCAGTTTTAAAATAGACAGAAATTGATTGTTTAGGATTGTTAAGTTTCTCCAGGTATTTCGATAACCAGAAATTAATATAAAAACTCATTCAATCTCCTTAAATAAGAACGCCAACTTTCAAGAAGAATCGTGTAGCTATTCAAATGGCGGGAATACATACAAGATACACTCAGATCAACTGATTTCATAAGCCTCACTTACCTTCGATAAAAATCTTAAAGCCTACATTTTTCTATAATGGTATTCTTAATTCATTTTATAATAAAGGAAACAAGGAAATTCTTAAATAATGCGTGAAGAAACAAAAATAGCTATTTTCTGTGAAATATAGTAATGCTTGGTTATCTTCTAATTTCGTACAAAGCAATTTCGTACAAAGCAAACATAGGGTAATTTAAACGAACAAATATAGGCAATGATTCACCTAATGTACGTCCAGTGTTACCAAAATACATTCCTCCATATCTACTCGTAATTTATTAAAAACACCCATCAATATCATTAACACATGATTCCCATAAAACAAGTAATATAAAGACTCCATGTTTCAGTTGTAATAGTATTAATAGAAATTTAATTGGATACACAGATTTGATGAAGTTCTCTAGATATATGAACATTAAATCTAAAGTTGAAAAGGAATTTGTAAGGTGTTCGAATTATACTTTTAACTTTTGTTAACAGATTATGTAAAAATTTTGAATAAGAATAGTTTTCTTGGATATTCATTATATTGTAATTTTCTTAAAAATCTTCAACTTTGTCAAACCATTTACTTTCAAGAATTACTAATAATACATATTTAACAAAAAATGAAGTAAATTATTTTTGAAAGTAATTATTCCAAATTACTGCTTTTTTAGTAGAAAAATTATGCATTGATCTATAGTTTATCATCGTATTACTTTGATAAGGTTTTCTATAATATTCAAATTTAATATACTCGACATTACTGATCAATTTTAAAATAAAAAAAAATAAATAATAATACTACAATTTGTTTCTTCTTCCATTTTAAATTTAATATTTGCATCACTTTTATTTAGAGATTCAAAAAACATAAAATTGTCCGATTGATCCTTTTCAAATTATCAAAATGTCGTCTGCATATCTCATATTCAAAATCTACTTTCGTCCAAGGAAGGATATGTTTTACTTCGAAATCATTAAAGAATAAGTCAAAGTGTATCCGAAATTTGACTACCAATTGGGAAACCTGCAGTTTGTTTACACCATACTTTCTTGAAATGAAAGAAACACTTAAAGACATATTAATCTTACTAAATCTACTACCTGCATAACAGTTAAATTTCATAATGGATTGGTTATTTTTACATATAATGTATTTTCAATTATATTTAAAGTCTTATCGACAGGAATGGAAGTGTACATTTTGACAACATGTAATGAGTATAATCTGAACACTACCCATTAGTAGTAGAATTAAAATTCTTCATTAGTTCTTCATGATCTCATTAGTGATTTTTTAACTATTATCTCTATGTAGAAAAAGAAAAGTCCTGACTCATTCACTCACTGACTCATCAACGCTTAGTCCAAACCCTTGGACCTAGAAAGCTGAAATATTGCACAGAGGTTCCCTTTATAATGTAGACAAAGAATAAGGTCGGATTTTTCGAAATTCCCACGGGATAGGGAATAAAGAGGATTTATATTTTCGCTTTAAAATGACCATGAAGTGTGTGGCAGCCAACTTCTGTCATAAGACTAAGTTTTTCTAATTTTGTGACCAAACTAAGATAGATTGGTCATGCAAATTGATAAAATATAGATCTTTTTAAGACAAACACAATGCTACAAAAATCCGTCGAAAAAATTTTTTGGTTTCCAAGATGTCGCCTTTTAAAGAGTCAAATTTCGACTTTTTTCTCAATATAATGTTCTCTTCCAACTTTTTATACTTTTCGTTTAAATTGAGAAAATGTTGGTATTTGAAAGTTCTATCGAACGATATCAGTCATTCACAAACGTTTCTGTGTTTGCAAGATACATGCAAAAATGTGTGTGGCGCCAACCAGCAATACACCTGAGTTAAGCGGAGAAGGCCACAACAGGCTGGGAATTGTTATATTCTCCGATCTCAATATCAATTTGCTAAATAACGTTGGGTTTTTTTTGTAATGCTATATATGCAAAGGTTCCGGAGAGAAACGTGGGTACCCGGCTAATAAGTAATATTTGGTTAAGAATTTGTGTTCCGTGTGTTTCCTGTATCATAATTATGTGGTTTTTATTCTTAATTACTTTTATTCTTCATTTTATAATTTTTTATTTTTAAAGTCGTGGAAACTATAAACTGACAATTTAATTAATTTCCTTAAACGGAAAATTTTCGAAACAGTAGATATAATTTGAAAATAAACATTAAATGAGTCCATCTGAGACCAAGCTTTAACAAAAACCGAATATTCGTGATGAATCCTATGAAAATGAGACGCAAATTAGTCAGTGTGTGTGTGTGTGTCGCCCCCAATAACGTTAAACATAATTTTTTCCAAAATGATAAAACGTTTCGTGCTTAAATACCAGCCTTTACTTTCTGATCTTTCAATCATTGATAAGATAAAACTTCTTTGTTATCAATTCATGTGTAATTTATTTTTCTATTGTAATTAAGTTCAAAAGCAGTAACACTTTTAAAAAAATATATTCTCCTACCTTCATTTTTTTCATGATAAAACGGAATTCTTACCTGAAAATAAAAAATAAAATATAAATATACCGTAATAACGTGTCTCAAAATATGAATCTTAATAATTTTAGAAAAACACCATTTAATTGTAAAACTCAAGTATAATTTATTTATATAATAAACCATGTTTCTGGTCCATTGGTACGAGTCCTGTTTTTTTGGAATTTAATATAAGGGAAAAGATTTTTTTTATTCAATTGACAAAAGCGCTAGAAGATTTTGAATTAAGTTAAAATTTGTTTCGTTAAATGTGTTGTTTATGCCCAAAAATTAATAAACGTAAATATTAATATATTTATAGAAAAATACGAATTGTATTAAGCATTTAGAATTAAATATTTTTGAAGTTTATAATTAAAACGAAAACATTGATTTTGCTCTTCTTCCTCTGCTACGCTTTGCCTTAACCTTATTTTGAATAAAGATGTTGAACTCACTAACTTATTCCAAAATAATAAAAAGGAAAACATTCTCCCTATGCGATGTCCTAATGAAATCGTTTATACTATATACGATTGAAAACAATTTTACAACATGGAAGAACTCAGAATGACGTATATCAAATTTGGGACATTCATGACATCTGTGAATTGGAAGTGCAACTCTCCAAAGTCTCTCAATGCAAGTGCCTTTCGTCACCCGACACACATCCAAACAATTGTCTAATTCTTGCGACACTCGTTGAAGCATGTCCAGTGTGATGGCCTCCACAGCGTGGGTGATCCGCTCCTTGATATCACTGGATATCATTGCGAGTGCAAACACGTGGCTTTCACGTACTCCTCATAGGAAGAAGTCATCTAGTTTTAAGGTCAGGGCATCGTGGTGGCCACCACAGGATGTCGTTGTCCACATCTACAGCACATCCAATGCAGCTCTCTAGAACACGATTGAGGCAGGTTCGCACATCATGATGGAAATGGGGGGAGCGCCGTCCTGTTTGAAAATCTAGTCATTGGAAAACTGGTTGTTTCCAATTTTGGAAGTAATTACAACATGTCCTGCTAGGTGGAGCCAGTTACTGATGCGTCGTCAAAAAAAATAATAATAAAACAAGGCAAGCAAGCAGAATAAAGATTTTTTTTTTTTTGCCCACCCTGTATAAGTAACAGATATAAAAGGGAAATTTATATCTTAGCGAAGATATGTTTATTCAATCGCTTCTCTGCGATGAAACAAGCCAATTCATAATTTTGTAGCAAAACAAAAAAAGCACCCCTTACAATTGGCAATCTATGAAACACTAGCCTTGTTACACGTGACATTGCATTTGACCCTGAATTATAATCGCTGAAATAAAAGTTTTGCGCTCCATTCCATAGCAATTTCCAACACTGGCCTCTTCGGTACATCATTGATTTACAAACCGACTTGCAAGATAGTAGCTGCCATCCAACATCGCCAGTGGAGCAGATTACCGCATTGAGATTATTTAGTATGTCTTTAGACCTCTATTTTGCACCATTCTGAATAAGCGGCACTGTCCATCTTGAACGGAAGTGATCAAATTGGGTCGAGGATATTAAATTCGTTCTCGCGTAGTCAATTCAGTACAAATAGACTCCAATTTTGTGCAATTACCCAGTATTCTCCCTGTTCACGACACTTTTAGGTGGCCATTGAACAGAAGTCTGATTTTTTTTCCAAGCCTGCAAGCCATGGGGAGTGAACTATATACGCTCTACACTCAGTTTGTGTTTGTGTAAAGCCATTCACAGCCTAGACACGATAACCCAGGTACCTCCTCTTTTCCTACGGAATTGTTGAAACAGGCATTGATGATACATTCGTAATTTTCAAAACAACTTAAATCTGACAAAATTAAAAGTCAATATTTCGTTGCAATCTAATGAGTTAATCAATACCTTGTCCTGTGTTTTCGTACTCATTCAATCTTTCACACCCTTTTCCCTTCAACCAACCAAAGCGCGAAGTTTTTCGAACACGAAAGGTAAGAATCTCTAAATTTTCCTTTACACTGAAATTAGAAAGAATAATGTCTTTTTATAAAAATTTTTTAGGCGCTTTTGTTTAATTGTGCATAGAAAATTCAGTGAGGCTGGTGGAGGCGAGCACATTAATTTTCTTTTCATTTTTTTAATGTGTAATTTTTATTACTATTTTAAATTTGGGAGATCTTGTATTTGTTATTAGAATATTATTTGATATTATTTTTATTATGAGTTGGTAGTTTGCCAGCAAAAGTAACATTTATATTAACAATAAAGCAATAAATAAAGTCATCTGAAATGATAGTTCTGTTTGATGTGAATTGTCATTTTAAAATCGATATATGTTTTATTTATAATTACAATCGAGCAAATCCGATTTAGCAATTGCTTTTAATTTTTTTTTAATTTTAAAAGCAACTGCTAAATTGTCAAATTGTGAAGAAAACTTGTGTATTTTAATTCTTGTCATGAAGAAAACATTAAAACAAAAAAAAAAAAACTTAAGAACTAGAGGAAATAATAAAATGAAAAGGAATTAAAGAAAACTTATCTATAAATGAAATTAACTAATAATTTTTATCGACATTCAAAGAAACGTTTTGAGCTATTTTATTTGAATGAATTTATCTCAGATGATTAAATAATAAATATTTATGAATTACTACTGAACTGTAAGTGATAACGAAAGATAGAATAAAATTTTAAAATCGTTTTCATTCTAACTTAACCTAATCATAAGTTGTACATTTTCATCTCAAAAACGGTTACTCAATGATCTGGAGACTCAGCAGCTACTTTTTACTAAGTCAACCACTTCAAGAAGGTTACAAGAAAAGAAAAAATATAAAACGAAAACGATACATAAAATAGATGAAGCAATTATTTTTTCTGTAGATAATTTCGAAAAACAAACAAATATAAAGAAAAGTATATGGAAGATGTCCAAATGTAATTTACATATGACTACGCTTTAACAAAGTCAGGAAATTCTTTTCCGGATTTTAATGGCGTCTTTTCTTTCATTATTTGATGTAATTTCCCAGAGGTGGTTCCTCCGATGTCTTTTTCCCTGATCTGGGCTTTGTGATTTCCATTTCATTTCCTTTCCTGAGTCTCCTTCGATGTTTGAAATTCAAATAAACTTTCTTCAAATCTTGAGTGAATTTCTTTCATTACATTTAAGAAATATCGTATTTATTTAGATGTCTCTTACGATTGTTACAATAATGAATTATTATCGATTATGAAAATAAGTATTTCAACTGATAAAAAGAAGACAACCGTCAGAATCTTACGCCGTCACATCAATCCCAATGTAATATTCTAAGATGGAATGAAAAGCAATGAAGGAAAATATTTTTATCACTTTTACTTTTAATTATCTGTTTCCTTTCGTTTCGATTAGACCACCTATGCAGGAGAATAAAAGAGGTTTTACTATACTCAGTACGCGTGGCTGAATGGATGGATGACACTTTCTCTTTCATGCCTTAATTATGCTTTTGTTTTACTCTGTAAATTTACTTTTCTTTGTTGGTTTTTCCTTAAACTTTCCTTTAATTTCCTGTGGTTATCAATGAATTGCAAATATTTAAATACAATCTGAAATCAGAATATTTGTATTGCTATAGAACAAGCACTAAATAAACTTTCTTCATTCTGTTCAGAACGATTAGTAATTGAATAAAAAGAAAAGAAATTAATAATCAGACAATTAAATTTAATCCTAATTGAAATTAAATAATTTAAAAAAAGTCAGTGACTAAAACGGTTAGATAACTACCAAATCACTATTTTCGTTTCATCAATATTTTTATCTTCAAAAGAATTAAATGAGGATTAGAAAATATAAGGCAATGTCTGATTAAAATGGCTAACAGGTTTCGAAGTAAAAGATGTGCGATTTTAACTGAAAAGTCATTGAATTTTCAAATTTTTTAGATATAGTTATTCTTGTTCTGAGGGAAAAAAAAAAACGTAAATACTGTACATGATCATTATTATTTTTCATGTTACTGTACGGCATCTAGCCCAAGAAGAACCTAAGAAAAATAGAAGAAAAATTTTAATACAAAAAAATTTGGGCACTGTTTCCTTCAGAAAAATTGAAATTTAGATGATGATTGGGGTTAAACGCTATATTAGTCACTATATTATAGAAATGTTTTAATAAGCTGTGCAAAGTGGTTCAGAGACAAAAAATTGCTAATCTTGTAAAAAGATTACTTTAAGCCTAATTTTCAAGATTTACCCTCTTAGAATCATAATTTTTTTGTTGTTTCTTTTTTTGCATAAGCAATAATCCTCTTATCAATGCTTAAACGTCGCAGCTCATCTCTTCGACTGAGTCGATTCACCATGTAATTGGTAATCTCCATTCGACCATGGTTGTCATTCCGTGGTCAGAAACGAAAAGAATTCGAAGGAATGTAACTTCCACCAACCACAAATTCGATTATAGAAAGCGCCTTTGCATAATTGCGTCCTCAAGAGTCCAGTTAGGTAAATTATCAAAACTCATTTATCAATGGAATGATTTTCAATTTACCGACAGATCAATAAGGCCTTATAATAGAATAATGAGACAGCATTACCTACAATAATCCAGAAGCCTTAATCTGTAAATAGTGGTTAAATTACATACATGCTTCAAGATCTGTGCAGCTCACACTTTCGTTTTGAATGCAATTAGCATTCTAATCTGGCTTCTAAAATTACTAAACTTAGCTTTAATGTATTTAAACGCATTGATAAAGTCATACATCCGATTAGTTTAAACATGCAATTAATTTATATAAAAAAAAAACTCAGATATACAAAGGAATCGACTAGTTTCACCGCCGAGAGACGGTTTTTTCAAGAAGCTTGAAAAAACAGTCTCTCGGCGGTGAAACCAGTCAATTCCTTTGTATATCTTGTTTTTTATATAAATTAATTGCATGTTTAAACTAATCAGGTCTTGTAACGTCAGCTCAATGGCGTCGCCCTTACACAAACACATGGCTGCACCCATAGATATCAAAACAAGAATAATACAACAAATTTAAAATATTCCGTCTGCCTGCTTCACTGAATGGAGTTAATTTCACTCCGTTACAGTTTATGGCTTTATCGATGCGTTTAAATACATCCAGTACACGTAAAGCGTTTCTAATCCTTAGTCTGGTTTTTAGATATTACTACATTAAAGCTGTTTGTTTGATTTCTTCAGAATTTTAATTTAAATTTTTTTAGGCGAATTTACAATCTTACTAATATTTAGAGACAGTAACTGAAATTTTAACATTCTGAAATATATTTACACAAACTGTAAGCAATAATGCTCACTGTAATAAAAGGATCTGTCAGGTTTTCGTTGCAATAATTAGAATGTATATCTAAGCGAAGGATCAGGAGAGGCCGACTGCTATTCTCAAATCTACTTTCTGTTGACGCTTTTAAGTCGTTTTCAGTCGTAAGCCATTCAGATACACCTGAATTCGGATTCAATTTCAGGAGATGACTTAGATTTTCGTTCTTTTTTCTATGTCTACCTCCTCCTTCTCTTAGGCATCAGACTTTCCACGTGGAGTACAGGGGAACGATTTACCGGATGAATTTTCTACGACTGAAGCTCTGATTCAGTCGCTCATTAAAGCAGCAGTTTTTCATTTGTATCTGCTGAAGACCGACCCTAAGGCTTTTATAGCTCTCTCGTCCAATTGTAAGGGGTTTTCTTTTCATGAATAAACGTGGGCATCACAATTTCACTGTATTGATGATTCCTTTTATTGTTAGCCTGGAAGCATCAACCCAAAAAGCTTTTCATTGAACTACCTTTACATTCTTTAAAGCGATTTTCAATATGTCCAGTATTTCTTCAAAATTTCAAAACACTGGGAAACTTAATACTTATGTATATTCATACTTTTAAAAAAAAAAGCTCAATTTCCAATGTGATTCAGATGAAAAGTAGACTAGAAAGAATGAACTGCGATTTTCGTAAGTGCGAATTTGGAACCAATATTTAGTATTGCTGGTATTTACTTGTTTGCAGCTATTTTAAGATTATAAATATAATTAGTAATAAACTAAAGAAATTCCTATTTTTAGTGATTTTTTTTTCTTTAATGTTTTTTAATAATCTACCATAATTCTTTACTTTAATGTCTATCAGAAACAAAGGGAACTTATTTAAGTTTAATGAACGGATATACATTCCATGAATTATTAAAGATTATCCGGAAACACTATTTTATTCAGGGGATTCTGCTTTTTAGGATAACGTCATAAATAACGACTTATTTTCCTGAATTTTGAAAAGGGTCACAAGACATGAATATTGAACCATTGGACTATTACATCACGTGATGTCTTAATTCAAGATAATGGAGTGGCCGAACGCCTCCCCTTTTCCATTAGAAGGTTGAAACAACCTCCACATTCGTTGACCCCTGTTGCATCTGGGCTTAAGTGATAACCAACTTCCTCTTCCAGTTTTATAGGAATCACGCGAATGAGCGGCTTTAATAATACTAAACTTCCATGAGCAGATTCTGTTTCATATATTTGATAACCATTTACTTTTTAGAGGTTAAAGTAGTATGGAGTAAATACTATTTGGTTTATCTTGGGATGTTTACAACTGTCCATTTAAGTAATGAACTTTGATAATAAAAGTTTCTTCTTGCTAATTACGAGGTTTCTGTTTGGCCTGGTATTGATTATTCTTTCCTAATTAAAACTTTAATTGTTTAACTCCCGCAATATCGCTTCATATTTAATGCGCAAATAAGGCAATTCAGCACATTAACTTGAAATCAGGTTGAAGTTAGCTGGAAATCACAAAGCAATATTCTCACAACCATTTAAGTACAGATTTTTTTGCAAGATATTAATAAACTATGTTCGAATTACAATTTGGAAAACCTTACAATGCAGTTTTGTCTGATTTTCCGAATGTAGTTTTGTTGATTGGTTGTGGGTTGAACTGAATGGGCTAAACCAGGCTGAACAATCTTAGGAATTCTGAGGGCCAACATTTTTATGAAAGTTCTGAGGGAGGGCCCCACGTCGCATCGAACCCCCCTCCCCCGAAATCCTTACTATATCTTATTTATGTAAATTCATATATTACTTGAATTGATAATGTCATTTGTAATAATTATATTAATTAGTGTCTTGTTAATGATTTGACTGTGCCATTTATAATAATAATAAATATAATTTACATAAACTTAAAAAGTAAATTTGAACCTTTACATTGCTGCCCAAGATACATTGAGACAGTTGCTTATTTGCAAGTTATGACATTTTTCAAACTTTATTATTGGAATGTTGGTATGAAATAAAACTAGCGCATTATTTGATAATTTGAAGTTTCACACTAACGGGCCGCAGCAAATGTACCGGAGAGCCGCGGGTTGTGCACCCTGGGCTAAACTTTTGAGTCAGTAAATCGACCTTTAAATCTGAATAAATATTAACAGATAATACATGAATATTTTGCATTCGAATGATAAAATTTTACTATGAAGATATTTCAAATCTACTTTTCTCCAGATATTTTGATCAAGTTAACTTTGTTTGGAACATTGAAGTTGATACTGCACTGGTAATCATGTCACTTTCTCATATACTATGTGGCATCTGCTTCTACTTGAATTAAAACTAATATTAAGAAAGATTACCTAGATCACTTAAGCGAAGAATTTGTGAATTTAATTTAAATGTAGTTTAGAAGTGAAGATGTTACCTAGAATTGACAATATATGTGACAATGTCACATAATACATTAATAGAAATATCTCGTTACGTAGGAATAGAAACAAGAAAAAGCTGTTAACTTAATCGAAGTCAACCTCTTGATTATTCGACTGAATTTGAGAGGAGAATGAAAAAGGGGAAAAAAGATCCAGTCAAACTAACAATTTAGCGAACTGAGTTGCCTCCTATTCAGATGGGAGTGAGATATTTATGAAGTTGTTAGAAAAAGAGAAAGAGCCTGGTTTTGCTGTCACCGTAAGTTTCACTTTCACTTGGAAGAGACAGTGAAGAAAATAGGAAGAAGAAAATCGATTTAGGAACAAGAAGGAAAAAGGAAATTGATTTCGGGCATCGAGCTGCAAATTATTTGCAGCTTTCAAAAAAAATGTGATTTCATTTCTTTTTTTACTCCTATTTGATCATCTGGGATTGATACGAAATCAGATTTAACTTTGTGCAAAAGAAAAAAAAATCGAATTAAAATATATTTGCTTTGATCGAACCGTGAGGTTGAGTTACCTAACACTATCACATTCTTCGATGAAACAATCAGACTTTGCCTTAAATTGTTTCTCAAATAGATTTAAAACAATTATAAAACCCTTCGACAATTTTAAGAGGCCTTTCTCATTTAAGTGAGGTAAGGATCAGCGGTGTACAATTGCTCAGATATTTGAATACAATAAAAATAAATACCGTAAAAGTAAAATCCTTAATTAATAAAGCAAGAACATGCAGGGCAAGTGATGTTAGCTCCATCTAGTGGCTGCTTTTGCAATGAAAGCAAATTATCTACCTTCAAGTAATTACAGTAGTGAAATGTTTATAGCTTTATATTTCCATCCAATCACAATGAGTTGAGGATTAAACAAATTTTGGCATTTGTTTTTCGCATTTAAAGACAGCGAAATCTTAAATTAAGAATTGAAAATTGGAATTAATTATAAATAAATTTATTTTACTGCAGTCATATCCACTATCACCAATTCTTCATCTCCATTATAAGTCAAGAAATGTAGATGAATCATTCATCGGGATTTTATTTTACTCATGAAAAATTGCGTCAACTAAATTTATCGGCACACATTGATGTCCTTGATGTTAAGTGAACTCTGACATATTAGACATAATTTGACAAACTGTTGATCAATAATGATTATAATCAATTTACGGCCGATTCCCTATTGTCAGCCAATTGCCGACAGCTTTGATCGTATAACTAGTTTTCAACTAATTCAATGAACTTGTTTATAACTTGCTTGGCGTAATTTGTCATGACAGTTAAAATATTTGGTAATCTTACGAAGAACTTTTGACATTTCTGAATTTTGTTTCATTCATTCATTAATGAGCTTCAGACTGAAAATTCTGCTGTTAAATTCATGCCGTTTTAAATGTTGGTAATTCGCTTTATGAAATTTCCAAATGTGAATATTCAAGAAAAAAATAATTTTTGAAGTAAGAATTTTTTTTCAAGAACAAAATAGTCAAAAAGATTTGTTGTAGATTTTTTGGCTTACTTTATAGATATATGTAGATACAATAATATATTTACAAAGAAGAATTTGATTTTTGATAGCTCACACCTGTTCCGAATGTATAAAGTAAAAATAAATTGGCAAGGTCATTAATTACAAACTGGAATTGGAACCAAACGTCACTAAGAAACAGATCATTGTATTTACTAGATCTATCATCAAAATCAATTAATACTCAATACACATTACAATATTTTATATATATATATATTCAGTTTTAATAACCAGTGGCGTATGTCTCGTAAGCACCCAGGAAATAGATCCTTCCATCTTTCCACTAGTATCTATATTTTAACCAGCAAAAGTAAAATGATTAAATGTAAGCTAGGAAATCATACAATTACTTAATGGAAGAAGACAAGTGAGAACGTGATAGCCATTAACATTTTTCTCAGTTGAAATGTCCTTCTTTAAGAATAACAACTTAATCTTCCGCATTTCTTAGTTAATAGTTTGCTACAAGACTGGCAAAGGCGTAGGCCAAGAGGAAGGGACATTTTAAACCGCAACGTAGTATGAACAATTATTAAGTCATAAACTATGTTGCAAATTACAATATTATAATAATTTTAACTTATTTTAAGCAAAAGTTGTAAAATAGAATAAATAAACAGAAAAAAAAAATAAGAAAAGCAAGTAAGAGATTAAAAGTAAAAACGAGTATAATAATAAAACTTTAAAACGAATAAATTTCTTAATATAGATGCTACAATTGTAGGGTTGGAAAATGAGAAATTAAAAATATAAATATTTCCTAGAAACACGACCCCTTAAATAGCACACTGAATTTTCTTTACTAAACAAAAACAATTCGTTCTGCAAGTCCATCATTATACTAAAATACAAACGTAATTTAGATTTTAATATCTGTAGAATAAGTTACAGGGAATAATTAGTGTAAAAGATACCGCCTTATGTGATATCACTGTTAACTTACGATACATATTAGTGTTTAATCTGATCACTAAGAAATTCTTAGTTTTTAAATATTTGTTTCAAATTTAAAGAAATATGTGTTGTAAGATTTTAATCGAGGTCAGATTAAACCATGATAGTTTCACATTTGATGACATAAAAGAATAAGCTTAAAAGATACAGCCTTATAAGATTCTTTTATTATTTTTCTTCAATCTTTTCTGCGGCTATTTACGTAAATTGATAAAGAAATTATCATCGCAACAGTATTCAAAGGTAAACCTAGGTCACGAGAAATTATGGTAATTCTGAACTAATACATTTACAATATTAGACCACAAGTATAGGTATTTCAGTAAGAAAATTCAGCATTAATTTTTAATTTGCACTCCATCAGGGATCATTTTCTCAATCAACTGAGAAGAAAATTCTTCATTAGAATTCCGATGTGAAGACAGAAAAGCATTATTATCTTAACGACTGGTGTGTATATATACAGGATAAGCTGAAGGGAATTAGATGGGTATGGTGCTTTAGCAATAATGACATAAGGATGGCTTCATTACAACAACTGGTTTCCCGAACGTTCGGTCATTCGCCTACGACGAACCAAACCACCGCTTGTATAACGGTCTTTCCTGGCACTTGTTGACTCGTTCTTATTGTTAATTAGCGGTCGCAGAGTGGCTCAAAACCATTTTTAAAAGGCGATTATGAACAAACAATCGCACAGCGCTCCGTAACAGTTTCGAATAATACTGGAGGATTTGGCCTAATTGCGTCCGAATGTCATAGTTTCGACTTGGATCTAAACTGGGTTACGCTTTGTAATATCGCGAAACAGCAAGAAAAAGAAGGATATGCAGAGATAACCATTGAATGGACAATGTACTTAAAACTACCTAACGATCAGAACATGATAATTTTATTTTCTCTATCTTTTACATTAAACTAATTTTGTCGTTACAGCTCTTTGTTTAATTCTTTTAAAGTGTTTAAATTAGATAGTTGCTGTGAATACTAGACAATTTTAATACAGAGGAAAAACGTTCTGAAACCTTTTGTTACATTCTAAAAACAATTCCGAATTTGAAATTCAAATTTATTATTTTGTTGTATATCTTACTTCTGAGCCATCAGAAGGTATAAATTAGAAGAAATTTATACAAATCAATGAAATTACAATAAAAATATACTGCATTAATTGTTTGTAAATCATTAAGGTTTCAAATTTATTTTTGTAGAATTAAAAGAAATTTATTAATAAATACTAATTCCTAATATTGGTTTGTGTTAAAAAAAAACATTCACTATTTTATTCAATTATTTTATTCATGTTATTCAAGAAATTGTAAAAGCCATTAAAAAAACTAATCAAAACTGTCAAATCTGACACAAAAAAAAAATTGTACTTGACTATACTTCATTGTCAAACTATTAAAGAAATAAATTGGCAAAGATATCTTCATCAAAAAAGAAAAACTGGGCTGGAAAGCATAGATACTTTAACTCTAGCTCAAAGTAACACATTTAAGATTGGATCTAATGGAAAAGAACCAGTAAAGGCTCTCAAACCTTTTCACTTTCAAGAAGTGAAGAAATAGAAACTTTTAACCAATGAATAGCGACTAATTCACGAAATACGTTTATTTGCATATTTGAATACTTGGAAACCTGATTAAGCTTTCGAAATTGGAATTCTTTTATCTTCTTTTTCCATTGAAATAAATATAACGCCAAACATATTTGATTATTGCAAACCTTTTCATGTTGCCTCATGTAATCCTTTTTACTTTGATCTTTTTTGGTTGAATTCTTTCAAAAGAATTGTTTTGGAAACTATTACTTTCTTCCAGATAATTCGGCATCTTATAGTGAGACACAGAAAGTGATAGCAGAGATTACCCGCTCTGAATCGATGCTTTATGTTTCCTGAGATCTTTCCTTTATCTGTAATAACTCCACTGTGGATAGGCTGACTCGGAAGGGGTTGTCCCTAGAGCTGCACAACCAGAGATTTATGAAAGAAGCGAGAAAGAAAAATTCGACGCTGACATTAGGCACTTTCTCTCGCGAAGGATTTCATCAAAGAAAATCAATCGGAAAAAAAACCCTCAAGAACTTAGAAACTATTAAAGTTTTAAATCCAAAATAGAATTAAACATTTGCATTTATTAAAATTTCAATGATATTTGGAAACACTACATAGCGAAGTAAAATAAGGTCCTACTGTCACCGATTGATCTTCTTTCAGTTGTTGATGGAAAATCTTGAAAAGGTCACGAAGGTTAAGATACAACGAAATGAATTTCCAAGCACAATCTAGAGGTTCGTGAAATGAAAACTTATTTTATTTTTATTTATCACTTATTTTATAAAATATTTTTTTCCTCATTGAAGCAGAAGGGACCCTTTGAACGCTTCACAACATTTGGGCCATTCAAGTATTACGTAAGCATTCAAGGGGCGGGGAGGTTCAAGTTTTGCTTAATTTTGCTAATAAGGGGGAGAGGGTGATCAGAGCAATGATAACGTAAGACAAACATACACGCCTTAAAACTTTGTTGTAATTTTGATTGTTTTAATTTATTCTTCAGTGGTATTTACTGTCAAAGATGTGGCAAATCTTAAGTAAGCAAGGGGGAGGGGGTTGCTTGCTTTTGCTTACAAGGGGGCGGGGTGGAGACGGTCTAAAATGACTGAAAATGTGCTTGAATGGCACCGTTCAGATTACTTGCGAATTGTCATCTGTTGACTTCAATCTTTGGTATTTCTTTATTAGAACGTTGTAGTTTTGTGACTGAACAATTTGTGATAGAGTAGCTCTGAAATTAAAAGATACCTAATGTTAGAATTTGCAAACACTGAAATCTTTCCCAAAAATCACAATAAATACAGGCAATTTCCAGAGCCTGTAATCTTATCAAAATGAGATGAATTGCATTTCAAAGCAATGGTAAAGAAGCTTTAGAAATGGAAAAAAATAAAAAACTAACTTAAAATAATACAACTACAAATGTGTATCTTCTTTTTCTTAATTTGTTTTTATAAAATGAATTAATAAAAGATATAAGACATCGTAATAAAATTGGTGAAACAATCAATAACGTGCTTCTGTTTGCAAAGCAAGTCTTCTTCCTTCATTGAGAAACAGAGAGATCAAGATAAATGAGCCAATTTGATTGGTTGTATCTGGGGAAAAACAGTGAATGGTCAAGCCTAATGGACAAACCAAGGCCGAAAACGTATTAGCCAACAGCAGTGATTGGAATGGAATTGTATTTGTTCTACAACTGTTAATAATTAAGCTATTCATCACGTTCAACACAGTGTGGAACAGAAATCACTTACAAACTCAAATGTAGAAAAAATAGAAATCTTCTGATAATAAACTATACTAGTAGTAAAAAATATATTTTTTATATAAAAATTTAAGCTAATCATGTATATTAAGAATTTTAATTAGCTTAAATTTTATGGACTTTGAGTTCTCTTCAAGTAACATGCTTTCTTTGTTTTTAAAACTTATTACTACTGCTTATAATTCTGGTGAATATTTCTTTAAAACTAATAAATAAATAACTTGAGGATCAAATTTATTTCCTTACAAAGTTAAAATTATTTTTGCGAAGTGAATTTACAAATTGATTTCTTGGCAAACAGTTTTTTAATTACTAGTATTATAGATTTACATGTTCGTTCGTTAATTCGAAGAGAATATTTTAGTTTTTTTCCAGTAATATTGTAAAAGAAGCAATGTTATTTTAAAAATTCTAAAAAAATTATTTTGATGTAAGCCATGAATTTTGTTAAATGAAATAGATATTAAAATTCACGTCGAATCTTCAACTGGAGGCTTTGCTCTTAAGTGAATCTTCTGAATTTAGCTTTTTCTGGCGCACACATACATATATATATACAGTATATATGTTACACCGAATTCGTGAAATTGCCTATTGCGTGAAATCGGCAAAAAATTGCCGAATTCATGAGAAGTGCAAGCCTGTTGCTTTATTCATGAAATGGGCAAATTAGCTGCCGAATGAGTGCAATGAGCAGTAAGTGTATGGAATTCTTAAATTGTCATTTTGACAGTTGCAGAAGTAATTTTGAAACGGATGTCGAATTTAACGTGAATCTGTATTAAGATGCATGGATTTGGGTTGTGTCATAACTTGGACATTTTTATTTATTTGCTGAATGCAAATAAATTAAGTAAATTTAGTAATTTTTTAGTAAATTTAAGTATTATAATATATAATTTGATGTATTTAATTTTCAAGTCAAAAAGGTTACAAATATCAACACCTCTTTTAATCTAGCTATCTTTATTTAACAAACCTTTAAAAATACAATATACAAATACAGTGCTATCAATCTGTTCTCGGTTAAAAATATCCATGCCTCTTTTGAAATTTCTTTATTTAACAAATCATTTAAAAATAGAAACACAAATCAAATTCAATTTAACACATGAGTGATAAGTTTTCGGAATCCTTATTATGAATCGGATGAAGCACGACGGTGACAGTCTGTATGTGTTCAAAGAAACTCGCAATCGAAGAAATTAAACAACTAGTGCGCTTGCGCAGTGAAGTGCGCCGTAACATATTGAAAATTGACCATTTCCATACGATGATGTCGCTCGATGCAAATCGTGAAAATTCATACGATGATTACGCACGATGCAAATCGTGAAACTACCTTTTAATAAAATTAGTTTAAGGTGTCGTTTTTCTTTCTATTTTCTTTCAATTCTACGTCCTTTAACTGGACGTTTTGCTCAAGTAAACAGTTAGTTGCAAAAAACTCCACTGGAGCGCCAGTGTACTTTGCTCAATACATGAAAAAAGCAAGCACATTGTTGCTCAATGCACGCATTCGGCAGCTAATTTGCCTATTTCATGAATAAAGCAACGGGCTTGCACTTTTCATGAATTCGGCAATTTTTTGCCGATTTCACGCAATAGACAATTTCACGGATTCGGTGTAACATATATATGGAGAGAAGAAATTAAGGTTTCCTAAAAACTCTAATCGGATATAAAATAGTTGATTTTTCCTTTTTGAATTGTAGTTTATAAGTTGTTAAAAACTGACTGAACTGTTCCTATTCATTTCATTTGTTATCTTAGAGAAGAAAAATAAGGTTTTAATAAATGAAATTACTTTTACCAATAGATTAATGTTCTTATTTCACAGACGCTAATGAAAGTGGAACAAGTAACAAGGTTCTTTTGTATCCTCTGTTCCTTGCAAGGTCTGTGTTTGTTTGTTCACTTAAGAGTGGATTTTAAAGGTAATTCTTAAGAGGATTTGTAGAAGACGACATTGCCAACAAAGTGTTTCTTAATCTCATTTGAGAGAATGTTATTGTTAAGAATTCAATCCAATTTTAGATAGTTTACAAGTTTTCAACTTTCTTCTTTTCCTCTTGTTTTGAAAAGAAAAAGGACTGTTCAGCTTAGGCGAAGTAAATTCTCGATTACAAATTGTTTCAAAGAGGAAATATAAACAAATGACAACTTTATAAAAATAGAACTGCTAACATCTAATCTTTATTTAGAAAATATCATGTGGAGTTCTAGAGAATTATCAAGGCCTCTCTAGTTTTGACATTGTTTTTTTTATTTTGAATATTCTATTAAAAATTATCAAACCACCACGATTCATCACTGCAAAAGTAGAGAAATAGCCTTGATAAAATTTTATTTTTCCTTATCAAAACAAAAATGTAACCACTTAAATAAGACAGTAAATAATATAATTGATTTTCTTAATATTTCCCTGTCAAGATCGAAACCAAAAACAGCATTTAACAGAAGTTGTATTCAGAATATCCGAAGCTGAGAAAGATTTATCAATAAAAAATTATTTGACCTTTTATGATTTTCATGGAAACAGACTATTGACATTTATACAACAAAATAACAGAATACGAAAGAAAATGACAAATAAATGTATTTGGTTAAGTTTAATCTGAAATACAAGGGTTAATATTGAAACTTTAATACAGCTCATTGTGGACTAAAATAAGTTAACAAGCTTTGACATCGGTTGGAACCTCAGAATTTCAGGTTATTCGCAATATCAGATGCGTTGTTCACCTTTTGATAATTCTAGAAAGTTTTTGAACATTTGTTACATGTCTTCAAAGAGTAAATTTCGGAAAGATTAAAATCACTGCGTCATTTTCAAATAACACGTCGTAATCTTAACCTTTTAAACAATTTGTAAACTTTCTAAGATTTTTAATATTTTTTTTGTATCCGCTCATTTTATACTGCCATAGGAATAAGTTTGCAGTTTCAAAGGAAAGAGTAATGTTGTTTTTTGAGGAAATCGAAGCCGTCAAGGACTGACAGAACCCACTGGTCTTATTCTTATTCGCCAACCCTTGAGAACAGCTGGGCTTCGAGTCGTTTATCAAAATGACCGGTCTTACAGTAACAGCACAGGAATGCAAGTCACCATGTATCAATGCCACTCCACTACACTTCTACCAATTTCGAATCTTGATGGAAACCAGGAGTAAATAAATTTTCGGTTTCTAAAAACAAGCATGACTCAAACAATGCAGATTCTCTTATAAGGTGCTGTTAACACTAATAATTAAAAAGGAAAATTAAATGATTATTTTACAGGTTTTAATGTAATAAAGGCACTATTACGAAAAAAAGTAGAGTGAGAGCAGCGAAACTATATACAAATGCCTTCGACTCAATATGCACATGATTAAAAATTCATCACCAATTACCTTATCGGATAAACCAGATCGACTGAGAAGGGGGGGGGGGGCATTCGGGGGGTCCATATAAAGAACGGCGGTCGCATGCAGGGACAAATGTCACTGATTTTGTTGTTTAGTTACTTAAGTAGTCTGAAGATGTCGCCGCGACCACCCATCAGCAACACAGCAACGAGCGAGTATGAAGGAGATTGCATCTTAGGCTGAAAAAAGCAAGGGTGGACATCCTTGTCGGAGCGATGATGGCAGAGAGCCTAGGAGTGCATACATACTGCCACGAGGGATCTGGATATCCCAGGAAAACAAATGCTAGAAGGGATCGTGCCATCAAGAGTAGCCAAAGCGACACCAGTAATATCCCGGTCCTCCATCCATAGGTCTACAATTTCCTCAATGATTCTGATATCCACGAATGGTGTCCATTAATACTACATGAGGCCGAATTATATTCACGGCGTCTTTTACGACTTGAAACCACGCTAGACGGTGCTGCCTATGATGGGGTCTAAGCCCGAGAATCCTGCACGATGTCTGTAGCAGTGTTGTATTTAGCGACAAATCCCTATTGGCGCAGATGATCATCATCCGTATATTAAGGAGACGTGGTCATTGCTCTAATCCTTCTTCAGTGCCAAACTGCCATCACATCTAGGATTACAGATTGGGGAGTTATTTCCTATTGCTATTGACATAGCGTTTGGAAGACGTGACAGTATAGTTAATACAATTGGTTGTATTTAATTTTCTCAATGTAGAGGCATGCTGTCAAAGTACCTTGGAGCAAAACTATTTACTAGATGTTGTCAGACCGCACACGTCCCAACAATGCCTCCGTGGGATTCATATCCTCCCCTTGTCAGCCGGGTCATCGGACCTCTCGCCAAAAAAGCATACCTGGGAAAGGCAAGAAAAGCAGTTGCAGCAGTCTCAGAATGTGATGGAACTAGCACAGATAACTGCAAAACTTTTAGAGGAATCTACAACAGGACAACTTTAAATTATTTGACTCCATGTTCATTTGCTTGTATCGCCGCCAGAGGATTTAGCACGTATTAACATCGGACTGTCATATTACCATTGCTCTGTATTAAAAAGGCCTTTTTTGCAACGAAAATGTAATTATCCATTTCATTATCTTTACAGACCATTACGTATGAGACTGTTTCGTAATCCGAAAGAATGTTCATCGCTGTTTTTTTGTTTTGCAACGCTATATAAACATTCTCTACTGAAACATTTATTAACTCGTTCAAACTCATATAATCATATTTAAATTCATATTAAAATATAAATCAAAACATGGTAAAGCTGACAACATCGTAATTCGAAAAAAGGGATTGTTCTTTCTATGATAATCTTCCTAAATTCTGTGTCAAGTGAAAATCTTAATTCATACAAATGATGTTCTTAAATGATTATTCTATAAATGCTTCAATTTAATGAAGAAGATTTTTGGATTTCAGAAATTTATTTGATAAAATGCAAGGACGTCATGAGTCAGTGAGAGCGATGTTAGTGCTTTTATTCAAGCTGGAAATTTAAAGAGACTGCAGTTTGCCCAGAAATATTGTATTAATAATATATTCCAAAATGTCAAGCAATGTATTTACTTCGAAAGAAGCTCATTAAAACATTTTTTTTACATTTTATAAATGAAATTTAGGAAATTTTTTAAACATATCACAGTAAATTTAACATATTTGAGTCGAAATATAAAATGGAAGCATTATCTTTTCAAAAGGTAGTGTTTTTTTGATACCATCGTAATTTTTTTACATGATTGGAAATCGGATTTCAGTTTGCGATTTTTTTTTTTAATTTATCAGCTTTTCTTTAGTTTAGAAGAAACTTGACATTAAAATAAAACGTTTCCTATATACAGTAGCCTTCCTAAAATTCACTTTTTGCATAATTTTAAATTTCATGTTGTAGTCAAGTGTAATACGTGCGAACACTGAATGCATGTTCGTTTTCTATTTAAATTCAAAAGTAGAGAAGTAATTCTTATGCATTATTTTTGAGAGGTCACGAACGAGACCGTGATTAATCTTTGAATTTTCTCATTACAAACTCATTTCCACGGCACTTTGGAGTTGACATAGGCCATGATATTATGATTCCATCTGCTGCAGCATTTCAATTCTTTGTCACTGCCTGTTGCAATTACCTTCATTTGCAATACTTCACGTTTGCTATTTGGCAGTGTCCAGACACCCACTGCCTTCGAATAATTGGACCCCTAACATAGGTCTCTGCCAGAAATGACATATCGCCAACTCAGCTCAAAACTCATACTAAGCTCACAACATGAATTATCCATAGCTTAGAAATATTTCTAAGTCAGGAACTACTGCCAATAGATCATTACAGAAAAACACAATCCTCAAACATTAAGAAAGCACAACTAAAAACCTAAAATAAGCAATCTAAAATATAAGGTAATTAATTTAGATTGTAATGCATTGCTGTTTTGTTAATGCTGCTATGTTATCTTATGCATGAGTAATTTCTTGTAATGATCAAAAAAAATTTCAGAATATTGAAGTTGAAAATAAATGTAACTTCACAACGTAGGACCAGCAGAAATTGTTTGTGTATAAATTTGCTATTTAAATATATAGATAATAAATAAAAGCGAATACACATGAACTGTTTTAAGATTCATTAGTGGTTTAGTTCTTTTAACGAGACAATGCAGTTTTTGATGCATTGAATATTCAGAATAAGTATTTCCCGAGATACAAGCAGGCTTTATGAAATAGACGTTAAACGTAGTCGAAACAGTCAAGATTTTGTTCCATTACCAATTCTGGCTCTCGTTGCAATAAGTGGATTTTTCAAATCATATACAAGCAGTCATAAATTGAATTTCATATAAATTACATCTTCATTATCGTTTCCTAAAAATTTTGTATTTGAACTTTAATGTTGTAAAAGCTTGATAAAAATCGCTTTACAGAAAAGTGAATTTGCGAAATTTCAAAAGCAACATTAAAGAGGTTTGCAAATATTTGATGCCTCGTCTACATGAAGAGAAAACAACGTAATGGAATTTTGTTGTTCGTCTTTGCAAAGTGATCAAATTTTTATTAAACTATTTCATCGAATACTCTGTTAACAAAGAAGTCTTCCTGCTAATGACATCACCGTTCCTTGTTAAGTTTTCCCACGGGTCTCAAGTTGGAGGAAAGTCGTTTATTTAAAAGCTGATCCATTGAAAAACTAGCTCCGAAGCCATTTGCTTCCATTTTCTTAAATGTCATTTGAATAATTTTCTAATTTTGTGTTTTTCTGTGATTACTCCCGATTCAACACTGTTCGAACATGAAAGGAACGTAATAATTCCATTGATATTATCATCAAACAGCAGAGAACTTTAACAGCAGAGTAGTTCACTAGTAAGTAGTTGTATTATTTTAACTTTTTGTATGTTAACTATTCATCGCTTGCTTTCTTAAGCATTAAAGTTTCGCATTTCAAAATAGTTCTAAACAAAAAAATATAGGCAGCTCTTGAGAACAGAGTGCAACTTTCTTAATACGATTGAATGTCTACTCATTATTTTACTTGTTATAAGTGTGATGTTTTAGTTCTCCAATGGAAAATTCTATCTAAATATTTTTTAATCGTATTTGAAAAAGAAAATCACATCCTTTGACATTTTATTTCGCAGCATGCTGTGAACCTTTTACAGTAACTGTTGTACATCAATATCTAACATTTTGAAGCCGATCAAGTGTAGCCGAGTGATCTACGTGACGACCTACTAGCAAGGCTGTTACGTCTCAATATCGGTTCGAAGGCTATTCCAGCTATCTATGATCATTCTGTATATCTATATAATAGGCCTAAAAGGGGCAATTTTTAGTGGGTGCGTCAAAATCTAAAAAAAGGTAAAAAAACTGATTTCGTGGTATGAGTAATTCAAAGCGACCAGTAAGGGAACGTCCATTAATTACGTGGTGTTTTTTTTAAAAAATTTGGACCTCCCCCTCCCTCAGGTGAGATTTCAAAAAATCAAAAAAGTTCAAAAAGTCAATATTACAAAATGTTGTAATCTATGATAATACATATATTAAAGGAGTTTAACGTGCTGTAAAATAATTGAAATTAAATAAAACAAGAAATGAAATTCAGCACAAATTTAACCAAGTTGCCTTTCTGGTTCGATTATTAGCACAACATTTATTGATGATGTTTTTTGTTCTGCGGGGGGTCACTGCTAGGAGTGACGGTGACCTCCACTTGCCTTTCTTACTTATCTTGCCTTTCTGGGTCTTTTAACGGGAAAGGCGGAGATCGAGCTGATAAGTATAAGTATATGAGTCCCAAGTAGGACGAAACGGCCGTTCCCGATTCCTTCCCGATAATCGAACCAGAAAGGCAATTTGGTTAAATTTGTGCTGAATTTCATTTCTTATTTATCGAACCAGAAATGCAATTTGGTTAAATTTGTGCTGAATTTCATTTCTTATTTTATTTAATTTCAATACGTATATTCTCTGAATGAAAAAGTTGACGTGAGATTTTCGTTGATCCCACCCTCCCCCTTGGTGAGATTTGGTGAGATTTTGCCATTTGACCTCCCATAATTAATGGACGAATCCTAATATATAGCGAATAACAGCGAATAACAATTCAAAAAAGTAAAATGAAAAATAAACTATATGAATAGCCAAATATGCTACATTATAATAATAAAGTATTGCCGAGACTAGGATTCGACATGGGTTACAACAACGCAATGTATTTACCATTATCCGATAAAGACTACGAATACTGTATGATGTATAGAATACTCTTAAGCCCAGACCGGGATACGAACTGATGGTTTATTTTCCTCCATCTCCATGGTCATAAGGTTTCATATAAGGCGTTATTTATATCTGTCAACTTATGTTCGTTCTGTTCGTCTGTCACCATCTCGATAGCCCTAGGTATAAGAGCTTTCCTCTTTTACTTTTCATAAACGGGGTCGCTAAAAATATGAAAATGATTTTTAATAAACTTCCTGAAGAATGACAATTACTAAAAGTAAGATACAAGTATAAGGTATTACGTTGTTTATACTTGGGGTAAACTGGATAGAAATGATTCATGCCAAGAAGCCATGATCAACATTACCCTTTCCCCCAAAAAGAAAATTTCAATGTTGAGATTGAGAGTTCAACGAAGGTTCTCCTAGAAGTAGTTGTTACAACATTCGCCGATTTGATGTAGAGTCTTCTGAAGGATCTTTAGTGATAACGACTTAAGTTGTTGTCTTCCGCACTTTTGTTTCAGATCTTTATCACTAATAGTAATTACTTCCTATTTGATTATTCAGAACTTACTTAAGGTTCTCCGATCAATGCCCCTGCACTTCATTGTATCTTAAAAGACAAGTGTTAATGACGCATCATGGTAAGGAGCTTGTCTTCCTTACGATCTGAAGGGACAGGGTTCGATTCTCGCATTGATGATTTTTGATATTTCTTCTCCAGATGCTCCTTGATTCGTCTAATTGGATACTGGGGCTCTTTCCAGCGATGAAGGCAGTAATGGTCAGACTAGCCTTTGAACTCCCTCGAACTGGTGTACTTAAGATCTTATATTTACAACAGTGGAGTCTTTCGAATCCTCATCCGATTCATCATCAAGCACCAAATGTGTTTATTTTAATTGAGTGTGTATTTTTATACATCTTTTAATTTAAATAAGATCATGTATGTTTTATATCACCTATCTTCGTTGGATTCGGTATGTTTTAAATAAATGTATTTAAGTCTCCTATTTTTCTTTTTAAGTAGACTACTATTATAAATATTTAAATTACTTAAAATTATCCAAGAAGCAAAATAAGGTAAGTGGTACCATTGTCATCAGACTCAGAAAGTTTTTGTAAAGGTACTGTTTCTATAAAATTATTTCTTATATAGGGTAGCGCACATAAAATCGGCCCCAATTGACATTTCTTTTTGTATTGTACTATTATTTTGGGGCCAATTGTAGGAGCGCCAGCCTGTATTATTGAATCTAGTTTACCACATTTGACGTGCGCCTAAAATGAGTAGTGCATGAATAAAGAAATTTACACAAGTTGGTTTAAAATATGTAATGAAAGTTTTAAAAATACATTACGGGAATCGAGAGCATTCGGAGTTCTTACACGGCTCCCTTGTCAATCGGTCTCCCTTGACAAGGGAGCCGTGTAGGGACTCCGAAAGCTCTCGATTACAGTAATGTATTTTTAAAACTTTTATTACATATTTTAAACTAATTTGTGTTTGTTGACTCATGTGTGCTTAAAATTAGTAATGCATGAATAAATAATATTAAAACTAATTTAACTAAGGTTACAAGTGGTCAGATATTTCCTTTAACCCCTATTTTTATCTTATGAGAAATGGTAAGAAATTTGAGCAAAATTATATTTTAGCTAAGTATCTATTTAAAATCAGATTACTTATTAAAAGTTATTTCTCAATAAATAGAGCATTAGCTTCTGTTTCTGCTGCAAATATATTTAATAATGTTTGTATAAAAAAAAAACAATTATTCCTAAGCCTCTAAAAAAAAAAACTGATTGACAATGTAGCCGTGTAAGGACTCCGAATATTCTATTTTAAGCCCAATATTAATTTCCGCTTCAAATTAGTCTATTCTTTAATATCAATTAGCCTAAATTTTTTTTTGACTAAGACTTTCATTTTGTGAAGTATGAAATTTTTCACTTCGATTAGAATTCTCCCAATTAGCCATGAAATTATTATTATTTCAAACTTCACTTCCTTGATTAAGTGAAAGCCCATTAACAAAGGAAATGAAAACTCTACGAATAAAATCCATTTAAATAATTAATCTGTTTACTTATTTATTTTCGGTTAAGTGCCATTATTTATAAGTCCCTTCAGAATAGGAAGAGTTCCAGAGCCTTTTATTTAATTAAAAGCTATTTAATTATGAATGAGTTGCCTTTAATGTTTACTAGTTTAAAGTAGATTTGTATAGTAAGGGTTCCAGATGTTTACCAAAGTGAAATTTCACGAAAAATAAGCAAAACTTCATTAAAATAAAAAAGTGTAATAGTTTCCGAAATTATTTATAATAGTGAAAAATACATTAAAAACAATCAACCAATATTGTTTTTAATAACCACAAAAACAAGAATTTCAAAAAAAAAATAAACGCGTTATTTCGTTATTCCCTTATTTATATTCTGTATATAATAAATGAAATCAGAAATTAATATCAAAAATACTTTTCATATGATTTCAAATTTTATTTATTTGATGTCGTTAATTTCACTACTGTCGTGGATGTGAAGCGAAGCAAAACCACATAAATCGGGCAACATCTACGATTAACATAATTCGAAGAAAATATTAATTTTTTAAGTGGATCTAGTTAAGTATCAGATCACAATCTCTCTCAGACGTATCCCACAATTGATCCAACTATATATAGTTATCAAAGTTTTGATCAATTAATAAACTGCATTTCATTAGGCTTTCAATGTATTTTGAAAGAAAAACATTTTACTTTAAGTACATAAGCACATTTTAAAATGTATGTAGAATTCGTTGTCCTATGTGTTTTAGTAACTAACAGATCCAAAATATTGAATGTAAATAGATTTGAAAATCTATTATTTTCAGGTACATTGTTTTGAATCCAAGTATGAAAGGTTTCTCAAAACTCTGAAAATCCTTTTTCCAAATCTACAAGCCATAGGGAGTCTAATAAGGTTTGGACTCATGGGGCTCCGACTCTCCATGTGAGTTGTGTAGGGCGTTAAACATATTTAAACATATTTAAAGCTGAAAGATGAAAAGCTTTAAAAAAAATTCGAAATAAAAACAGAAGATAATTACGTACATCATTTAGCAGCAAAAATAATTAAATGATTTATCTTAGTTTGTTTAGTCAGGTTTACAAATGTATCACCTTCTTTTTTTTGTAATTCCTATAAAAAACTATTAGAAAAGTTGATAATGTTCAGATATTGAAGTCAAGCGGCTTACAGTCACTTAACTATAATTTTTCTCTGCTTTTCTGCTCTTAACCATTAACTCCACAAATCTTGACTAAATATAGTAATTTAATTCTTTGAAAATGTTCAGCTTTCTGCACTGGCTTAAAAAAGTTCTGCACTAAAATAGTAAAAAAAAAAATAAATTCAGAACCCAACTTCAAGATAGAGAATTCTGGTAGAAAATTTCAGCCTGTTCTACTTTTACGAGCCAGTAATAAAGGACTTATCTGAGCCCATGAGTGCCGAAATGAAGCCACTAACAGCTCCACTAACTCGCCTCTGTAGAAAAATCTAGGCAATGGAAAAGAAAATTTTCCCTTCCAAACGCTCTAATTTTTCTTGCACTAAAGTTAGCTAATAATTTATGGATTTTTCAGATGTGTTAATTCATGATGGTTATGAAGGAATTGCCAACCATTAACAACTTAATACTTCCGTGTTCTCTTTCTCTGCAAATAAATTAGACAAGTAAAAAAACATCTTGAAATCTCAAAGTCAAGACTGGAAGAAATAAAATTTCCAGAAAATGAAAAAAGAAAAACTTTCCAAATTCAATAAATTTTAAGAAAGTTTTCTAAACTTACTTTTAACCGAAATAAATTGAAGTGAAGTTAATTTTTTTAACTGGAAATTATTATATTATAAATTTTTAAGGACAAATAAAATGACAGAATACATCCTTTTGTTTTCTTCAAATATTGTGATTTTATAAAACTTAACAGAAATGAAAAGTAGGTATTTGGCTAAGTACGATTTAGTAGCAAGAACTGTATGGCTTAACATATGTAAATTAGATCCATATCTCAATTAGATTTTTTAAGTTTTCTTTGAGAGCCCTACTTTCTTTAAGGAAAAATTTTTATACAAAACTTTAATGATTTTGTAAATAATAAGTAAAAGGTGAAGATAAGGATTGGGATTATAAATTTAACATTGTTAACATTAATAATGATGATACTTATTATATAGTTATTAATCACAATGATTAACAAATTCTCATATAAAAATGCTTAAAAACTATCTTCTCTTGAATGTAGGCTTTCCTTTCAAGCACATCTTTACATCTATTTAAAAATTAAGCAGTCGAAAAATTCACTTTAGTAAAACAAACAAAAATGAAGTATTCAATTTTTTGATGATTTGGAGGATCTAAAATTTAAATTCTTAAATCGTTTGATCTTAATCTATTATCAAAACAAAGAAGAAAGCCATGAATTTTGGATATAAACTTCACCTTGCTGTTGTCCAACTTCAGAATCTCTTAGAAATGTAGTGACTGAAAAACAATGAAATACATTGTGGCCAATGTACGACACTACCTATTCAGGCTTTATGACTTTAAAAAACTCATGAGAAATAATTTAGTCTTTTATTTGATAAGTCTTTTCTATGCTTTTGAATTGGAAGTTGCTGAAGGACTTGGTCCGAATTTAATTTAATGGATTTTGAAGCAGCTAGGGTGACAGTATTTTTTTAAAATATAAAACTGACTGCTCTCCCAGCAATTCCTACAAAGGTAGAAATTATTAAAATATTTATAAATAATCAATTTTAAATGAAAAAGATAAAACAAACTAGTCAGTAATTGCCATCTAAATCAAGTTAAATGACAAATTTTTAGATGACAATACTTTGCTAAAGGGATTACTTATCAGAAGTCATCTGAATCAATTAGTAATTTCTTTAAATTCAGTTGCATCTTTACCCAAACATTCTACTGATGTCTATTCTATAGTCTTCCGACTGCTTTTTGATTGAATCCAATGTCTCGTTTTCAATCTGACTTTCATTCAGTGACCGAGGGATCAAAGTATTTGAACCCTTCGAAGGTAAATGTACCTACTACGGCATCACATCATTTATCAGTTTCCCCTATTACCAGTCTTTCTTGGAGCCTATAACCATTGTTCACCGTCACCGTCTTGCCTACACCATCAACTTCCACTTGACAAGCCTCTGTCAACAAAAGCACGCCTAACCGCAGCATTGCGCGGCGAGTTGGATGGTTCGCCAGCAATCTTCTGCTTGCAGCTGATCTTGCGGTTTTACTACCAACATCCATTCTTCTCCATCGATAAAGAAAAAAAAAATCTCAAGAATCAACACAAACCGTGTTATATCGATAATCTTTAGAAGAAATGGATTCCCCTCTCTTACTTTTCAACACTCTGCCAATGGGTTTATTTGGCGATTTGACGTAAGTGTAGAATTATTTGCTTTCTCCGACATGAATAGAAAGGAAAGGATAACGGAGATACGACCAGAGAACGGACTGACACTTGGTCAACAATAAGTTCCTTACTATCGACATAGAAACAGTTCCTGACCTAAAACAAGACTGACAGTCTCATCAGACCAAAAGATGCTTTCGAAACTGTTTTTCAAATAATTAACTGTCGTTGACCTTTTAAGATCAACTACTTTTTGATTTGAAAATTTATTATTAAAAGACAAAAGAAAAAAATTTAATATCAACTGCATTTAGTAATTAACCACTACCAAATTTCGATAAATAAATATGGATTTATGAATTTATTTTATTTATTTTAGAAATACAATGGAATTTCTGAATACATCGTTATTTGACCAAATGCAAATCTTAGATCAAATTTATTTTCGACAACTAAATCTGAAATTTTGAAAGGTATTTCTACTTTAAAGTATTACTTTAAATGCTGATGCAGAAATCGATCGTCTGAACTCAACTCAATGTTTCTCAAAATCATATCGCAAGAAAATTACCAATGTTTCTTTACAAACCTATTAGGAAATTGACATTTGATGAATGGCTTCATTCACACAGGAGGAATAATATCAGTTTTACAGAAAATAATTGACATCTTAATTAATTCGATGCCGAAAAATGGCGTAGTTCTACCAATTCTTGATCGTCTGCTTTAGTTACTGCTTCGTCCTGTTGTTTCTCTGGTTGATTTGTGGCTTAGATATTTTTGACGACGGGGGGAGAGTGATTGAAGTATTGAGCCAATCAAAATAAAGTCACAACAGCGGATCGTATTTTTTTTTCTTAAATGTTTTTGCAGCCTCCTTCCCACAAGACTATTGAGGACGTCAGTTGCATTTCTCCCCTAATTACGTACGCCACTGGTTTAAGATGCGCTTGAAAATATCCAAATGTTATGATTTTTCAAGAATTGCAAGTTTTCTGACTATTAGTTAACATTACATTTTTATTTTGAAGTAATAACGCTACTTTAATAATTTTCAAGTCAAATTGAAATTTAAAACACTACAGAGAAATTGCTTTTTCTTCAAAGTTATTGCTGAAGGTATTCCAAGTTATGTACTTTAAATTTCATTTATAATAAATTTCCACATTTCTTTCGGTAAGTGCTTAAATAAGAATTTTGCTGATAGTAACAGCTGATACACGTAGAAAAATTAGTATTACCAATTTTAATATTAGTAATTAGTATTGTTTTACAAAGGTGAGACTATTCGGCCTTTTATATTTTTCATAATTAACAAAAGTATTTCAGTTATCTCAAATATTGGATTTATCTGCGGTTCCAATGGAGTTTAATTCAGTTGCTTTGACTTTGGTTAATTAATTGCATTTATTTCAATAACTCAATCGGAAATCGCTAAAAATAATTTACATTGTAGATTAATAACGAACAAACACTAGCCGGCATCTCTGAAATCCAGTTTGAATTCAACTGAAGTTTGTAATATCCACTTTGTTTAAACTAGAACTTATACATTCAGCAAAGCTTTTGGATTTTATAGAAATTGCAGACAAATAAAATTTAACATTATCATTGGAAAGGAAATTAAAGAATGAAAGTTACTGTGTTAAAAGTGGGTAATCGTCAAAAAAAATTTCGTATAATTTAACCTGTATTGTTTGTCACTTACAGCATTACTATCTTTATAGCATGCATTTTCATTGGAGCTCTAATGCTCTAAGACTTTACGATGAGACTTAATAGTTAGTTCCGTGTGTTGTAAATGAACCTATTTCATGAATAGTTTAATACTTCGACAGTAATAATTAGAACACCGATTGTTTGCGTAAGGTGGTACGGATGTCGAGCACTGCCGCGTTAGATCTATTGTACTAAGGGAACGCCAACGGAAGGTCTGTGCCGGACCACCTCCTGCACTTTATAAGCTAATTAAAGAAACAAAGGAGTTTGCGAGTTAAAGCTGGGTGGGAGAGTTAACCCCCGATGTCCAAGAGTTTTGGAGATAAGACAGCGAAAGAGCCTCAATGCTATAAACCAATTAAACAATGGGAGCATACGAGTTTGAGGGGAAAGAAAACTGCCCAAAGGTTGACCGCCCCAGATCTTCCGATGGTGTGTTTCCTGTTAACGGAAAGGAGGATAGACGGAGGGTATGATGAAGAAACAATGGTGCTAATGCGGCAGGAAAAAACGGGAGAACACCGAGAAAGTCTGCCGTTCACGGATCATCAACGAAATCCCAGTACTTAATGGCTGATGTGTTTGAGAAACGCCAACCGCGCGACCGAATAGCACTATGAGAAACTAAAGCTCTACATGTTGTGCTCGTTTAGGGCGAAAACCGACAATTATTAGAAATCTAATTGGCAAACTTGGCCGCGCGGTTGGGGTTGTCGCTATGACATGGCCTCTGAGTACCGGCGTTTGGTTCTCATGGGGGTTTCGTGATGGTGGACGATCCACGCTGGGCAGGTTTTCTCGGGTTTCTCCCATTTCCTCTGCACTTCTCCCACCATACTTTCTCAGTCTTTCTCTCCATCTGTCCTTATTTCGTGTGGGATAGTACATAGACCTCCGTTCGCAGTGCTTGGCTTCTCTGCCACCACAATTACATAACATAATTGGCAAACTTAGCATCAAAGAGTGGAGAAAAATAAGCAAAACGTCATCAAAAATTAAGTAAAATACTGAACTCGGAATTTTGGATCTGGATTCTTTTTTCTTTACTTAAATGACATTAAAAAGAATGACAGAATAATGATATGTAGATGTTAGGCAATGCTTAACGGTTAGTAGATAGGTACAATAATTATACTTTACAGATTTTGATTCATGTCGAACTAGTAGTAATTGAAGAATCTCATCATTTTTGTTTACTTCTAATAAGTTGCTAGGTAGGAAGAACGAACGAACTTTCTATAGAAAACATTTCTCTTTATTAATGAAGTTCCTTCCCTAACAACTATAAAATGTCATGGTTTCGTGATTAACACTGCAGTAGCACAGGAAAACATTTCAAATATTAACATCCCATTTGCAAAATTAGATTCTTCAAAAACGATGAAGCAAGTACTGTTCGTTGATCTAACATCATGACAAATTTATTACCTCAAATACAACAAATGAAATGCGTAGGAAAAAAAATAAATCAAATATTGGCATTTTTGGAAAAAAAATTTATTTTCATTACATAAGGAATAATTTGGTTAAAACATTTAAGAATATCTCAAATTCAATACTATTTTACGAAGTCGACAAATGAAAAATTACTCAAAATTTTCTAAAGAAATTCTTGTTTACCGATTAGGAAATATTCATTATCGAATATTAATTCAGAAGTATAGGCTTGTTTAAATTTTTTTAACTAAAACTTACATTTTCAATTCTTTGATTAGAATTAAAAAAAAAAAAAAAAAAAAAAACAATTACAGTCACAATTATTTAGGATTAATTATCCCAAACTTATTTTTGGTCTCAGAGGTATAACATACATCAACCTTAGAAAGACTAAGAATTCCTCCCCCTCCCCCCATATTAGGAGACCTCGAACACCGGGAAGATAACTCTGTGGGTGTTAATGCAATCTGATACAGAAATTTTTCTTGAGTTGTACGAGCACAGGAATGTTAAATGTGGAACGATAAAAATATATCGATATATAAATGTTAAATTAATGATATAGATAATTTTATTTCCCTTGGTTAGGGGCTGTAACCCTTTACAAGTCTGATACACATTCACACAAATTTCTTTCCTGTATAATGTAATGTACCTTATGTGCCACCTTTTCTTCTTACATTTGCACTTGATTATTAACGAGTATAATTACATTTCTATTTCACTATGTACAGCAATTAGTAATTACACTTATGAATTTATTCACAATAAAAATAGTGCTTATTTTTTACAGATACCAAAATAAAAAGGAAAATGCAAAATATAACTTTAATATTTTACAAGTACATTTTACTATAATCCCCAAAATTTACCTAACCCGATAAACTTATTTCTAAATATTTTCTTCCCCTTTTCAATTTAGCCATTGCAAATTTTAAAATTAACATAGTTTGGATTAAGGGCTTTCGACCATCAGATCTTTTTCTATTTCAGACATCCCGTTGAAATAGTAGCTTGCTTTCTTCATTCATTCCTCGACAGTTAAACATTACATGAATCCAACTTTCAAGTGTCCTTTATCCTGGTCTACACTTCCTCTCTTCTTCCCATTCCAAAAAGTTTCTGTTACCAAATATCACCTCATCTAATTTTTAAATAAATTTAAATGTTAACTAAATGAAAACCGGAGTTGGTTATTTGAACAACTTACTGCGCTTAGTAATTAGGCACTATTTCTCGATTTTGTTCTGTAATAATGGAAGACTATTAAGGTCTGACTATTAAGGTCTCAGCTAAAAACATTCTTAAATACGGAAACATTTTAAAATATTCTACTTTAGTGTAATGTCGTGTTATCAATTTCAAGAGCTTTGCCGATTGCAGTTTTTTTCACACCAAATTCTTAAAATTTTAATATGAAGAAATAAAATTGTTACTTAGCCTACTGTTGTTAATCCATGAAAACCGTACATTACACGATTCTCCAAATTAAATGTAATTTCTTATAACATTTAAGGAATAAAACCTTTTCAAGCCTAACTTAAAGTATTAACGACACTCAAATACCAGTTTACAAAGTTTGTTGAAAAGAAAGAGCGAGATTAACTCTGGACGGATGCTATTTAACATAGTAATGCCACTGTTTCTGTTTTGCGAGTTCCTCAGTTTCCATCCAAATATGGAAAGGCCATTAGAGTCGTGGCCACGCTCTGTTGATGACTTTCTGCACCATGAATCTGTAGGTCTCCAACTCCAGCTGATATATCGGCGTCGCTCTACACTGGTCTGCACAGCATCAGCATCATTGAACTTGTCAGGAACTAATGGCATTCTCAGTAATTTATTCACCGCACAAATGGGAATTAAATACAGTTTTCGGCTACCGGTGGTTCTTTACGACCTTCCGACGGCGCTGAGTATGCGCGAGCAAAGGGCCCAGATTCTTTTTTTTTCTTTTCCTGTTGGCGGAAACTTTTCAAAGCAGTAAATTACGAATGCTTTTATTAGTACGAATGCAGTCTGGTATTGAAGGAACAGAATAAAGCGAACTTAATTCTCATTTCCAAGAAATAAAGCAGTGCTGACGACAAAGCAACAAACCTTACATCGGCATTTCGCAGTCTTAAGAATGGTAAACTATTTTGATAATAGTAAAACCAATTCGAAAATAAATAAATCTGCTAGTTAGAACAAAGTAAATAAATAGCATTAACTACGGTAATTAGAACCACGGAATTCTGATGTCTTACATTATTGGAGTTTTCATAGCAGAAATTGCTGTAAACTGAAAATTCTAATGATGCGACATTTCAAAGAGTTACAATATACAGAAAGATAATTGAGAGACTAAACATTGAAACTAAAAACAATCCAGTTCTTAAATATATGGGTTTCTAACAATATTTTTTCTCTGCTTTACCTCTTTATGATTAAACTTAATTTTTATTGGTTAAATAAAATACGCATTCCATTGGTCTAACAAACATTTCTAATTTTTTCCTTCCTTTTGTTTCAATATTATTATATTCCTTAAGACTTAATAAATTTTAAAAAAAAATCTTCAATCTATAGAAATTTCAGCAATTCTACGATTTTTAATTTGTAATGTATTACAAAAAATCGCGTTGCAATGATTTCTGAAATATATATTATCAATTTTTACAGTCAAGTCTAAGATTATTTCCAAAAGCAATGTGGAAAGAATTCATTAATAATATGCATGAACGTTTTTCCGCAACAAGAAATCCCAATCTTATCGATTCTAACTGAGATATATCTTCATAGCAATTCTCTAATACCTGATTTAACTTCACTTGATTTCCTATTATAAAAGGAGCAAAAATTAAATGATGAGATTTCATTCACTAAATCTTTTTTTTAGAAAATTCACTACCATATACCTATCAAGAAGCTATCGAAAATGGCGAATCAGACAAATCCATTGAGGGATAAAATTGTCCCCTAGTTGGTCACGGAAAATTACTATAACCGGAATGTCTGAAATAATATTTGCATCTATTTTACATACTTAATAACTTATAAAACTTATAAGAAACTTATAAAAAGCATGTTATTTATAAACTTTATATACTTAACAAAAGAAATAAATCAAAGTTATTAGATGTTGAATTTATCCAGAATTAAAATACCAGGAATTGGAAATTAATGTAAATATATTTTCTAGATTCACAGTTTCAGTACTGACTTCGATTAAATCAAATAATTTTATCTTAATACTCATTTATCCTCATTCAATCCTGTTTTAAATAATAGTTCCAATTGATAAATGGATAAAATATCATTGTTTTTTAATTCCATGAAATCTGATCCAATTTAATCCTGTTCATAAACTAGATTCTACCTCAATTCTATTATTTCAAGAACAAATGTTTTCACATTTCTTTAAGTATAGATATTACAATAGAATACTTGATATTTATTTTTGGTTGTTATGACAGACGTCTACATTCACTAAATCTTTGCACTGATATCGGAGATGAAAAACAACGGCGTCTGCACTTTATGGGAAAACATTTTCCCTGTAGCTTAATACAACTACACTCAAAGGATTTCATCAGTAATGATAAGAGTGTCAGATCGTTACACTCGCACATCACCTGATTAGCACCTACGGGGAGGCAAAGGGAAAAAAAGAGAGCTAAGGAAGTTTTACGAGCAAAAACCAAAACAAAAAAACAAGAAGGATGGGGGGGGGGGGTAAATGGAAAAAGCCCCCAAGAGGCTGTCAATAAGAAATGTCTTTCAGACATAGAAAAAAAAAATCTAATATTTTTAATAAATTAGCACCAAAAATCAATTACATAAGTTTCTAGGTAGAAAATTTATTCTGTTACTGTTTTATCCATTACCGGCATTATGCCGTTCCTCTAGAAAAATTTTCTATTTATGCACAACAATTTGTGACTAAGACTACTTTTACATTAAAATAATTTTTAAAAAAATTAAAATTTCTTGTAACTAAAAAATAATTTTTAGTTACAAGAAAATAATTTTTGTAAGGTGTTTCATTCACAGGCGAAATTTGCTTTCAATACTCTTTGAAACATATTTCAAAGGCTTAAGATCATTAACTACGTTTCTAAAATTCAGTATTTATTTTCCTCCTTTTCGGGACTTATCTGCTGAATACATAATCTATTTATACTCATTTGTTGTCATTTAGAAGATAATGAAAAATAAGCTTACCATTTCACTAAACATTAATTGCATATCACAAATCCAAATACGAGAGCCAATAAAATCAAAGATGAAAATATTTATTTATTCATTGATTTTCATTGTTTTGCTCCTATTAGAACAATAGAAGTCTTGATCATAACAGAAATGTCTATTATCAGTACGGTCAAAGATGAACCTCCCAGAATGCAACGCAGATAGATTTTCCTTTCCTGGCCTGTCGGTCACATTCAAATGTAAGAGAAAATGGCGGTCGTTGATTCACATTCAACATTTCGACGAGGAAAAAGTCTCAAAAATCAAGTAGGGAAATTATTCTTAACGTTGCTCGTCGATTTCAAGAAGATGTATGTGAGATTTTTGATATTTCCTATTTTTGATAATTGAGATTGACTAATTTCTCCAGTATCAATGCCGTAATCTCCGCAGAAAATATCAATGATAATGTTTGCGGGTCCAACTTTCGCCGCGACGATAATAAGTTAGTGTCTCCTAAATTTAATTTCCGCACTGCATTAAATTCTAGCCGACAAAGAAACAAAAAAAACCCACTTAGTATTAAACTAAAAAATTATTAATTAATAACGATAAATTAAAATTTTTTATTAATTATTAACGATATTAATTAATAACACTAAGATGTAATGTAATTATAGTACAATAATATCACACTGTTATTTAACTACTTAAATATCTAATCTTGGAATGATTGTTTAATACCATATTGTTTTTCACTATTGAATTAATAACCTTTCTTCAAAAATCTGAACTGTTCATCCAATAATTAGTTACTAATAAGTATGAAACAGCTGTTGTCTTCTGTACTAGCATTTCCACTGTAAATCTAAGTCTACTTAAGGAATTACGTAATTGCTATTTATAAAATAGAGTGCAAAACTACAGCACAGATTAGTAAAGTCTACTCCAGCAATCTCAAATTTGACACCTCGATAATTTTAAAATAAGTTCGGACCAGCTTACCATTTCCTTTTAACGTTAACTGCACGTGCGCGAATTAAAACTAAAATATCTTCCGACCAGAAAATCACTACTTCCTTCTTTCATAGTTGTCAGATATTCTGACATAGGGAAATGTATCGAATTTTACAAGTTTGGTTATGCTATGAAACTCAGTATTGATTTAAAGTTTCCAGAATTTAGCGGAAGAACGGAGTAAAGAAAATCTCCCAACTTCGAAACAGAAATAAAAAAAAAGAATCATGGATAAATCGGTCTTGAACTCATTGAGAAATCTATTTTCCAATGAGATTGGACAGATGTTGTGTTCGCAGTGATTTAAAACGTTTAATTCAGGGATTTCTTTTTTTATTGACAGTGAAAAAACTGTTCCCAACACCTGTTCCATCAGAATCTAAGCTTTTAAAAGAATACAAACTACATTACAATTGATTCCTCTCTTCCAGATAAATGTTGTTTTCTTCTCTTGAAATCAATAATTTTAATGCAGGATAAAATAAGATAGTAGCATTAATTTAAAGATTACAAAATTTGAAATTTTACAAACCTAGTTAATTTAATTTAGAATTTTAAATAACAGTAATAATGTAAGTAATAAATTGTAATTCTGATATTCAAATTCTAAATAGTTCTTTTATTACCTTATTTTCTAATATTCAGGAACAAAAATAATAAAATCGTAAATACTATAAAGATAATGGAGACATTTCAGTTATACAGTCTAACAGATGGATGTTGACGATCTCGTTTGCGTGAGAATTACGGAAAACACGAGATCTGGCCATTAGCCTCTTCAGCAGGTCTCAAGGACTTTAGTATTTTGAATGTCTTGTCACTAGAAAATACTACCTAATGAATTTATTGTTTAATTATAATACGGGGAAATGCATGAGATTTTTAATACATTTTAATATAGTTTTCATAAATTTAAAACAGTCAATAAACAATTTAAATATTTCAATTTACTTCGCCATTTTTTAGAAGACATGGATAGAGGCTATTCTCTCGTAAATTACGTGAAATCACGAAAATACGAGATCGTCAAGATCCGACTGTTGTTTCAAATTTTTTGACATGATTCTAAATCAATTTATATCCTAATTTTAATTTTTTCTCCAAACTCTTTAATGAGAAAACAGATGTCATGATATACAGATGCGAAATAATTATTTGTTATTTGTTTACTTTGTATTGATATACACAATGTACTCAAGCAAAATACATCATCTTTCCAATCGGATTTCAAAGGAAATAATTTTTATAACAATGAGGATATTTTTTGCTCAATCTCACTTTTAAACGTATTATATGAAAGCCTAAGCATTGATTATGAATTTTGTTTCGTAATTATTGAAATTAAAACAATGGTTTAATTCTTTCTATTCCACATGTTTACATTTTAGTTAATTGATTAGACATTCTCAGTTGAAGAAATCTAAAATTGATTTATTCAGACTTTTATCCTAAATATTTTTTAAGTTTCCTTTTTTTCTTTCTTTTTCAAATAAGGATTCTCGGAATATGATCGGAAATAATTTTGATAATTAAGTACTTTCTTTTTTTCCTATGTATTTATTTTTTCAGTTGCATTGTCTAAATTCTTTAAGCTATTATAAATTTTTAACAGAATGCTTTATATTCTGCAAGTTAATGCATTTTACTGTATATTGTTACTTTCCCTCAGGAATCATTTTTCTGTTATTGAAGAGTTTTCATAAATAAAGCAAAACTTTTCATTATTCTTTAATCATAGCGAGTGGGAAGAAAAATAAATAGAAATTTGTATCCATTTGTTATTTCAGTTAGAAATCAATAGTCAAGTTATTTGATTTGGTTTATTCTTCCAAATCTACTGCAAAAACCTTTATTTTCAAGGCTAGTTTCGTCCATGTATTGTAATTCATAAAATTTAACCTCTAGGATTTTAATATTTTTTTGATGCTGTTATTTGCTAATAGGAATCTGTTTGTAACGGTAAGAACACTAAGGCTTCTTTCAGTTATAAGACTGGAAGGTAACGAGAATAGATACCGGAAGAGAGCAGGAATCCATTGTCGAAAACATTAGGAGAAATCAGAATATCAGAAGCAGGTGAAAGCAGTTCTAGACAATGGACAACGTTGCTAATAACAGATCAGGATAGAAATACAGGCCAGTTGTTCTACAATAGTGTTCACATCTGTTAATAATAATGAGAGAATTTCGAATAGGAAACAATTATCAATATATGATGGTATATTCCAACAATGAATAGATGCAAATTTTTATTAAAATTCTAGAACGTAAATCAGTTGTACTGTTTTAAAATAGAACTAATATTTTAATTGATGGAAGAAGTGGTTGAGTGAATATCAACAGGAATCGGAGCTTCCAAGCATAAAAAAACGTCTTTATCATTTGTGATCTCTAATTTCCTGAGTTAAAGGAAACAATTTCACAAACAAATGAATCACAAAAGTAAGAGATGGGTTACAACATTTTTTTTTTCATTATTTCTTTTCTGTTTTTTTTTTTTTTTTTGGAAAAAAAAATGGATGTAATTTGAATAACTTTGAAGAAAGAATGAACAATCCGATTTCATTATTTCATTTTACTTGAAAATTGAAATCTTATGCCCGAAATATCTAGTTTTTTCCCCGAGTGAAATCATTTAATCGGATGAAATAAAACCCCATTCGAAAACGCAGATCAATAAATAAAGAGGAAGAACCTGGTTTGCCTCGAGAAAAAAAGAAAAATCACTTCGGCGTCGAACAATTGCTTTTCTTTCGATTTAGTGGAAATTCATTTGTTCTTCCACCCACACACTATGAAGAGAGAAAGAAAATCAAAGCTAGAAGCGTAATTACATTGTGTCGTCGTTAATAGCAAAGTTACTGTGAAAACATGTTAGTGTATACTTACATGGTTTTATGTCTTAAATTTCTGTATTTTATGGTAAAGGTGACTAAAAAAAAATGGAAATTCACAGCCATGAATAAAATTCTTTAGATAATATAATGATAACTTTATTTCTCCTCAAACCGTTCAAAATACTAAACAAACAAGAAAGAAATAAGAAAATCTCGCAATAATTCTTTTTCTATAAAAATGGATATTTGGCTTATCAATCAGATTAAATATTTAGCTCTACTGTATTACATATTTTAACTGTGAGACTTCTTTAGCCTCACAGCGTTAACTTTTCCATAAGTAGTTCAATATTAAAATGTGGATTTTCATTAGAAAATGTTGAGAACGAATCAAAGTCCAAGACAGGTATTGCATCAACTACAAACAGAAACAGAATGATCTGATTAAAAGCGAGACATGGAAAGGTAAAACGCAGTTTTCACGTGAATTTGGTAAAACTTACACTTTGATTCTCGTTTCATTTACTGAAACTTCTTGGTATTCTGCAACACGGAACGTATTTGTTTTCGTTTCCTCTCTAAAGCATTTGAAACACTGAATTTGATTAAGTTTTATTCTGGCAAAGTCGAAACAGTATTCCTCAGTTTCATAGAAGGAAACGGTATTAAGGTGAATTCTCAGGAGATATAATCCTGTTAATCCTCTGCTGTGAATCCCAGAAGAACATACGTGATTTCTCTCATGAGAAACCAACATTACCAACAGCAGCATCTAACTACATCAAGAATTAGTTTCTACTTCATTGATTTGAGCTTGAACTATTGAAAAAGCAAAAGAAAGTAAATTTGTAACTTTATTTTTATTTTAATTTTCTTTTTCGTAGTTAGTATTTAACATCTATAAAAACAGAAGCAATTTAATAAAAGCATTTTATACATTTTATGATTTCTAATTTAAATGGCTATTTTGAGTCTAGTTCCGATTTATTAGAAAACCTAATTTAACGTAATTTATTAAATTTCTAAAAACATTAATTTATTGAAATAAAATTGTACTTTAAATTATTGTAAAGTGTACTTTCATGTCCAATTCTTCAACCAATTTAGTTATTATCATGTAAGTAAGAAATGTGTGAAATTCGCTGCATTAAGAAATGTGCTTTCTATATATTAATAGAGAAAGCAGTTAAAATAGATAGAAGATATAGAAATTTAGTATTTTTAAATTAATATTTTTTAATGATTAAATAGTATATTTTAATTTTACAAATACAAGTTACTTATTTTCTATTATATAAAACTTATTAAACGAACAAAGCTACACGTCAAATATAGCGCCCGGATAAATAAAATTTGCTTTAGAAAATCAAAATTAATCTATCAAATATTTTACAAACTGTTATGTGAAATCAAAATACAATTTAATGTGCATATGAATAACTTACTTGGGGGCATTTTGATTTGTGTATTGTAAGATTCCGTCGAGGATGGCTCAGAGTACAAATATTACGTTGGTGCATTTTGATTTGTGTATTTTATTTATATTAATTAATATAAAAAGACTTTTTAGGAAACACCGTTAAAAGTCTTCTCGTACTCCAGTTGAAAATCATTGTAGATCAATTAATATTTTAATATGGAAATTATCATCAATAACCTTACTGCTAAGCCGTACTATTGTGTCGGATAGTTTCAGAACTGGATTATTTATATGCTAATCAGTCGAACATTACATAACTACAAAGAATTTATATGCTAATTTTCTCATTCGGTCATACCTGAAAGATAATGGTAAGAGGGATAATTAAACAATGAAACACCGCATACTATTAATGAAAATCTAGTAGTTAAATTCGAAATGCTGAACTTTAACTTTAGTTTCTGGATTCCTCTTCTGGTAGCTTGTATTTTTAAATATTGTCGCAATGTAAGTCACTTAGGTATAAAGGGAATAATTTTTTTTTGCTAATTATATAATAAGTCTTAAGACTTACGTATTAATTTAGCTAAACAACTTGACCTAGATTATATTATCTTAAATAGTTTCATTTGTTAATGAAAGGAAGTGGTTAGTAATAGACATTTAATGAAAAATTATTACTTCCTAACGATATGACTCCATTATATTATATCACCTTTTATTTAAATGCAGGGCTTTTTGGGACCCTCAGAAAGATACAACTTTGCATCGTAAAGACTCATTAGTTAGTTAGTACCATTAGTTAGTTAAATTGACATTAACTTCAATTGATTCTACTAATTATTTGGTTCTAGTTCAACTATTTGGTCGAAGTCTTTCGTTTTTATATTTTCAGTAAAGTCATGCTCGAATAAAAATTATTGGCATATAGTACGAAGCATACATCACTAGGAAAAAAATCATTCTACTTTTTAAACCTAAAAAATTAATTTTTCGCTAAATAAGAGAGTATCATTCCTGCAAAAAGGCGTTAGAAATGAAATACTTTAAAAACGATGACAATACTTTTTTATAAATTTGCATTTTTCTTTTGTTGAATTTGTTAATAGTTCATCTTCTTTTGATTAATCTTTTGAATTCGAATTTTTTAAGTATGAAGTTCAAAAATTAAATTTGGTTTTAAATTCAGTCAAATTATCAAATCATTACATATGATTGCTTATCAACCAATCACTGCCTTGTAGATAAGTAAATGTGTGTCTGTGTATGTTTTATCAATTTGGTGATTGTAAAAATGATCAAAATAAGATGATTTAAAAAATAATAGAAGCAAAGAAAACATTAGTGAAATAAAAAATTATAAGTAAAAATGTATCTAGCTAAATAATAGAGGAAGTTAAAATAAAACAAAATTCTTAAAGTAAGGTTTAGATAAATTTAAAAAAAAAAAACACATTTTTTTTTTTAAAAAATCAAGGAAAGTCATCTAATGTAAAAGAGGGATACTAACTATAAATTGTTAGGAAGAATTAAAAATTTAAAAGTCTGGTGTTTGGCCAAACGATCAGAACAAATATGAACAATTTTTAACAAATCAATTCGCTTTCAACCTAAATTGACTGCGATTTCTGTAAATGTAGGAGTCTGATAACTGCTCACATTGATTTCTTTGTGGAAGATCGAATTTAGATAAAAATGATGGCGAATGTTTCATCTTCGACCTTTTCTTGAAAACATCTAGAAAACTGTAACAATAAGAGAATTTATTATTATTAAAGCATTATTAGTAGTTTATTTCCTCCCTCTCATTAAGTTTTGAAAACATTTTGAAATTGGGTCTTATAATATGTAAAACCTACTGATATCGTAAGAAAAAAATGTTTTTTCAGTTGTAGAAATGAGGTTGTCGTCGTTAATTGGTTCTGCTATTTGCTGAACTAAGTAAAGAAAGACTTTGACGCTTACAGTAGCCTTAAGGCAACGCGTTATCTTATTCCACGCCTTTATCCTTTCCTTCCCCCCCAAAAAGTAAACATCACAAACTGCCTGAAATAATGTGGAAAGTTGGAATTAGTCTGACTTTTTTCTTAACACCGCATTTGATGTCAAAACATTTGTAAATAAACACGTTTGATGTTTTACTTGCTTAATAAGCATTAAGATGTTTCTTACCCAAGGCAGTAGAAATGTAGATAAACTGTACTAGCCTAACAGAAGCAATCACATTAACTTCAGGAAATTACAACGTTACTTTAAATATTGTGGGAATATTCAGACAAACTGACTCAGCTACCAACAGTAATGTTTCTATCAAGCCGTAATAATATTTCCCCTGCACTTCTGAGATTGTAATCCTCACACTTAAATACCATTTTAAGGACAATTTAATAATATACGATTTCCATTACGCACTAAAATAATTTGTGACGTGATGCCAAAATGATATCCATAAAATTTTAAATTTTTCAAGCCATATTATCTCATCATTTTTTTATTAACAAATGGCTTAAATGTTATATACTGAAATGAAATTAGGTAAGCACTTAATATAAATTAAAATTATTTGAACTGAATTTTAAAAAAGTTAATAGAACCTAATGAAATTGTTATAAAAAGTTAATATTTTTAAATTTTTATAATTTTACAATCTCTAAATAATGGTAAAGTTATTTACCAATATTAATGGTGAAGCTAATAAATAATATTTTAGGTTTCTTATTTTGTATAAGATAGATAAAAAAATATATTTCTTCTTCAGAATTGACATATAATTTACACGTTTCCTTTAAGAAATATCAGATCTATATTTTTTAAAAGTATGTTCTTATTTCGAAGTTTAGGTATAAAGAAAAGGAAAAAGTATAGAGTCGATAGAAGTAGTTCAGATTTTTAAATAAAAGATTCTAGTAACCACTTTGTGCTGTATTTACAAGAGACTCAGCCAAAATTTATTGGTTCAATTTGCTAATGCGAGTGGCTGGGTGACCTTCTGCCGAAATTTCACTGGAAGCTTTTCCTTCTAATACCAGTTGTCGTATCTGAGGAAATTTATGCCCCAAGGCTCTCTCTTGGATTAATTTTTAAAATTCAAATTTTTTTCCTTCTTTGAAATTTTAAATCCTTCCTTCTGCTTTAATGAAGTTCAGGTCTTTCTAAAGAATTCTACAAAGCGTAACGAAATAAAAGACATAGAAACTGGCTTTTATTTTCCTTAACTGGTTAAAGATGTTACGTCACTGTCGCAATTTCGGCATTGAAGGTCTTTCCAATTGCCTTAGAATTACAATTTGTAGAAAGATATCTTCAGTAATTTCGTAAAAGTTCTAATTCGAGTTCTGGAAAAACTCAAAATGACTTTTTTAGGAACTGTTCTTAAAGTTAAGGAAACAAGATAAAGTTGCCCGACACCCACGCGTCATCTAAAGAAATTTCACAATGATGCTCTAGCATTTTAGTCTCTAACATCCAAATACAATTCGAAAAAAATTGAAAAATAAGCTATGGGTGATAAGATTTATTTCTTTAATAATTTTGTTACAAATTTTTCCCCGTATTTAACAAATTTCACTAAGAATGTGATTCAAAAATGAATTTAGAAGCAACGGCAAGATCATGATCAAAATTAAGAGTTTACAAATTGGAAGAATTTATTCTTCCAATGGTGAAAATTTAGATGGAGTCTCAACAACAAGAATATTCAAGTAAACGGATAATAAAATTGAGTATCCAGTTCTTCAGTTCAGCAATCAAGTGCCAAACATTAGTTTTTTTATTTACATTTATTGGAATAAATAAAAATTTGTTTTTAAATAAGTATAGAGTTCATCCTTCATTATGAAATATCTAAAGAACATATTGACCGTTGCATTTGACCATGGATGATAGAAACAATTTTCAATGTTGAAAATTCTTGAATATTGAAAATTAAAGTTTTAAATCTTATACGACTACAAAGTTTATTTTCGTAAGTAACCGAACAATTACAAATAACCTCGGGTATCAGAAGTAACAATCGCCAGCAGTGGTCGCCAATTACGCCCCAGACTAAATGTCCAATAGGTCATGGAGCAGATACATCCACAGCGTACCTTATTAAATAATAAGGTATGAAATAATAAGTTAACAGTCTGTTTCATGAAACGAGAGGCTTAATATAGGAGCGATTTTCTTTACATCCTTTTAATAAAGATGAAAAAGATTTTATTTTTTTATTTGGAGTTTAAAGGCACGTTAGCAACACTAAAGTGTTGCTAATTATCTTACCATAGTTGATCTAACACAAAATACAATTAAGTAGAAAGACTAAACCCCAACTCGAAGGAGATTTCAGCTATTCGTTGTCTAGCAACTCATTCTAACAATATTAAAATATCAAAGACTTACCAGTTCAAAGAAGAATGAGAAACAGGATGATCGGAATAATTAAATGTGACTCACCTGAAAAAATAAAAGTAAATCTAAGTTAATTTGTGTATTCAATAATTATTTTTATTATATATTCAATAATTGTTTTATTACTTTAATTCATAGCTTAAATATAGAACTTTCCCAATGGTTTTGTTTTAAGAATCAACCTTAAACTTACTACAATTTTGGTTTTATTAAAATATTAAAAAATTGCAAGACTGTACGGATTGTAATAGGAGTTTAAATATGTTTGGGATGGGATGATTACGATAAAAATATAAAGAAACGAAACAAAAAATTATCACAAAACAGAAGTATTATGATTAGTCAAGGCTAATACCCTCAGGGATAAATAAATAAATTATATTAAGTTATAATAAAATTGCTGTTTTAAGATTGAGGATAAGAATGTATAACGAATAATATATAATGATTTATAATAAACATAATAAAAAAGAATACGTGCTGATTTTTATTATGCTTAAGTGAAGCCGTGTTTCTTTGTGTTTTTGTATTTTATTTCTTTTCTCCTACGAGATGTAGGGAAGCTTTCTGTTTTTGCCTCTCGGCTTAACAGGAATTTGTTTATTGACTTTTTGCCTTTGGGGGGTCACTGCCAGCTTGGCCGGTGGCTCTCCCTTAGGTTTGCGCCTTTTCTGGTTCTTTATCGAGAGAGGCGGGGCAGGTCTGAAGAGCTAGTTGAATAGCGAAACGGCTGTTACCTGTTCCTCCCCGGTAAATGAATCAGAAAAAGGCAATTTGTTTGTTGTTTAGTCTGTGCTGGGCTCCTGATACATTTTAAAAATTATTAAGTAAAATTTATTATTGGTAATATTTAGATATTAATCAATTAGGCCAGTTATTAGATTTAGCATTATAACTGACTCATTACATTGAAGTAAATAAAATAAATTAGAAAAGGATTAAATCAAAACATATCTTCTTAAAATGCCAAAAATTTAAACATAACTAACATCTTATAAATAACTTCTTAAATACACAAACACCTATGGCAATATTTCGACTTTTATTTTCAAAGCCTTATCCATGCCTTTGGAAAGGAGAAAACGTCTCCTTATCCTAAAATGATAAAATTATAAAATAAAAAAATGAATTATAAAATGATAAAATAAAATTATCACAAAACAGAAGTATTATGATTAGTCAAGGCTAATACCCTCAGGGATAAATAAATAAATTATATTAAGTTATAATAAAATTGCTGTTTTAAGATTGAGGATAAGAATGTATAACGAATAATATATAATGATTTATAATAAACATAATAAAAAAGAATACGTGCTTTTTATTTTAGGATAAGGAGACGTTTTCTCCTTTCCAAAGGCATGAATAAGGCTTTGAAAATAAAAGTCGAAATATTGCCATAGGTGTTTGTGTATTTAAGAAGTTATTTATAAGATGTTAGTTATGATTAAATCAAAAGGTTGCCGAAGTAATATCCAAACAGCACAGGTGTTAAAGATCCATTCTAGGTTATGACTCATATCTTTTCGATGTCCGAATGGGTTTTTCTTTGGGGCGGCTGGACAGAAGACATTTACCACTGGATGTCCAGTGTCTCTTTGTCAAACTACATGCGCCATTAGACACGGTCAGTCTGGGCGGACGTAATAGAAGACGTCTTCAAAAGGAGACGGTGCAACCTTATGGACAGAAATTTATACGGAAAATAAAAAGGAAAGTCCAGAGGAAAGACGATATCTTCATCCATCAGCAATTCCGGAGAAATATTAGCGGCATCAGTTTCATAGATCATTTCCTTTGGTGAAAAATGGACATTGGCTTTTGTGAGGTTCCTTTTTAAAGAAAATGGAACGTTTTAATAATTTACCTGAAGAAAATAATAAACAGTACTTTATAAATTATTGAAGAACATTCTTCAAAACTTTTAAGAGTAAGATGAGAATAAATCAGACGAAGATCTCAAAAGAAAATTTCGATTTTTTTTTTCTGAAAAAAACAGCAATTCAGTGTTTGTATATTTCTTCATTACGTCTTAGATTTAATGGGTATTTAATTTAATATAAAATTTTATACTTGCGCAAAAAAAAAAAAAAAAATCGCATTTCTTATGAAATTCTTAAATTAATATTAAACTTTACTTTCAATTCTTCTAGAAGTTTCAGAAGCATTAAAATTATCATAAAAATTGTGTTATTTTTTTATTCAAATAGATGACTTTAATTTTTTTTTCCTTACATAAAAAAAAAAATTAGTGTTTATGGCGTTTCCTGACTATTAACATCATCAAATACCGTAAGCAACATCATGAAACACCGTAAACATTATGAAACTCCGTAAACAATATCATGAAACATTATACTATAGTTGTAATAAAAATCTAGAGTTGATATACTCGTACAAAAACTGCAGTGTAATTGCAAGATATGTTACTGTTTCGGTCATTTTTAACTCTTGAAATTGTATATTTGTTCTTGGCGCAGCTTTAACTGCAATGAATTGTACCCCGAAATATCTGCGATCAAAGATTCAAACAAAGTGTGGAATTCCGAACAAGTCATTGAAAGTAAGAGTAACACTTACAGAAGAATGAAGGAAAAACAAGCCCATGCCTGGATTCGAACCATTCGAGCAGCATGACAGGCAGTCGCTTTAACCATCCGACTTTTAAATATTATGGAAACTTTTAGAAATCACATCAAACTAAAAACTTCCAAAAGTTGTAAGAATTAATGGAAATAAGCTAATCGAGACATTTATTGTCGTAAATATTCAGTAAAGGGGGGAAAATCGTTTAGGGGATGACGGTACACTTAAATCCCTTCTCTTTCAAATTATCATTCAGGATCATTTAATTTCCATGAAGACAAAACCATTCTCATTAAGAAGAATTTAATATTTTGAAATTAAAAGCAGCGCAAACCACAAACCCACCGAGAGTAATTTGTAGTGTTTGCAAGAGTGCATTCCAAATGATATAGAAGATGGGCAATGGCCATTGCAAGCGAAATATACAGTGAACTTCAAATGCATACAGCGGAAAACAAATCACTTCTGCAAATGAAATCTGTTATCTCTGAAGCTGTACTACAAAATGTTACGATATTTTACTGCAGATTTGTTAGTTAATAATTGTGGGAATCAATGTGGAGCCTCCGAAACTTAAAAACAACGAATTCACCAAAACTAGATGAAATATTCTTTTAATACGCTTCGAACATTCATTTGAGACTGGCGGAATGGCAGCACACGAATTAAAAAAACAATGCATAAAAAATATTTATCAATGGATGAGACCAAATGCTTACAGACATCTGAGAACAGCTGTTTCATGCTATTTGGCGATCATCAGCTAGTAGTCATCCACGATTGTTTCTATTATCTTCTGTACCGAAAACTCCTATTTACTGGTGACTACTCCTAGCTGACGATCGCAAAACATTGTTCTAGGAAACATCTGTTCTAGGAAACATCTGCTCTAGGAAACATCTGCTCTAGGAAACATCTGCTCTAGGAAACATCTGCTCTAGGAAACATCTGCTCTAGGAAACATCTGCTCTAGGATGCCATTTAGTAAATACTTGATATATTCATTGATACGTTAACAATCGTAACTATTTCTGTAGTTCAGTTATATTTAATCTTTTTTGTTTTCATATCCTCAGGTATAATTTATCTTCAACCTGGTATCCCGAAGGGTATTGGCTCAAAATTCAAACTATTCCATTTATCTTCACAGGTAGAAATCCTGAAGCATACAGCAAACATCTAAAACATATTAGCTAATTTACATCAAAGATAACCGAACATAAATAATTAAAAAGAAAACTCCCTGATAGTGTAAGTAAATAACTTAACACCCGAGTTGTATCTGTAAACTTTTCAGAAACCCCCTTAGATGTCAATAAGTTCAATATCACTTATCTAGTTAGTTCTTTTGAAAGATTAAGCTGACATTGAAGTATTTTTACAACTTGTATGTTTGTTTCACTTTGTTTCTGTGGATAAATATTTTATTGCGAATTCCTAACCTGTGTTCCGAAACCTGAGCCTCAATGACTATTCCTAACTAGCGAAGAGCAATAAACCAATAACAAATTCACTAAGGGGGCGTTTCTAGTGGGTAGATCGACAAAGAGTAGCACATCGATCAAAGCATATCTAAACGATTTTCATTGATCTGTTACTCTTCATTGATCTGCCATAAGGAAAATGACTAGAATAAATGAATAAGATATTTTTTCAATAGTCAGTCCACATAACCATTAGTACAGAAAAATAAATAAGGATATCACTTAGAGTCAAAGAACGAAACAGGCCATCTCCTTAAGTAAAGGAAATGACATTTTACAATAGAATTCCATTCATCACCAATAATGGCCAACTTTTCCGATTTGTCCGGCGGCAACTTTTGAATAATCGAATGTAATCCTCCGATGACTTTAATGGGTCTTTAATGCTTTAGCTGAAAGGGTAATTTACTGATTTAAGCCAACTGCGAACCTTCCTCTCAGTAAATCAACTTGACCTTAATGTTCTATAGCAATTACTACTGCAACAGATAGTGTTGGAAGCCTTGTCTTAGTTTTATCGAGTGGGTGTTTCATGAAGTGCTGCAAGTAGGCTTAGCAAATTATAATGACCTACCCAATAATATGCAATGAAAACATGCAACGAAAACTGATTAAACCCTTCCTTTCCTACTAGTTATAAAACTGGCGATTAAAGGTTTAGAATTATAATCTAACAACTGAAAATTTATTATAAGTTTCTTTAATTTTATGAAATATTTATAAAACCTAGACTTAACCTTGTCCTCAAAGCAGCTATCAGCCTTACATATTCATTTAACGCAAATCCCGTTTATCCGACATATTACAAATCACAGCACCGTCGATTAGAGAAAATACTAGAAGCAGTTAAGGGCTATGGCCTTTATTTACTTTGCAAATGGATGTTGGTCCCCAAAAACATAAATAACCCACTTTTTAGATGAAACACTGACAGAATGGGAGAAGAAAATAATTACCATTATCAACATTATAAGCACAAATATGAGAGGCGTATCCCGAAAAATTTCTATATACAGACTGAAAGATAGATGGCGTCGATGGAGAGAAGAAGCGGGCGGTCGATTGTACGGGGTATGGTTAGAATTAAAAAGGGTCGGTTAAACGAAACTTCGACAAACGAGGTGTGCCTGTACTAATTGAGAGTTATGGGAAATAAAATCACAGTTCTGTTTAATAAAGATTTCGTTTCACTTGAAAGTGAAAATAAGTGAAGCAAATAAGAGAACATACCACAAATTTTCAAAATTTAGTTTTTAAGGGACATGCAAAATTAGATTATAAAGGAAGTTATCTACGTTGAAGCCGTATTGATAAAAGCTTCAATAATATGTTAAGAGCGAATCTCATTACCGGATCAATATTGTCTTGGTACAAAATGAAGTTATTAAGACTGGAAATGAATCAAGTGAAAATTGACTTCGGATGTAAGTAACTCAACGCCTACGCTCAAGATTTGATGGCTTCATTTACAGAAATAAATTTCGTTTCTAGTTCACATCGGAATGCTTTATTACGAAACAAAAGGAATTAAATGATTACAAACCGAATTAAATACAGTTGAAACTAAAACACGTAAATTTATTGCAGTTTTAATAATGAAGCCTATACACCTGACTATTCACAAATGGTTTAATCCAAATTATTATTTTTTTTTTACTAAAAAAAAACGATCTCTGGTTTCATTTACCTTGATCGTAAATATTCTTAAGTAATGTTATAAAAAAATGGTCGGTTTTACAAAATGATGAACCAATAAGATTGAAGTGTAGTCCCTGCGGCATCCCTGTAGAAATAGTTTTTTTATATATCTTTACTTGAGAATAGTTATGGTCTAGGTAACTGAAGCCCGAGGTCGGTATTTTGTAAAAAAAAAAAAAAAAAAATATTTAGTTTCAATAATGAAGCATGTACACCTGACTATTCACAAATGGTTTAATCCAAATTAATTTTAGTTGTTTGAGTAAATTTCAAAAAAGATCTGTAGAATGTAAATCTATCACGCTAGAATTTAAATAAAAACTAGGGTAGTTATGAATGAAATGTCACCTGTGGAATTACGGCTAATTGAATTGTTTTTGGACAAAAACGATTCGTTAATACATCGTAGGAATAAAAGTGATGAAAAACCTCGGGTTTGTTTGGTAGTTTTTAAGAAAATTTGAATTTAAAGCGGGACTCTTTTGCGGAAGCACACGTATAAAACAATGAACATGGCGGTCTAATTTTTTGCTAAAAGGGCGCTATAGGCATTGGAAAATTTTGCTGAAAGGCGCTACAAGGTTTTGCCTTGAAAATGTGCACATCCGCCGCCTGTGAAAGAGTTCCAAGAAAATCTTGAATTTTCTTAAAAATTACGAAAAAAAAAACCGGGGTTTTCCATCACATTTATCACATTTATTCCTAATATGCATTAACGAATTGTTTCCTTCCAAAAAACTTGAAATTTACTCTAATTCCACAGGTGACATTTCATTCATAACTACCAAAACTAGAAAAAGTAACTGTGGAATTAGATAACTTAGAATGGAAAAGTACTCCAACTTCAAGAGGAATAACCATGTACTTAAAAGATTTGTGAATAGATTCTAGTGTATCTCAATTTCGTTTTTTTTAGTATTATTCAATTTTAACAGTATGATTGAAGAGTACAAAAAAGACGAATTGATACACACTTGTCGGGGAATAAGATAATTCACTCGAAAACAGAACTTTCCCGATATAAATATAAATATTTTAATGGCATTATATTTATAATTCAGTGTTTGGCTGAAGTATTTTGTAAATATTAGATTTCTAGGACACGTAAAACCACGATATTTATTCTAGTCTAATTGATCAAAAACTGTTGTCTAGGAATATTTTTCAGAACTAAAGCGTTCGACGCCGCTTCCACTAAAATAAGCTTATTTCTGTTCTTAATATTTATGTTAACGAGTTTGGACCCCGAAAGAAATATATTTTTCCAAAATATCAGTATTTGCCTTTCATTAAATCAGAAACAAGCATAAAATGTGAATTTTTTTTTTTTTATTTTTCTCATTCCCAAATGTGAATTCCCAAAACAGATGAAGAGAATTATTGATAGGTTCGTATGCAGTCAAATGTTTCATCTAAAACAAATATTTGCTTAGTTTTAAACCGAAGTTCAAATCTTCGCTAATGAGTGCTGAGCAACATTCAGCATAAAAAAAAAGGAAATTTTCTTTTTCGAGTTAGGAGGATCTGGCTTGTGCTGCTTCTTGTCGCCTTTTAGCGCTTTAATTAAGATTAGTTCTTTAGTGGTGCGCTTCAAAGTACAAAAGGTCTTTTACTTTCGGGATTTTTAATCTCCAAAGTAATTATTGATGCAACAGTTCCTTAGACTAAAATTAAAATGAAGGAGGCTGTGGAGACTCGTTATCTGTTGTCGACCACTTATCCCTGACTTTCCGGTTTCCTTCATTACCGCGATTCTTTTGGATTCAAAAATTACTCACAAAGAATCAAGATTTTTAAAATCTAAAGCTCAAAATCTTTTTAAATGAAGTGCAGTTTGAATTTCATGTTTTTTAAGGGAGAGTTCACAAACATACGCCTATTTTAAAATTCGTTTCGAGTTTTGAAATTCGTCTGTCTTAATCAGATCAAAAAATCACCAAGAAACAATCCGTTACCTTATGACTGCTGTGAGTGATAAGTTAAAATTGAAGCCAACAGAGTTGCGACATGAACTAATACTATTTAGAGAAACAGGTAGTAAGTTTTATAAATGAAACAGAAATTAAGTCTCTTCAAATATGAAGTTTAAAATAGCCCCTTCCTAAGTACAGAAAAATCATGCAATGTGGTTCTGTCTTAAATGATGACAAAAATTAGAATTTGATGGAATTCTAAAAAGCGATATGATTCTAAAATGGAAAATTATTTAATTCTACTCCTCATTCTAAAATTCATTCTTCACTAATATTATAGATAATTCTTCTAAAGAATAGATAAGTTGAATTTTAAGTTATGCAAATGCTTTGTATTTCAGTATCAGACTTTATATTAACTAACATCAAATTAAAATGAAATTTGAAAAAAAAGTGGTGTTTATATTGAATAAAGGCAGACTACTAAAATTGATAAACGAATGTTTTTAATATTTTGTTCTTCAAAAGCTTTAATAACATAGATGTCTTAAGTTTCACTTAGAAATTAAGCATTAGCTCAATTGATTTTCGAAATTATTGGATGAGGTTTGCTAAAGGAACCTCCCTATCTCTTCAAAGTAAACAACAATTCAATCATTAGCTATAGTAATCAAAAAGGAGTCTTCATTGGCGGAAACCCAAACAACCTTCAAACAATAGTCAGGGAAACAATAATTCCCAAATGCTCTTCCGCAACTATCTAATAATTAATAAATGTAAGAGGATATATGTATCTTCATTTCATATGTATATTTAGTTGCATGTGTAATCTGTATTTTAATGTAAATAAATAATATTCATTATTTATGATTTAATTGATGGATTTAATGTTGTTGCATTTAACATATTCTAAATGCAACAACAAACCTAATATTCTAATGTAAATAAATAAATTACAATTTAATTTATAG
>JAFIDM010005346.1:17362229-17472991 GCA_023159025.1 Thereuonema tuberculata
TACCAGGTCTATTAAAGATCTAGTTTTCTCGAATGGACGTATCGTGTTCCTCACAGCTTCTGCAGACATTCATCCGCTGCATAACTTCTTACGACGGCGAAAGTTACGAACAGCAATCACTGCATTACCGTGATTTTTGTAAAAAAACACATTGATAAGGGATATTCATATTACGAGCTGATAAGAATGGCATTCACAAGTTTTAAACTAGAACTCTGATGCAATGCGAGTGCTAATGTAAATGCGATTGCGTTTTCGTTGATTGTAGTGTCAAACACGCCGTAATTTTCACTAAGTTTATTAGTAATAGTTAAAAAAAATTAAAAGTTTAAAATGTTATTTTAGGTTGATCTTAGTTATTTACCGTGCTTTTTTTTATTCGTGCATTTTATTGTAAAGTGCCTTCTAGGTAAACTTTTTAGAACTTTTTTTTTATTATTTTGCATAATATTTTTTCGCATCCTTTAAATATTTTGTATTCCAATTTTTGTGTCAATTCGCTTATTAGTTACAGCTACAGAGTACTCTGAATAGCCCAAGTTTAATTACGATCACCTTGTGAATGTGTAACACACACACACAAACACACCAAAAGCCGTTAGGCCAGTCCCTTTGCCTGGTAATATTTGTTCAGCCAATAAATCTGTTATAGTTTCATCAAAAGTTAGTTAGAAAGCAGAAATTTATTTAGTTTCAATTATAAAATTTATTAAAAATTAATGATAATTTGCGAAGCACTTTAGTCGACAATGTGATTATCCAGATTCCAAAATTTGCAATTACAGATATTTCTGTTGCGCTTCCATTATCTTCAACCACGTGATCCGCCGAAGATTTACTCATTTTATTTCAAGGCTCGAATTCAGATTTTAAGCTCATTTCAAATTAGATCTTAAATAGCACCCAAGTAATAAATCTTGTAATATTAAAAAATACCCAAGGAAAATGAAATGATATTAATTTCAAAATCAGATCTAGATTATTCAGTTAACCGTTACAGTCCCGGTCCCGACGGTGAGGTTAACCGAGTTTTCAGTGTGTATTAGACGGGTAACAAATTTCGCAATAAACTTGTACAGTAACGAAATTTAATGCTGGTTTGGAACGAAAGGCAAACAATAAATTAATACAAAGAAAAATCTATCGGTAACAAACAGATATCGTCAAACACCAAACAAATAATAATAGAAGATTACGACTGATTACAGCTTTTAACATACCGGTATATAAAACAATACTATTTAATAAGGTTTAAGTTTGTTTCTTCGAGGATTGAGCTTTTTCACGGCAAAGTCCCGTATTTTACGGAGAAATAGATTTTGCAAACGATGACGGATAACAGAGTGACGGTTAATCGAGTTTTCACTGTATTAATCAACCAACCAAGGAAATTCTCAGAATTCTCCATTAGGGCTTTTGGAAGAATTTGCTACAAAGACCAAACATGAGCAAACTGCTGTTGGAGACAGTGAACGCTCATCGTCCGTCTTCTTTAAATTCAGCCGGAGTTCTGACTTTGTGTGTTTCGACGAAGGAGACTTGATTCAAACGAATGACCAGAGCAGGGAAACCTTAGGTGCACATTTTCCGCTCTTTTTTTGTTGCTATTTCCGGGCTTTGATCCAAAATGAACGAACGACGCACAACACAATTGGCTGAATAGAACAGCAAAAGCCTTTGACAGGTGGCTAGATTTTGAGCGATAATAAGAAATGTTAAAGCTTAGGAACGTTAAGAAAGAAATGGAAGGATGAAAGAAGCAATTAGGGAAAAAAAACCTCGCCCATTGTTTAGAATTAGTAACACATTTATAAAAACAAACTATCATACTATATAGTTATTCTTTTTTATAGACCTACACAAACGATTTACAGTGAAATATAATTACAGTAATATATAGTTGCTCATAAAGATATTGCTAGAAGTAAACTTGTCAAGTTTTAACTATGATTACTATTACATTTTTTATCTGTTTTTTTGGATCTTAGCTAACCATAAAATTAATGAAGTGTCCCATTTTAATATTGTACAAGATATATTTGACGATCATCCGCAAACTGTCTTCTAAAAATGCGGTGATCATTAGTAATTATTATTGATTTATTGGTCTATATATAACCCAAAACCTTTCTGTATTTGCGCAATCGCCAATTTCGTAACAAATTGAAATAGAACAATTGGCATTTTGTTCCTTAGGTCCTTCGTATCAAAAACATAAGAATCATCCCGTAATAGCAAATTTATATCGAAAATTTCGGTTTCTATGATGAATAAATCCTAGTTATCAGGACGAATTTCGATTTATCGACTTCAATTAAAAAAAAATTATTCACATTGAAAGATTAACACTGCTCTCAGCAATGACAATCTCATGTGTAAAAGGTTATAGATGTACCATGAAGAGATGGTTAGAAATATCAAACTGTAAAATTTCTAAAGCATTAAAGAGAATTTATATTATCTGATATTTCGTAAGGGAAATAGTGATTCAGCAAATTATTGATATAATTATATTGGTTGCATATAAAATAGAAGGTTTTTGTACCGATCTTTTTATATTTATTATCAAGTTGGACATAAAAAGATCAGAAAGATTACAAAAAAAAATCTGATCTGTCGTCTGATTATAGAAAGTGTAGTTTCTTAGTACATCTAACATTTCTAAATAATATTCCATCTCAATACAGTTCGATTTGGCTTGGTATTATTTTTGCCTTATCTATTTTTGTCGTGAAGTTAAAATTTAATTTTATTGAATAAATAAAATAAAATATCTAATATTTCCATCAAATCATTTAGAGGATTTGAAGATAGAATAACGAAAAATGTAGGAAACATAAATGTTGGAAAGTTAGCTATTCAGCCGTACGATTGAAAGTTTGAAGCACGAATTTGGTCGTTTAATATTGGTTAATGATATGCGTGGTCATTGAACTGACAAATATTATGAGTTTACACGATAGAAAACGAGAGCTTTATATCAATGTCGACAGATATTCGATGCTTTTCAGAATTAGTGATCTGGTTCCAAATCGCATTCGAAAATTTACAAGGTTTCGCCCTCCCCATTTTCGAAACCTTATTGCACACACCCTAAATTAACTAAATTCACTGCAAGGATCGTAAATTACAAACTCTTTAGTTATCAAACAACCTCCAAACACGGGCTATTTAACAGGCAGTTCTACAATTCGCCAGAAGCAACATTTCATTTGATTAACTACATATCGACCTCCCCTCATTACCAAACTTCGACAGAATTGGTTGTTTATCTGCTTCTAAGTTATGAATATGCAATAATTAGCTTTATCTTAATTGCCACAAAGTTACTTGATTTTATCAACATATGTAAACTTAATTGAAAGTCTTCCAATTAAGTTCAATTTCCTCAGTTGTTTTTTTGTCCAGTCTTTCCGCAGTTATTCAAACACAAAAGTTGACGGGGAAATACAGTTTTCGAAACCTATTAAATACTCAACAAAAAAAATGTGAATAGTCAAATCATGGTTTTGAATTAAATGGATTCCTTGATTCGAACTAATTGGTTCAATTTGAATGTAAAATTCAGCCGTTTAATTCAAGACTAATATAAAACCATTTTATGTTATTTTATACAAACTCATGTTTTTTATTGTAGAAAACTACTGCTACTTGTTTTAATCTATAGGTAGATTTTAATATAAAAATCGTTTTGTGATAAGTAATATTTTAAGAATTATCAATGAAAAATTAGTTACATAGTTGATGAATCATTGATAAATGTATAAGTTAGTTTTAAGAGTTCGACTTTGTCTAATATTTGTACAGGTCTAACATTGGTCCCTGACTTTTAATATTTGTACAGGGTGTTTCAGCGGGAAGTCCCACTTTTTAAATAAATCAATTGCTTGACTTATTAACTAAACAGTAACATAATTACGTGTAAATGCAAGGTTAATAATGGGAGAATAACTTATCACATCAAGTCCTGAAAGTGTTTTTTTTTTTTTTTTTTTTTTTTTTTTTTTTTTTGTTTGATTATTTTTGTTTTTTTTTTTTATAAAATTTCTTATTTTTTTTTTTTTTTTTTTTTTTTTTTTTTTTTGACATTTCAGTGCACGTTTCACCATGTTTTCAGATATAAGCTTCAATATGTCTGCGTCGATATTTCAGTCGTGATATTTACCTGGAGATCCTAAATGGTAAGTGGTCTGTTTTTGTAGACTCTCTCCTGAAGATAGCCCCCACAAAAAATAATACACTGATGTCAAGTCTGGCGAAGTGGGGAATCGACAGTTTTTGAATATAACAGAGTCCATGAAGATGCTGTTGATGAGCGTCATGGACTCGTTGGAGGTGTAACATGATGCTGGAAGTGCCCCTGCGTAAGCTCGATGTTGCCTAGTTGCTCCAAGAAGGCCATGAATATGTTCTACACATTCAGTGTTCACGGTGGGCAAGTGTTAAAGAAAGTTGGTTCAATAAACGATATCAACACGGGCATTTTGAGGCGTGTATCTGAAAATATAGTAAAAACGTATGGGACACTTTCAGCACTTTATGGGATGGTACATCATTCTTCCATTATTAACCTCTCATTTACACGTAATGATGTTACTGCTTTGTTATTGAGTCGAACGATTGACCTATTTAAAAAGTGGATTTATGCTGAAACACCCTATATATTTATCCTTCTACTGAAGATTTAGTTCCGGTTCTGAAAAAAGATAATTAAAGCAGTAGTTATCGGTTTAAAACACTGATGCCCTACATGCAATAAAGTACTAGTTTAAATTCTTTCTAATGTAATCAAGATTACTAATCTAGTCCATGTATTCGACTGTACATTCTTATAATAAGGATAGGATATAAGAACAAAGCGAGTATCTTACTGTCCACTTAATATCAATTTAAAGTTAATTATTATTACTTCTCAGAAGCGAATTTTTTACATGTTACTGAAATTCAAAAACCTTTGTAGTTTACATGAATACCTTTTTTTACCCAATTTAAAATTTAACAATTTTGTTAATCTAAATTAAATATATATTATCCTATAATTGTATATAAACAAAGATTTTTGAACATTAAAATTTACGATCGAGGACGTTTGCAGTTGCAAGCGTGTTTGATGTGTGAATTCTTATCGTGTGTTAAATTAACATTTTTTTCTTTACTATAAGAAACATCTTATTTATTATCTTCATTTTAAAAGCCTTGTACTATTTTAGTTTCAATACACGTCTACATTTTCAGTAAAAGTAGATGCGTTAAAATCTCTAATCATGACTCAATTTACTTGGAAGCTTCGAGAAATGTTCGAATCATTTAAACTAAACTTTCCCGCTTCTTTATCACCATTGATTATTAAGCAATAGCTAATGATAAAGCAACCAAACCAGATACTGAGAATACATTCAATAAGTCTTGAAGTCAAAATGTCACCCAATTGCATTTTTGCTGATTTCTTAATTGAACAAGGCTTCAGCACCCCATTGCTTCCAACAGAATGGAACCAATCATCGCTTTATTCCGAAAAAAAGTAGTTAATATAGAAGAAAATATGGAGAATTAAAAGGGTCTGCTGAGTCATTATTTTCAGGCTAAATTCAAATTGAGAAATTCAGAGCTAAGCTTCATGAACAACAGTTCTTCAAATCATTAAATTAAGAGATGAAATTAGGGGTCCCAGTGTTATCAGCTTGTCTGTCAACGACTAATTAACAAGTTCTAGACGAAAAGAGACTTAAGAAAACCCCACTGCAAATTAACTTCCTGCTACCATTAATTCAAGCTGGCTAATGCTCAATTTTATTTTTTTTACAATTAAGTTTTCCTCATGAAGCAGGAGCCCGCTGACAAATATTAAAGTTTCTTTTGCAAACTTATCAAAACTGGAATTCAGCATAATTCTTAATTGGAAAGTCGAAACTATTGTCTAGATTGCAAGAATAACCAGTTTAACAGTAATAAGAAATGGAAGCATTGTAGGAAAATAAGACCATTATATCTAAAAAAATAGGTATTATTGCCTGGAACTGTAATTATCTTTATTATTGTTGAATTAATGATATTGAAATATAAGATAATACTATTATGTTTTATAAACAGCAATGGGCGAGACGAAATGTTTTAAGTGACATCGTAGAACAGCTGTTTCACGCAATTGGCTATCATCAATTAGTATTTTCATTAATTCTTTCCTACGGCCTCAATAAATTTACATTAGAAAATAAAAAAGCGCAAATAAAATATTCATAAACTTCAATATCACCGATCATTTAATTTGTTCAGCTATCTTTTTTTTGTGAATTGTTGCTTGTTTTAGCTTTGGAGGCACCATATTTATCTTTATATCCCCGATTCGAATAGATTATTTAACTTCTAGCAATGACTATTTTATCAATGGAATAAGTTAAAATTAAAGTTAAAGTGTCCCTCTATAGGTCTGGACAGGCCTTACGGGCGCGGGAGGTCAGGCTCCCAGCGTTTCGTGACCAATGTGACGAAGTTGAGGTCGGGTGGTCAGCCCAACGCCCGCCCGCCTTTAACTCCCAGGAAAGAAACCCGGTACCCATTCCACACAGGGATGGGTAGACCCTAGGACCCATTTGGAGGTGAAAGGAGAGTTGAAAAATCCCAGCCCTCCGCCGAGGCCGGGAATCGAACCCGCTACTTCCAACCCTCAGTCAAACGCCCTGACCACTCGACTACCGGGCCCACTTATCAATGGAATACTTTATCTTAAAAACAGCAATTTGTTTACAAAACTGCACAGTTTAATAAAAATAAAAAATTAAATCAAGAAATATTATTTCTGTAACGAGGGTCAATTATATCAATTTCTGAACAATTTGTGAATGATATTTTAATATTCAAGATAAATAATTAAAAATAACTTAAATCTTTCATTTGAACACCAACAAATTCTCTATGAAGAAATAACAATGTAATGTCGCACCAGTGTTGTGATCAACAAGCCTGTGAAATGATGTTTAAACAATTGATCTCCTTGCTAACGAAAAGATAGATTGGAAATGGTGGATGTGATATTTTTCAAAGGAAAAACACTTTTGTTTTTAACAACTGAGTTATAAGTTCCTTCTATAAAAAAAATGGAAAATAAAGAATTCCAACTACAGAAGATTGAATCTACAATGATGAATAATAGAACTCCAGGAAAATATGGAGATTTAAACAAGATAAAAACAAATTATTCATTAAGATAAGGAAGTGACCTGTATATGAGTAAGTCACGTCAAGTTATCAGTGAAAACGAATATCAATAAGGAAGTTCTAGTAAGTAACTTATGAACAATTACATCGTGAAAGCTGTTGTGACAAGATGTGCTAAAAGGTGAATTGTTTTGTTTTATATGAAGATATTAATATTTATAGACATAATTTCATACGATTATAGCAATTATCATTCAGAATAAAGATGTTCATTTTAAGTAACAAATGGATAGTTATCCGATCAGTTACTTTACGAGTTAGAATACTTCATAATAAACTTTCCGAGAATTAAGATAGGCCTACATCTTAATACATACAATTTAATTACTGTACTCAAGTTGGTTGTAATCTTGCACACAATCTAATGGATTTATAATAAAATCGGCTGAATTCTAAGTCCGTAATATTTAAATTTTAATTTGTATGAAGACTACGGAATTCATCCATCAATTATTTCGGATATAATTTTTATATAGAGTAAAATTACAATATGAATTAATCATCGAAGCCGCCTTCATATCTGTTATTGTTACTGAAAATTCTTCTTCTTTACTGATCGGTATTCCTGGGGTGATTTTATGTTTAGTCCTGATAATCATCCAGTTTGGCAAAGTGCCCAATGGTCGAGTGATAGCAAAGGCTTAGCCAGATTATTTTTTTTTCTGGCAATGGTAGAGAAGATGAAGGCCTAATCACATCTCTTTGTAGTAAATGCAATTTCTAAAAATAAAAAATATTAGTACATTAAAGGTCCTACTATCATAGAAGCAAATTACAGGATAGACGAGCTCGAATCTATGATGAAATTTCTGTGATTATTTCATCTCCAGTTTGGTGACAAAAGAACGCCAAAATTTGGCGAACGTAATTGTATTACGGTGTTATTTTACCATCTGTGATTAAAAAGCAAGAATACAACCACCATACTTTCTTTATTATGTTAAAAATATTGCAAATGCAGAAGATATCCATATTGAAGCAGCGATGAACCAGCCGCGCCAGTTTTGTCACAGCTTCAATTGAAACCAGTGTCATTAAAAATAAACCACCATATTATGCAGCAAATGATATCATTTTTACTTTTAATTTCTTGTTGATTCTCAAAGGATTGTGGGATTATTTGTAGAAATGTACAACTTGCATTTACATGTATTTTAGAATATTACTCGGAAACGGGGTATAACATTCAAATAACTTGGAACCTGCTGACAACGGAAGTGCTACGGAAATTAGATTTGCTTAAAGATGGCTTTAACACGTAAACGGAACTGTTCCCAGTTCTTCGATCGTCTAATTTGAAATCGAATTTTTTCTTCAGTCAGCCAGGAGTTAGCTCAGGCAAATTGTGAAAATAAACAAAAAAATTTCCTCTGTAGCCTTAACATTTTATAAAATTATCATCTTTGTATCATAACATACAAAATCTCTAATGTTTGATTTTAAATATGCTGAAAATTTCGAAAATATTGGATTTAAACACTTCTGAAACAAATTTATTCTGATGAAATTGAGAATGACAATTTAAACACTTAAAAATCATATGTACTTTAAATTCAATTTCATCTAGAATTATATCAAACATCGCTTTTTACATTCATTCATTCATTCATTCATTCATTCTTCATCGAAACTATGCAGATTTTCTCCGCAAATATACAGTTTTTTATTCATGATTTTTGTTATGTTCTATATCTTATGCAACAAACAAGCTCTGTGTCAGCATTACTAAGAAAATTGCTTAATACATACGTTGGTCGATCAGAAAAAGAAAACAAAAGTTTACAAAGCCTGTTTACGAACAGGAAATCTTTAATTGGAAGAAAATTAGATGGTGCCATTTAGGGTAGCACTGATAACACTAGCTTTCGTCATCTTGACGATTGAAGCATTTGTCAATGTTTGATCAGTTTGTCCATCCCAACTGCATAAAAATCATGGCCCTACAAAGTCATCACTTTGAACAACTTCATGGCATGTGAAGCGTCGACATGTGCTCTTTTAAGGCAGGGGAAGGATGAAAATCACTGGGAGCCAAATCCGGACTGTAAAGCGGATGTCCCAAAGTTTCCCAGTGAAAGCAACATTGTGTGTTCCGTGCAATGTCATGAAGGAGGATCACGCCGTCGTTCAGAAGAGCAGAAAGCTTCTTCTTGAGGTTGTTGCAAAATTTAAGGTTTCAAATAGGAGACCAGTTAAACAAACTGGTCGCCATTTTGAAATGACTTCTCACACCTCCAATACACGAGGAAGACTACACTGGCACTGAGCACTACAGCCCTCTATCGGATATTTCAGCAACCACCGGCATTATCAATTTACTTTGTAGGGTTGTAAACTTTTTCCCTGAATGATCCTCGTAATCTCAGAACACCCACTTTCTGTAATTTTTCCCCTTATCTTTTTTTTCCCTGATGTATATTCATCACATTGTATTGTTTTACTGTTTTTGTTTCGACTTTCATCAGGTGAACTGTTGTATATTTTAATCTAATTGCTAAACATTAAAATCAGCAATAAAACTTAATGAAGTACAGCAACCAAACCATTAAACTTACGACTATCATTCCATTATTTTTAAGCAGTTGTATGGAATTAGGGAACGTATTTGTACATCTCAGATTTGGTTCCTTTATGGTTACAGTTAGTTCGTCTTCTATTTCCCGTCTTCGTAAAATTGAGGCAAATAAATGTTGAGATACTGATTTTGTAATTTTAGTGAAAATGTTTCAATTGAGAATGAAGCTTAAATGGGTTTCGAAGCAATTCATACTTATAAATAAAAAGTTTCTAAATAAAAAATAATAGTTCGAAAGAACTTAAAGTTTAATTACTGTTTTGTCAGAAATAAAATATAAGTCTTGAAAATGAGAAAAATGAAAACCTAACGTTTTTTTTTCAACTTCGAACATCTGAATACAACCCGTACACATTTTTGATTTTCTAGTCTTCATTTAATCTGTATTTTTCTTGAGTTTCTAAATAGGATTAATTTCGATCGTATCAAAGTACAAGCAATGGATTCGCTAAAGGATTAATTCCTATGTTTAAGAAATAGGATAGAAAAGAGTTCAATGCTTGTTTAGATTCCAATTCCTTACTTTGAGAAATTTTGTTCTCCTTTGGCGCTAATTCCTCGATCAGGATCCTTTTGTAAAACACATAAAATTTTGAGAAAATATTTAATGTCCCAGAAATTCATAGAAAAGCACGACACAGAAAATGAAAAACATCTGAGCTTTTATCGATGAGAGTTTGGGACGGCCGTTTCGCCCTTTTGTGGACTCGTCAGCCAGATGAAATGCTCAGATATATAAAATTTTAATCTTTAATCGTTAAATATACATATCAAGCTTCAAGATTATCACCTGAAATATACGCAAGCCATTTTTAGAACGCTGATAAGACAGGATAAAATTAAATATTCAATGTTAATAATGCAATCTTGTAGTTTAATCTTTCCATAAAGTATAAAAATGGCATCTGTTTTAAAAAAAATTAGGGTTCTAAACTGCTTTGGACGAACAATGAAAGTCGAAACAATAGACAATTTAGACACCTAGTAATACAGTAAGCCCAGCTTTATGATGACTGCATAAGTGGTGTTATTGATCATAATATTGATCTTCAATTAAATAAACTAATTAATTCAGAATGGACTAAATTAGTTACATAATAACATTATGCGAATTCGAATCAATCTTCTATGGGTCATTCTTTTTGCAGATAAGGATTAGTTTAATGAGGCTGAACCCTTAAATCTGCTTTATCTAAATTATGTATAACTTGATATGTTTGTAGGATAAGGATTTTAGAGATCACAATTTCTATCATAAATACTTTTTTTTTATTTGAAATTAAATTGTATTTTGAAGCAGACGCTATTATTCATTTCCAGGCATTATTTGTCGTTAAAAGTTAATTTCTTTTTTCTTTATGTAATTGTGTTAATTATTATAGATTCCAAATTATTGATTCGAGAAAAACAGTATCTTTTAACGAAGCCAAATGAATCTATGGCTCACACAGAACATATTCAAAGAGAAAACAGAATTTGATTTATGTTTCAGATATAGCTACAAAGTGAATTGATATCGTTCATGATAATCATTAATCCTTTTGTTACTTCTATCTAATTTAATTTTGTTACTTCTATACTTCCATCGACTTTTCTTAACAAAAAACTTTAAAATTAGTTACTTTCAAATCTTTTACTAAAGGAAAGTTAGATCTATTGATAAAAATCCTTTTAATAATCCACTCCAGTCTTGGCTAACTAATAGTGATCCTCAGAAATCTATTAATAATATTGACTTTCAATAGATCATAGGAATAATGAAGTATTGATTAGGCAAGCCTTAGTCGGGATTGAATTTACACAGTTCACAGGGTTAACAAAGATCGAAAAGCAATAGCCATAATCTTCAAACAAATTTTTTGTTTATTATCTTTTATTAAAATATTAAAAGAATAATTAGAATTAAAAAACTCCATCTTCGGATAAATTTCATTTTATTAATGGTGATATTTCACGGAAATATCATCTTTCCGCTTTTTCAAATAACAAAGAGTAACTTCCATTACATTTACAGACATGTAATATGTTACAATAATAAAAGACTTAACAAAATCAATTATTAATGATTGTTATCAATGTATCAAAAATAGTTTAACACAACCAATTGTTACTAACAATGTATTATAATTATTCTCAATGTATCAAAAATAGTTAAACACAACCAATTTGTTATAATTATTAGTTCACTGAAATTTCTCTTTGGTTTTTTACTATGTCTTGGAAATAGGACAGGGTGTTTGGGTTTACCATGTACTCTTTGTCTTTGTTTATGCATTGGAAGGTCTTTATGACACATGCTTCGATTACGTATCTAGTATGTTTATCTTGAATTTTGAACAGAATTGTGACTTTAGGGTCTGGGTTGTGATTTTCCGATATGCAGTGTTCGGCCCAGTTCGATACTTTAGGTCGATTGTTCCTAAAAGCTGTGATGTGTTCATCTTCGGATAAATTTCATTTTATTAACACATTTAGATGGAGTTTTTTAATCAAATTTAATAGGAGTATAAGATAGGATATGAAATAAGAATAATTAGAACCTTAGTTAAAAATACATCTTGAAACTAATAAAACGGATAAAAATTTTATTATTTTAATGCTTTAAATAATCATTACGATAATGAAAGTCAAACTGCTAAACAGACAGATCCGGAGTGCGTAAACTAAAGTAATATTTTGAATCTTATTCGTTATTCATTTTTAGTTACCATTTTATTCTTTAAGAAATATGTTCCTGTGAAATGAAGACTCATTCAGAGGAAAACGCAACTGCTTCGAGATACGATTCAATCTTAGAAAAACGCGCCCTCTCTAAGTCTTCTGATAAAAGCTTATAGATACGAAGTCTTGTGATTTGAATTCACGGCAAATACAAAAACACCAAAATCAAAATAAGGAAACCTACACAGCTTTTCTTTGTTCTTTCAGATACAATATTAATACTCCCTTGCCTTACTTTAAGACAATAGCAACGAAACAAAACAACTAAGAAAGAATTACCAGGATTCAGGTAAAATAAAGTTTATTTTCTCTTCTAATTAAAAAATTCAAATATAGAAAAACCTTTTACTAAAAAAATGTAAAAGACTACCTTTAATTTCTTTATTTTTAGATCTTATCTTAATTTAATGTTAAAAAACGAAATTAAAAGTAACCTTATTTTGAATTGAATAAACTGTTATTAAATTGAATAACATTTTTTCCTCAAATCTTCTATTTATATAATTTCTCAATGAAGTAATTAAATACTATTACCTTAACGACAAAGTATTAAGTCAAAACGAATTACAGTGCAACTTTGATAATTCGAAGCTGAAGGGACCACTACAAAACTTCGAATTAAACAAGTTACATCTTTTACCTTTAATTTCAGGTCCCTGAATGCTTCAAAAGATTATTTTGTCAATAAGTAAAAATTTATTCAGAAAGATCATGGTATGAAAGACTTAAACATTACTTAAGTAAACAAAAATAAGATTTATATTACGTAAACTACAGTACATATTACATTCAATACAGAAAATTATAGTTTTTCAAAAAATTTTGCAATGTCTGATTGTTTTGTAGAATTCAGTCGCTTAAGGTTAGCAAAATCATCAAGCACGTTTAGTAAACGGAAAACAGCTTCACTAACGTTGGTTTGTCCTTCAATGTACCGACGAAATTCGGCGCTATCCCGTACTCGTTGGCGATTTGACATTTCTTCTTCACACCCTGTTCCACCTCGCGAATGACGGCGACCTTTTCAGCGAACTTTAAATTCTTGTACACGCGTGGTTTACTGAACGACATGGTGACACTGATAGCAGGAAGCTCGAATGGCGTCTGAAGCGTCACGTGTCCAATGGCGTCACATGTGGAACGGTGGCGGGAAGGGGATTTTAGTTGTCAAGTGTCGAATTTCTTAACGATGAAACGTCGAAAAGTCTTTATGGTTCGAATTTTTTTTATAAAAAACTTCGAATTAAGGAAGTTGAACTTCGAATTATCCACGATTTTTTAACATTGATTTAATAAGAAATTCAAGGGACTAAGAAATCTTCGAATTAACCACGATTTCGAATTAAAGACGTTCGAATTATCCAAGTTGCACTGTATAATCAATTTTCATCAATTTGTATTGGCTGTAACCATAAATGACTAAATAAATTTATTTTCCAATAGTTTAGTTTTATAAAAGTAACCCTACTAAAAAAACTGTTGAAATTTAACTTTAAAAAAATCCATTTCTTTATTTTAAATAATGCTTTTATATAAACTAATATTTGTTATTTTACTATCTTTAACATATTTAATTTCTTTTTCTTAATTGAAAAAGTTGAAAGTAAAGAGAAACTATATTGGCAAAAAAAAAAGTAACAGAACAAGTTATACTTGAGGGGCTTATGTGGGCCCAAGGAGGTGCGGAAGATGAGGCTCCCGACCATTTAGTGGCCAACGGGAGTTAAGTGGATGGTCAGCCCAACTGCCTTTAACTCCCGAGAAAAAAATACGGTACCAATTCATCAGATGTCTGAGTTGCTTCAGAACCCTTCAGGCAGAATTCAGCAGAGAAAGATCTCTGCCAGGATCAGGATAAAACCGGACTTTTACAGTTCGCAATAAGCGTCTTACCAGCTATCGGGCCCACAATGGAAACGATTGGAAAATTTAAAATGTATTTGTTTTTTTTATTTATTTAAAAGAACCTAAACTAATTTCCTGTATTCTATTTGAGATATTAGATCAATCACGAAATGCATTATATTGAGCAGATTCATTAGTGCCTATGGAAGACCCCTGGAATACTATGAATGCTAATGAATCCTCTAATGATCAGGAAATTCCTGGAATGTAGCCAAAGCAATTGTTTTTTGAGAGACAAGAACTGAATGATCATGTTCCAAAAACTGACATAACAGCAACCATTGCTTCGGAATCTATCTTTTACATTATCCAGTCATTAATTATTGCAATTTTACTATTTCCTTAGAATTTAAAGCAATTGTCATTATTTTTTGTTAATAAAATAAAATCGTAACGTAGAAAGTATTTGTAATGGAAAATCCTGAGCAAAATCAAAGTTTCAGCAAAATATTCTTATTTTTATAGGTTTCTTCGATTATACAAGCTGAATGAGCAAATGTATCTGTTGCTCGTATTTCAAAACGCGGTTGTAATATCTTTGTTTAATAGTTTATATTTCCATATTTAAATGGAATAGCTGACGAAATCTCCTTTTTTCGTCTTCAACTACGTTTTTTGGGGGGACACTTGAGTTATGAAAAGCTACTTTACCTTCACCAATTTTCTTCTTTTATCATCTTGAATGAAGAACATAAATCTTGCCATTTCATAAGACTTGAGGGCAAAAAATCAATTTTAGACAAAACTGTTAGGCATGTGTGAACGAAATAAGGTCTACGCCTACTGAATTCCTGATATTGAGACCAGGCTTAAGACTTGGCAATTTCTTCGAAACTTTCTCAGCCGAATCTTTTTAATATGGAATAGCAGCGCTTTCTGTCATGTCATATTTTTATTTTTACCAAAAGCAGCTCAACACCGTGTGTTTTCATGGGCTATAATCTGGCTGCTTATCAAATGGCAAAGTTTACCATTTTTCAGAACCAATTTTGGGGATTCAAGGGAAAAAAAAAAACCACGCAGATGTTTTGCAACAACAAAACCGCTTATAAAGAGAAAGGAAAATTAATATTTTTTCTTGGCAAAATATTTTGATGGAATAGTGGAAATTATTTCTTTAAACATTAAACAAAAAAAGACAGACTAACAATAATTTAAAAAAAAATAGTTCTAAATAAAACAAGAAATTGATATTACAATGTTATATTAGAAAAGAAAAATTCACAAATACAAAGGAATAAAATACATAAAATCCATTTTCCGATTGGTTTATTGTATTCCATTTTCTTGAAAGTAACTGTTAAGAGATCCTGTCAGTGTTTTTCGGCAATACACATTTTTTTTTAAACTTAATTTTAATGTTCAAATCTTTCTTCTATTAAAGAATTAGTTAGAACATTACTTAGAACATCTTACTGATAAAAGGTATTACAATGACAATTTATTTGTTATTATTATTCCACAGTATGGGTTTCATAAGTGTTTGTAATTTGATTTTTATGGACAAATTTTATTAATTTTATAAAAACAAAAAAAAAACGAAAAAAAAAAAGTTTGTCCCCCTCTCCCCTCCCTGTCATTTCCAAATGAAGCTTTGTATTGTCCCCTTTCAAAGGAACAGTCTGATATCACATGTTCCAATGAATTCTAGGCCTAATATTCAGAAACTTATTCTATTTCAAACACTTGACAAAGAAATGTTGAACATTTCGAAAGTACTCTTATTTTAATTGTACATATATTTTATTTTTAATTGAGATGTATGATGGCCTTAAATTCTCCAATAATTCAACTTACACACGTTAATTACTTGTATTATCAAAAATAAGTATTATGATATTCTATTAAAATATTTTTTTTTCCAAGCTTATGCTGTAATATCTGATTGGAATTGGAGCAATATATTTAGAAATTTTACATTTGTAATCAAAATGTTTTTTTACATTGAATCATCTATGTTTGAGTTTTTTGATGAAAAAAGCAAGTAACCTTTTAATTCGAAAATGTTTTTGATCAAAAATACTTTCGGTGAACATAGAATAAAAAAAAAATCGAATTAGAAATATTTAAGATTTTAAAAACTTGAGTATCTTTACAGCTGGAGACTTAATTGTGTTAAATTATTATGACTTAGTCTCGAAAGCAATGTTAGAGTACTGAAAGAATTAGTCTAATATATTTTAATTTGTCGATATTCATACCTTTTATATACATTTCATTGTCGTTGTAGGCTTATTTATCAAGATATAATGCATATTAGATACAGCATAATTATCAATTGAATAATTGTTATTTAGTACTAATTATTTGCACAGAAGAGATTTGTTTTGATGAGTTAAATTATTTATAAAATATTAACACACATCTAGTCTGATTAAAACTTGAAATGTATTTGTAGTATAAAAAAAAATATTAGTACTAATTGTATTTACAAGGAAGTACTTTAGCTTACGTAACGTTCAGCTCAAGACGGAAATACAAAGCATATCCTGTTTTCGCTTACGGATACTCATTAACAAACAAATGGCCTCTGATATCTCCCAAGCCAAATCAAATACAATGAACATTAAAATTGCCCTTTTTTTCCTTTTTGTTCTTTCCCCATGTCATTTCAAATTTTTTCATGTTACTGGGTTTTTTTGTTATTCAAGCTTAGCAACTGTTGACATTTTTCATCTTTATATTTTTAAGTTTCGCAATCTTGCTTTATTACATTAATCCTTAAACAAAATGGCAAATATAAAGTTACTTAATACCATTAAAGATTTAATAAGACACAAACGCACATTGTAGTTTAGATCTTTTTATTTTCATGAAGACATTAAGCTACTTTTGTATTCTGCATTAACCTTTTTTATTAACTTTAGGAATAGTGGGATAATTATGAATTAAAAAAAATATATAAACAACCACACAGAAAACATAAAAAGAACCATAAGAAAGTTTGTAAGCCTTTTTTATCTCTAAAACTGCCCACTGCAAATATTTACATAGTAATCTTTTTGGTTTTTGAATAGCTCTTTTTGTAAACTTGTCTTCCAAATGTTGCTGTTAAGGTTATGCTTTTACCATTGTGAGAATGTGATATAAGAGATTGATATACTAGGAAAAAATCTATTAAAAAAAGTATCAGTAATAGTGGCATAAAACTATTATTGACGGGTAAATTACAATTACTCAAATTAAATAAAACAAGAAATGAATTCAGCACAAATTTAACCAAATTGCCTTTCTGGTTCGATTATCGGGAAGGAATCGGGAACTGACGTTTCGTCCTACTTGGGACTCATCAGCCCGATCTCTGCCTTCCCCGATTACAATTATTGTTAATTAAAAATTCTCAAATCTATAAACGTATTTTAACTAATGCGGGTTTTTTTTTTTCTAATGAATATACATATAATGAATATATATGTAAGAACAATCATGTTATTCGGTAAATTAACAAAAAGAAATCAATTTTAAATGTAGTAATTACTCTTTATAACTATTTTCAATTTTCCGATGGAGAAGAGAATATACAAATGCTCAATGAACAATTCCATTCTAACATGTCTGAGTTTTTCTTAATGACTTAGAAAAAAAACCCCGCCTCCTACGACGCTGTCTTGGCGCATTTCCTATCGTACATAACTATTACACGAATTGCTTTTCGTTCAAATGTAAATCCAATTCTTGTTCGTCCGAAGTTTCACTAGAATGAATTTGATAAAAATTTAATGCCTTTGAGGCAACAAAACTCAAGACAGATCCAACTCCTTACTAGTCACAAAATGGCCCATAAACTCGTATTTACAATGTGAAGCCAAATCTAGATCATCATGGAAACAGTTTACGTGGAAACGAATTCAGTAAACTTTGATTGTAATCTTGTTTCTATAGCAACCATTGCAGAAAATTATCGATTTTATGGAACGAAATTCTTCAAATTAAATTCAGAACATCACACAAATTTCAACAGAAATCAAGAAATTTAACATTTTTGTATTATTTCTTTCTTTTTTAATAACAAAAACACGGATTTAAGATTGAATGAAACCAAATACAAAGTTTTTCACAAGTGTTTCAATTAGCATTACAAAATACATGTGGCTTTACTAAATACACTTGCGCCATGTATGAAAACTTCTTCACATAAATATGGACTAGGCTTAAATTAATATACAATTCACGCATTAATCCTTGCCGATACAAACTGATTTGTGTGTGTTCATTTTTAGCGGCCCCCTAAGTTACAGCTTGTCTATAAAACATAGGTGACCGCTCTTGCATTTATGTCTGCTGGATGTCAAGCTGAACGTCACACTCTGTAGTGGACAAACAACCTTCACCATTGTGTTCAGCATCCACGTTCAAAAAAATCAGATCTGTAGGACCACTTCTGACCCCTCCAGGAATGATTTGCTAACAATGGGTTGCGACAAACCAAAAAACCTAGTATTGTTTTAATTTCCTTATTATAAATTTGATTGTTGCGAATGCAAAAGGCGCAATTCTCGCTTTTATTGAGATTGTTGTAGAGATCGCGTCCGATAAAATTTTGTTTATCGGAATTTTCTTTATAAAATTGTGCGTATTATGGGGCCGCTTTGCTTTTGACACTGTCTAAAAGCATTAATTATCTTGTTTGTATACAAAATTATATTATCGGTTACTTTTGTTTATTTTAAGGTAAAAAAAAAAAATCTATTGAATAAATGTTTTTTTTTTTTTTTAATAGCAACATAAAATAATGAATCAATTTTAGCGGTCCATAAGTTATTATAAATAACTAAGCCCGATTGGAACTCGAGACAACCTCATTTTTCTTTTGTATTTTTAATTAAAAACTCCAGACATACGTAGAAGTCATTAATCCTCATTCACTTTTCTAGAAGTTCAGAGAGTTCTAGAAGCGCATCTTGCGTCTGTCGGGGAAGCTTCCTGTCTATTGTATTTGTGGGATGATGAGCTGCACTATTAAACGATGATAAATTTCTCAGTCTATTCTTCGGATTTTATGAATATGGATTCCTCTTTTCATCTTTTCTTTGGATGGGGGTAATTTATTATCTACTTGCAACGATTACGTTTACATTTCCATTGAGAATATTCATTTGAGTGAAAAGAATTAAAATGAGAAGAGAATAATGAACTATCAAATTCGATACGAACAATTTCTATTTGCGCAAGGCTTATCAGTGCAAAGCAGATGGACGAAAGACGATGCCCCAGTCGCATGACGAGCAGAATTTCAATGCCAAATTATGGAGTCGAAAAAAAAGCTTCTTCTTTGCAGGAAAAATCAGTAACTTAATAAAGTTAATCACAATGGGAGTAAAAGCAAACAAAAACTGGAAAACCACATGTGTTGCCGATTTTAATGATTTTCACTTATTCACCAAAAATAAAGGAGTCTCTAAAGAGAATTGGTTGCATCCGGTATTAATGGCCGAAAGTGAACACAATAGGAATCTCAAGTTTTACTGACAAGTGAGTCTTAGAGAATCGTCTATTTACGATATTCAGAATCAAGTTTCAAAACAAAACAAAATGTAACGAAGTCTTTGAGATGTCTTTGTTATGCTTTAAAGACTATTAACTGACAAATTTTTTGTTGATAAAATAAATTACAATAAATAATTAAAATGTTAGACTTTCAGATCTATTAAAATATAATTCTATTAATTACTTAGTTTTGTGTCTTGCTTTATCATTTCTTGAATTATTTAGGCACGTTAATTTTTTTTTTTTTTTTATTTTTCTTATTTTAGATCTGAAAGTAAACTTTTATTTCCTCAGAATAATTAAGAAACATGCTTATGGAAAAGAAATTCTTACTGATTTCCAGAATTTCATGGACAAAGCGTCCTCTGCTGCCTTGATAAATGTACTTAACATCTTTAAATCCTAAATTTAACGGGTCATTTCTACTGAGATGCTACCGAGATGAAAGAAATTGAATAAAAGTGCTTTAGCAGATTTTATTGACGGAGATTTGATCTTTACCGGCTTCAATTTGAAGCAAGTAAATCGAGAAATATACGTCGGAAGAAAAAAAACAAAACAAAACCAACCATCTTTACTACAACTAAATTCCTGCCATAAGTTAGATAACAGATCGACTGGAAGCATCAGTTCTTACAAACATTATAGCTATGGTCAGCAAAGTTTCATTATAACTTTGACAACCAATTTTCTGAAATGTCTATGATATTCTTTTTGGTAACTTAAAATAGTTCTTGAAATTTTGAAGACAAAAAAATTCAAACACTACATTTGAGAAACATGAATCATATGGTTACTTTGTTATTTGCACAAAAGTCGGCCATGTCGTTCATTACATGGTAGGCAGTATATGATATTATATTCATGTATTATGAAACAAAATTTAAATTTACGCACCTATGTCATAACAGTCTGTTAGGTGGAGCACAGTATAACAATATCCTCCACAATTTTGGTGATTCTGAAGACATTAAGAATATGGATTTTTCTAATTTTTAAGAAGATTTCACTTGTTAAGTATTTTGAGCAAGAGAACAAAGTAATTCTGTAAAAGCTAAACCATATTCATTTAGTTATATAAATGCATGAATATCTATTAAGTTATGTTTCTTATATTTCAACTAGCAAAAATTAAAAAAAGTTGTCCTGATGTAGATGATGAAATTGTAATTGTGTGATCACTTTGAAACTTTTCCAGTTGGTCAAAAACACATGTTATACTGTAGATCTGCTACCATCGCTTCGCTCCGGAAAAACATACTAACGTAAAAACACGTTTTATTTCTTCAAAAACAGTAAAGTAAATCAAGTAAACGAAAAAAATTGAAACTTTCATGACTAAGTTCATGTTTGCAACTCAAGTGCTGTATCGGAAATACGCATATCCCGCAGGAAAGTTTCCCCCCACCCGTTTACAGTCCTTAGGATCCGAATATCGAAAATTCGTCAATTACGTATATTTTTGATTTTGAGAAAGAACACCCATATTAAATTTCGTATTTCCAACTAAAGAGGTTTCAGAGATGTTACCGTTCAAGAGTGTTTGCCCCTCCCCGCCACCTATTTACTCCCCTTAGTTCGGATCCTGATTTTCGTTGTTCTTGCATTTTGGGATGCATGTGAACCTCCTGCCAAATTTGGTAAAGATCCGATGAGAAATAGCGATGTTGTTTCAAGACAAATAAACCAACACTCGCGTTAATTATATAGATTTGTTTTACGGATTTGTTAGTGTAAAACTCAAACTTAATCCTAACTTATTTTCCAGAAGAATTTTGACAATCATTCCGCCAATCAAATATTGCGATTCGAATAAAGCAAATAGATGAGAAAAATTGCTCTTGATTATTGATTGGAATGAGTTATATTTTATGATTATACTAAATCATATTGTTTGTATATTCATAGAAAATTTTACCAATTTAATATAAAGGATTCATTTAAGAATATAAAAGATCCATATTTTTTCCAGTAATTGCCAATTCCAAACTATTCAATTTAAAATATCAAAATTTTAGAAAAAAGTAGAAAACTTAAAATTATAAAAATTACATTTGGTTTTACTTCTATAGGAAACGAAGGGAAAGTAAACATTGTAATAAATACTGTTCAGACAGAAAATACATTATATATAATGTAATACTAATACGTAATACTAGAGCTAGTGAGCCAGGATTATTTAATGTACATCTTGAGTTTAATTGAAGTTATCAATGGATTTTATCTGTGGCTCAGTAATGAAATTTGTAGGGTAGAATAACATCTGAATTTTTCAGTAATCTTTCGTTTAACTAAAAAATAAAATTAACTATCTATAAGGAAACTAATTTTAGCATTTTTTGTTTTGTGTACTTTTTCCATTTCTTCGATTTAAAAGTTATTGTTGTAATTCTAAAAGCTTTAATTGGCTATGTTAATTAATAATACAAACAGAATGACATTAGATACTGAACCATTTTTTGGAAAACTAGCATCATTGAATAAACACTTATCACTTTTTAACAAGTAATTTTTTTTTACAAAGTCTCTAGAGAAATAGTCTAAAGTCACTGTAAGGTAAAGAGTTACACACTCTTCGGGTATGCGGAATAAAAAGTTTCCCAAAACTTGAAATGGTACCCTGGCTTCTGAACTTCTTCGTGTAAATATCTACTACAGTTTTGCTGGGTTTACACTCAAGACATAAGCAAAAACAAATTTTTAAAAGTGACGAATTATCACCGATTAATTTTCGCAAGGTACATTCTGAGGTTCTTGAACCATCCACAAATATTCGAGATTAATAAAATTTATCTTGTAAATCTGCAAAGCAGGGTTTTAATTGCTAATTTCGTTGTTTCGAATAATAGTTTCGTAGCGTAGAATAGTAAAAAAACAAATATTTCACGGTTTCAGTGTTTGATGGAAGTTAGAAAATAGAAAACAAGCAAACGCTGAAGCGTTGATTATCGTATTACTCTGTTACACCAATCAAAACATCAGTAGAAAGTGAAATAAGCAAAAGAAACAGGAAATAATTGTCTACGCCAACTTCCTGCGGTGGTTTTTATCTGGTCTTTTCATCTTGAGGAACAATGGTGCTGTAATGCGTAGAATTTTATCGCCTTTCGTGGCTGTTTCGGAGAAGATAATCTCTCTGCGTCACTTCGAGAGGTAGTAATTGTTGAAATGCATTCGCGGTGCTCAGAATGGTCGAGGAAATCCCAGTTGCGAAGATACTTCAAGAAATGTGATCTCCAAATGAATTCACTCGCAAATGTTCAGTCCTTCTGCTTGAACGAGCCACAACTGTGTTTGTCGTCTATTCCTATGCTGCATTGGAAACAGGATTGATCTTCATCTGGCTATAGACTATTGTCCATCGACTGTGTTCGAGCGAGAAATTGAATAGTGGAAAGAGGTCTGCTTATCTTTTATCTGTCTCGCGCTTCATTGGTCGCTTTTAAGGAAAACTGACGCTCACTCCAACTTAAACTATCAGTTGCGGGGAATCTGAAACTTGCTGAAACGAATATTTTCTGGTAATAATTTCCAGCAAACTTCACTAGATTTGATTTTCGAGAATTTTGTTATCATCGTAATATCTGCTGAAAAGTTGCTTTGAAAATTTGTTTTATAAGTTTCAATTTTATAATAATCTTTACAGAAATATTGATAGAATATGTGCGAAACGTTTTAGTATCTATTATCCTACAAGTAATAAAGGTTTGGAAAAATTCCTTATTTTTTCTCCTGAAACAGATTTAAGTTATGTTTTTTATCTCCAAGAAAAATAAAAATTTTTGTTTGGTTTTTTTTTATAAATGTGGTCGCGAACTTCTCTAGTCTGATTACAAATTAGAAAAAAATCAACGGGAATAAATCAAATTTGAATCTTCTTGAAAAGTCTTTTTATTATTTTAATTTTCATTTTGAAATTTCCTAGTTTGTAAAATTTGTTTCTTATAAGTAATCGATGAATCAAACAAGCAATTGGTACCAAATGGCGACGAGATCACTGTCTGGAAAAGTGGTTAACATGATTACAAGGTTTGTTTCTCCACATTTATTACGATTACATTACTGGTTTATGACCCCTTTTCTCTTCCAACAGCACTAAATTCCAACTTACAAATACTTCACCCTTTTACGACCGAACTCCTTACAGCTACAACCGAATCAAAGGAACGAATCACTGCTCCTCTGCATTCCACTCATTTTCTTTCAATAGAAAAAACATTTTAAACAATCTTTAAAAGTTATCGTTGTAATTTAATGCGATGTTTAGAATTTTAGTAATGTGTAGGCTACAGTAGAATTTGAAATGTCTTTCTTTGTATTCTCCTTTGTACCACTTATAAAAGAAAATGATTTCATGTGGAGTGACTTGTTTCAGAAAACAAAATTCATAACTTAATGGTTGGCGAAATAAGTGTCCAAGATGTAACTGTTTATTTAATACGCAGACATTCTTAGCAAATTAATTAAAAATAAACTCACATGTTTAATGAACACCACCACGGTCAACATTGGGTGGAAATTCTCCGTAATTACTTAGATAGGTTGGTTGAAACTGTTTAACGTGCAGATGTAAAAACGACCAGACTGCACTATAAATGAAAGGATTTATAAAAATATAAAAGATAGTTTCGAAAACCTGTCTTTCGGCTTCCTTCATAGGACAACTAACTATTTTTTGTATTTTTTTAATTTCCTTTTATTAATAGTGCAGTCTTGTCGGTTTTGTTGATATGTTAAACTTAATATGTGCGCTTTATCTAATTTAAAAAATATTTGAAAAATAAATAATTTAAGTGATCGATATTTAGTAGAAACAGATTAACTCAATATCAAATTTCATGAAAATTTGCTGAGACTAAAAGGAAAAGCTGATATTTTATATATTTTTCTTTTAAAAGGCAGTTTTCGTTTTTAACATAAAATGGGGATATATATACATATACAAATAACTATTTTCAAACCAGAGTTGAAAATTCAATAGATCAGAAGGATTACTGTTCCCAGATGATAACTATTATCAGTAATTATTATCTAATCATAATTGGAAAGCGATTTAGTTTGATTACATTGAATTATAACATTAGAACTAACTAGTAATTCGGACATAATCGATTTTCGATTGACTGATGAACATTAAGATTTATAGCAGATTTAATCAAATATAAATTATATATAGGCTTATTATTGAAACATTTTAAAAATAGCCAATAATAATCACTTGAAAATGTAGAGAAAATGTTTTTAAAAGAATTTAGTTGCCGTGATTTTCTTAGTTGAATGCTATTTTTTGACAGCCATGTTCAAAGTATGAAATAATTAAAGTTAAAACAACAATTTCTTTAAAACAATTAGTTTTAATAACTCTGTCACTAAAATGTTATTCTTTGGTTAATTTTAAGGAAAAATAACATTGTCCTTACTTAAAATATCTTCACAAAATTCAAATTTTTCTAAATTGACCGCCTTAAGTTCGGCTTCTCCGCAATACTTTTTGTATCTTCGCATTAACAGACAAATTGCAAATTTCTGAAAATGCTGTTTCGAATGCTTCTGTTTCTACTAAAGAAACAAATAAGGAATGAATTACTAGTTTTTACTTCAGTTATAGACATGCCATTTTCTGTTCTATATTACCCCATTTCAAGTTATGTAACTTGTCCCAAGTAGTATGCAATTCCATAGAAAAATTTCACTATGGATTTTGAGAAAGTTGAAAGAGGTTGTAAAATTTTAATTGAAGTAGTTAGTGTTTAAAAAGATTCAATAAAAACAAAAATTCACGGACAGTTTTGGCTGAGCAGCAAGAGATGGATGTTCTATCTAAAACATTACTCAAGTATAACATGCTATTTAGAATAGAATATATAATTTGCTTAATTGAAAGATTATATTGTGTTCAGACAAAAATTAATTAAAAAAATTGATGTTATGTCTATAAAATTTGCTTAAAAATTTATATGTATTAAAAAAAAAAAAAATCGATCAAAATTTGGGTCTACATTACAGAAAGTTAACAGGACTGAATTTATCCTACTGCAAAGAAGAATTCAAGATTTCTAACTTGAATGTTGATAATTTTGAGAAGTTTAAAAAAATCTCAGGAGTTTTTAACTTAGACCAGTGCTAATCATCTCAATTTCGAAACCTTATCTTAAGCTTAGCAAGAATCTTCTGAAATACTCAAAGACAAACTGAGAATTTTGGTGTTGGCCGATTTAATCCAGGGCAATTTATGGGAAGTTCATATCCCTTAAACAGAATCAAGGCGACTAAGCCAGAAACTCTTTCTATGCTTAGAAAATCTAAAGAAATCACCTGACAAAAAATACAGCTTATGCTGTAAGTTTTTGTGATAATCCATTACTATGTTATTGTTTTCCGTGTTATTTAATGTTTTAAAGTACAGCATACCCCGCTTACCAAATATTAGGGACAGAGCGAAGCAGAGCATTTATTTAACTTTCAAATGCATTTTGACCATTGGCGTTATTTACATTTTTCGATAACTTAAATAACATTCTATATATAAGAGATAACAAATATAAGATGAACCGCGAACAATTTCTATAAGTAGACTAAACGAATTACGATGGCGTCGATTGAAAGAAGAAGCGAGCGGTCGGTCTGTTAGTCCAAACGCATTATGCTAAATTTTCTTAATTTTAAATTATTCAATCAAAAATTTGTAAATGAAATTGTTGAAGAAATTTAGAATTCGTTTTATTGAATTATATACAAGTTGTATTTGCTGAATCATTTCTATCCAATAATTTACTTCGTAATAATTCTTTTGTCATTTATATTTAAGAAACTTCGCTACTTCCCAATTATTACCTTTTTGCTTCGTTTCCTTACACATTGGTTAAAATATACTTAATAAATGCACGCAATTTAATTCAATAAAAAACTGACACTCGTTGCTAAAAGCGTAATCAACTCCTGGGAGGGGTTGGTCGACTTCTCTTCAATTATCAACTTCATTGCTTTTGGCTGCATTCGTTTTGAATCCACAGCTTAGACAGTCCTTCCCAGTTGAAATTTGTCAACCTGACAACTCCCGCGGGCTAACTTTAATTTTAAATGACGGACAAAATCCAGAGAAGATGAAAGGATTCGTTCGGATTGGAAAAGAAGCTACGGGTAATGAACTATACACCTTACTTTCCCTTTTGCATTTTAAAGGTAATTCTTTTGTCATGTTGGGCTTTGGAATTAATGCCATTTTCTCTGACAGTTCAGCTCTTCGTTTGTAAAGAGAAAATCTCTTATTAATCTCAGCTGCGTTTCAATTACTTCCTCGAAGCTGCTATTTAACACCCAAATTTAAAAATAGTTAACTAAACTTTTTGTATTACTTTCTAACTTGCTTTGAACATTTGTGAATCCTATTTCATTTAAATATTATTGAATTGTAAGTAAAATATTCAAATATGAATGGTTTTAATCTTAAAAAAAATAAAATTCGATTTACTTTGAACTATTAGTTCCTAAAACAAAAGCAAAGTTTATTTTCAATAAACTAACAAGGGAGACTCACGACCCAATTCCCTCTCATTGGAAGAGTGTGAGTGACAAAACGGGAGGACTCGGGCTAAATCCTGACTAGGGTGTCACTCACTCCAGAGTTGCCCTAGGCCGGCCCTGGGAGGGGCGAGGGGCAAAAAAGAAAACGAAAAAGGTGATATGAGAGAAGGGAATAACAGACAGGAAGAGAAGCAGCACTGGTGCCGCGGTAGAGCTCTTGCTGCCAGAGCAGGCGATCCGGTTCGAGGCATGCTGAGGACACATTTGTTTTCGTTTTCTTTTCCGTTATGCTTTCAGTTTTGACGTCACTGTTAGAATGATACGTTACTTTTGTGGCGATATGTTAATTATAGTAATTTACTTTTGGAATTAATATTGTAGCGTTTTTTAGAATACTATAACACCATCCAGTTGTATCATCACACTTAAGTTCTACTATTACACTTACTTGAGTATCACTCATATTTCATCTTTCTGGTTGGCTGTTCTAATGTATTAAAGATCACTAGTTGCAACCCGTGAAATATTCACGGGAAGTAAAACAAATACTACATTTGAAATACCGTGAAATTTTTCAAAAACAAGATTGAAAAAGATGTTCTAAGCTCATTTTTTTAAATGGAATAAAATATATAAACCCTGCTGCATTCGATCTATTTATAGCATAAATTTGTACATTCAACACAAATTCTACTTACAGATTTTGTCATTTTTTATCAAGACCTTCAAAATAAACTATCATTCTCATGTCTCATTTGCTTATATTCGAAGTTTTGATTAAAAATGACTTGAATTACTATATTAATGACTGACTATTTTTACAGAAGCCTTTGCTTTTCTAATACATTTGTTTCAATCATCTTTATTTCTGCTAAGAGGACGTTAACCTGCACTGAAAGTTTTAGGAAGGTTTTTTTTTTTTTTTTTTTCTTTTGTTTTTAAAACCACTTGGCAGATTTTCTAAACGCAAAAGATTACAACAGAAAAAAAGTGAAAGAAACCATATCACCCCCAATTGTTTTCCCGTCTCTTATCTTGGAACGATAACATCTTATCACTTTTCCAATAATATAAACTACTTCTGAAGGATAGCACTTGACCAATCTTGTAAAGCACTTCTGTATTGAATTCAGTTCCATTAAGAAAAGCAGAACTAACCAGAGGAACTATCCACACATTTGTTAAAGAAATATTAAGTGAAAGTTTAAAAACACATGAAAATCAGAAATAATGCCTTATTTCAGTTGAAATCAGTAGCAATACAACATTTGTCCTAAAAGATTCTTTAAAAGATTCTTTAAAAGACTTTAAAAGTTTAAAACTACAGTAAGTCTTAGTGAGACTGATTTTAAAGAGTAAATGACAATATTATTGACGATAACGACTGCCCAGATGGGATTTGTGAAGACAAGTAAATATTAAACTTAACTTTGTACATTTACTATTTATACTTACTGATTATTTTGAAAAGATATTCCAGTGAGGCTTCAAGTAATAATAATTTACAAATCCATTCAAGCAAACAGAATCGTGAAATATGGATCTGAAGATACATACATACACAGTTATTCAATCCGAAGATTGGTTGAAAGTTCACGGACCCTAGTGACCCCCGAAGGGCGACCCCTAGAAGAAACCGTAACTTATTCTTGGGAATAGATACTGGAGTGGTTTCCGTTGCCTTCTCCAGGACGCCATTACGGAATGACGTCAGACCGAAGAGAAAGTGAAGAAGAGGCTTTACAACACAGGAAAGGAAATTGAAACATCCATGCTTACAACCGGGATTTGAACCCGGACGCCAGCACACTGGCCTCACGGCAGACCGACGCCTGAGACCGCTCGACCATGCCGGCGCGGCGATCTGAAGATAGGAAGTACGAATTATTAGAAAGAAATTGAGACAAGGCCCTCCATGGACTTGAGGACATGATCGATACTGTAAAGTATTGGGTTGGCCAAAAATTTCGTTCGTTTTTTTTTTTTTTACATACGTTAGCTCTAGTAGCGCTTAGATGTCTTTAACGTCATTCGAAACCATTTTGTTAGTTTGTAATGTGACATCTGTCATATCAGCTCCCATTTAAAATCGAAACTAATCAAAATTGGTGAATTTTGTGTCGCCAATTTAATATTGAAGATGGAAGACATTTAGCACGCAAGATCGCATGTTTCTTCGATAACCAGGCAAAAACTGTTACAGTTTGGCTGGGAAGTTCAGATTCATCCGCCTTATTCACCAGACATTGCACATTCGGATTTCTATTTATTTCGATCTTTACAAAATTCTCTTAATGGAAAAATTCAAATCCCCTGGAAGACACCAAAGGTACCTGGAACATTCTTTTGCTTAAAATGATAAGTTTTGGGAGGATGGAAGTTGTCTGAAAGATGGTAGAAAAAAGTGGAACAAATCGTTGAAGACGTTGTTCAATAAAATCATTGGCGAGAATGAAAAAAAAGTGTTTTATTTTTAATTAAAAATCTGACGAACTTTTTGCCAAGCCAATAATATTTTTCCAATTCAAGATAACTAAGAACATGACTAAAACTTATAAAATTAAAATAACGTATAAAAATATTTACTGAATAGTTACTGCGCATTCCATTAATTCTTTAATTATATTTTATTATGTTTCTACAATTCTTTTTTCTCAACTTGGAAATTATAATGAAAAACAAAGTGCAGACTAGAATCAATGTCTGGCTTAATTTCTTTTATAAAACAGTTATTTAATAAAACTATTAATAAAGATCAGTATTATTTGTTGAAACAGTTGAATGAACATTAAACGATACTGTAAAAAAAAATTAATAAAATTTCTTACATTCGCTATTGAAATAGGAGATGAAAAAAATTAAATTTCCCCAAAAAAAGGAAATTAAAAAAATTATATTTAAACATTTTAAAAGAATTTTGAATAAGCAAGTCTAAACAAATAAATCTAATAGATTTATTTAATAGATTTTTAATCAGGAATTATTAATGAATTCTATAAATATTTTAGTCTACTATTAATGATATGTTCATTTAAAACATTAACTTCAGAAGTTGATAAAAGTTCTTCTTAAAATAACCACTCACTGTCGGATTTAAATGAAATATGTTGTATGAATTGAAATAAAGTACTTCCACAAAGAGAATTCATTACCTACAGGAGATTTTAAAGGAAGATTATATACGCAAAGAAATACGCCTCTAAATTTGTAAATAACTTATATTTTGCTATAATATCAATCTGAATTAATATTTGATTTGTTGACAATTGTTTTCTATGATTCCATTTGCAGTTGAGGCAAAAGAAAAAGTTGAAAAACGTCAGCCATTAAAACAAATACCATTTTTACCATTTGCAATTATGTAAATCATTAAACATTTTCGCCGTTCAGCTGCAGATAGTATCAGAAGGTTAAATATATGCTTAACTAGCACAGATAGCGAGGAGATAGTCAAGTCATTAATAGTGTTCTGTTAAAGCTCCACCTTCTAAAAATATCTACAAATAACCTCATAAAACACGAGAATCGATTTTTTTTTTTTATTTTTGCAAACGGCAATGAAAATTCTTGTCAAGTTCAATTTTAGAAAAAAAATAGCACTAATTAAAAAAAAAAAAGTCCTATAATGTTTCTACAATAAACCGCAAAGTGTTATTTAGAGCAACATTCGAAACTTAAAGTATCAGAAAATCAAATTTAATTAACAGAAATAAATATTTGATATTGATATTTGGAGTTTTAGTCCTTTTAAGTTGGATTTTATTATTCTTCGTTACATTTAATTAATTTTTTTTTGAGAGTTTCTGCAGTGGGTTAAAAAAAAAGGCTTCTTGAAATGAAAAGAATTGAATTTCAGGAGCTGATCTCTTTAGAATTAGCATCAAACTGAAGGAAAATGAGAAAGAAAAAAAATCTACGAAGGTGGAAATGCAAATTGAGAAATGAAGTGAATTTCTTTCAATCGCAATTCGTATTTCTTTTATTTTCCCTCAGGTTCTCATTTAAATCTGAAAAATTTCAAATGGAAACCAAGCAGACTCGTGTTCATCTAATTAAACACCCACTAGAACTCCTTCAGGTGCCTTCAGGCAGGAATAAAGGCAGCCAATCAATAGGAAAAGCAGGATTCGACCAAAATGCCAGTTTCTTCGAATATTTTTGCTTCACGGGTTCGAAGTTTCTAAAAGCAGAAGCGCTTTTCCACTGGTGTTCTCTGATATCACCAGAGCAGCGTCTCCCTCCCGTGAGAAAGGAATCTACATTTCCACCCGCAACTCTCCATCACAAAAGGAAAGCTGAGCTTTACTGAGATTACTCTACATTTCCGTTTCAATTGTCATAAGACAGAAAATTCCTTCTTTGGATTAATTCTGTTTTCATACCTTGATTTATTATTGTATAAACCAAGACCTCACGTTTTCCCAATTCACGATTTTATTATTTAAGTAATATCAGATTATTATTCAATAAGAAAATGTAATTAACATTAAGAAGTTGATACAATATTTATATATTTTAAAATTCCAAATTAAAAGAAAAGGTTAAGTCATTAATGAAATGTCAAGAATGTTTTATTAAGTAACGGTTAATACCAACTTTTGAAAAACACGATGCTTTACAAAGAAATGACCTGAAGTTGTAAACATGCCCAATGAGAAAAGTTATTCACAAATGTGAATAAAACAGTTCAGTAAGTAAATAATTTGAATTTACTATACTAATATTGGCACGCCGAAAGTGTAAACACCGCTACACAATATAGAATACATTTCCTATAAATACTCGACCGGATCTATTTTGCGTGCATGTGTAATAGCAATCAGACACCAGCGCCCCTGGCGTTTAATTTGGAACTTTTAGTTCAATCACCTTTGCATCTGTTGGTCGAAATTACCGACTATCAAATTGATATTCACGAGCAGAGGTCATCTTTTCACAATATTTTCTTGATGTTTTTCAGGGAAAAGCTAGTTATTAACCAGACGCTTTTAACAAAGTAAATCTGAAACGACAGGCCGCCTGAATTCTCAAAAACCAAAGTCGGAAAAAAAGAAAAAACGAGAAATAATGAAAATACATTTTCGAAATACACATACGAAGAAATACAAAAAGATGAAAAATTATATAGACATTTCTTTTTTGATTAATTGAAAACACATTCGTTTATTCTGAGACCGTCAATAAATAATGAGTTATATACTAAATCAATGTTTATTTAAGTAAAAAAAACGTCATTTGACAGCGTTAATTTATAATTACTCAAAGTCTTCTTCTGCAATTGGCAAGTGCTGATAAAATCGCTATGGTATATCTTTATATTAATAAACACTGATAATTTTTCTGATGAAACAGAAGCAATTGAATGGATCTAGAATTTAAATACAATGAAAACGTTACACCTCGCCGCTTTAACTTCAAATTTTCCGCTGAAAGAAAGCCACTGCGCATGCGTAATTCTGAAACTTTCACGTTTAACAGCGAGACTACGGCGAGACTTCATTTTACAGGGAATTACTGTTATTTCGAAAAACGGTGTAATCCTGTTAAAAACTGTGTAAAAAAACAGTGATTCCCAGTTAAATATACGGTAATTTTTTACAGTGGAGGCGAATTAGAATTATTCTAATTTTGTTTTAAACAGTTTATTATTATCAATCTATCTCACATTACCATTGTTTACTTAAATGGCAAGTCTAACACCACCTTTAAGTTAATATCTTTTACTTATTAAAAAATTACCTAAAGTTTTAACTAACTTTCTACAAAAAAAAAAAAAAAAAAAAAAAAAATACGGTTTTTTGTGCGGTTTTTTGAGATTCCCGTACACTAAGTGTATAGAAAGGAGCACTTAAAGACATCCCACTGATACCTTTTGGAAACGTTATAAAATCTGCGATCACTTGCTATTCCGATTTTATGGTTACATTTTAAAGAGTTTTCTCAACGATGTAGCTCTGAATGGTTTTACTCAACGTGTGTCTATCAGTGACTACCAAGTGGTTAGTACTCTGCATGGTGTCTGCAATAACCCACATTCGAATTCTGGACAGAACATTTTCTTTCTTTTTATTATCTTAATTTACATTTGTATTTATATATATTTACATTTTTTATTCTATTTCTTCATCATAATTAAGAAAAATTTAAAAATACATTTCATATTTTTTTTAATTATTTTTTGTAGAAAATTAAACATTTGGGGGGGGGGGGGGTTACCATGGTTTCGTTTCACAATGAAATTACTTTTTTTTCAAATGTCTTCCACAATGTTTCAGTAGCTGTTTCAGTAGAATGTTAAGTTAACATTAAAAAAAAATATAATAAAATTAAGTTGGGATTAAGTAATTATATAATGCCAATAAAAACATCACAGAAATTTTAACTTTTGAGAATTACAAGTTTTTTACAACTGAAGTATACTGATTCTTTAAAAAAAATTTGACTAGACATTAATGTAATAGAAATAATATTTCTAAAATTAAGCTATAGTTTTATGAACGATTCATTCCTTTTAAGCTTTCCTTCATAAATTATTTAAGTTGTAATTCCTTGGAAAGTCTGAAAAGTTATTACTCAAAGGCCTTTTTTTTGTGATTATTTTCTTTCATATTTCGAGAAGTTTCTGAAGAAGCTAAAGTAAATTTACTATTGAAGCCAATGTTCCACTTTAAGCATCAAAAGGAAGACGAGGAAAGAAAGCAAATAGATTTGAGTGAAAACCTTTTCCTAGAAGAGCTTAAACTTAACTAAATTCCACTAAACAAATGAAAGGAACGAAATCAATAAAAAGTTACAACGAAAAGCTACAAAGGATAAGAATTTAAAGCTTTTAAATCAAATACTCTCTTCAGAATTAATGGCTTTCTCTGACAATAGCTACAAATTACCCATTTACGACATTCCACTAAATTTAATTTAACCTTAAAGCTGATTTCTATCATGCTTTTTGAGTCGTTTATGAATTACGTAATTGTTAAAAAAAAAATCAATTTTTTCAAGAATTTCATTTGGTTTTTTATCTTTTATATATTTTAAAATCTAACGATCATCTACGAAATAGTAAATAGAAATTTTTTGCAAATTATAATAGCAAAATTTAAAGCGCAACAAGGAAAAATATACATAAAATACACGTAATTCACTGAGCTGTTTATGGAATTTCGTCACCAGGAATCCGAGACAGTCTCGTTTCTAGCTTTCAGCAGTTGGATTTACTCAGTACTCATAGCTCAGTGCGTTGTGATCGCGGAAATTAATTTATTGTTATTTTTATTCTTAATTTAAAAGTTGATATTTTTTTTTAACAGAACGGCCATTCTTTTTTCTTTATCTTTCGTTTATCTTTCTTTTTATTCCACTGAGCTGTAAGTACTAGGAGAGTGCAACTGATGAAAGCTAGAAACAGTCTGTCTTGGATTCCCGGTATGAAAATTCCAAACTTAGCTAACTGACTAATTGTGTACTTTTTTATCTTTATTTTTCCATACTAACGTTGTTATGAACGTTAAATTTGCCATTGTGTGTATTTTTATAAGCTAAGCGATGTGCTAGTGAGGATTAATTTATTGCCCTTTTTTATTCTTAATTTATAGTTTGATGTTTTTTAAACTGAAGGGCCATGGTTTTGTTTATTTGTCCTTTATGTTCTTTTGATTCCACTGAGCTAACGTGTACTATGCTATTGCAGCTGATGAAAAGTTAGGAAACTAGAAACAGTCTGTCTTGGATTTCCGTTATAAAAATTCAAAAAAATAGCTCCGTGAATCTTTGTGGGTTCTAGGTTTATTTTTCTTAATCTGCATGTTATTTTTACACATGTGACTATTACTGACTAGTAAAAATCCCCGTTCTTCGTTAGGGTAATGATGAGAAAGAAATTTTAAGATCACTTCGAAAACCAGGGAGGGAAAACCATTGCAAGATCGCTTAACTCCGGTATATTGCGGGTTGCCGCCAACACTTCATGGTCATTTTTACATTAAAGAAAGTATATACTGACGAGAAAATAAAAATAGTTAATACGAGAAGATAAGGTAAAAACCTTTAAAATCACAGAAAATTAATACTTAGAGTAATATATAAAAAGAAAATAACCAAAAACTTTCCATGAGAACTTTCAAATCCTGAAATTTAAGCTTCAACAAAAAAAAAACAACCAAGTAGTTTCTCATCTAAAGAAAATTATCGTTCTCTTCTTTCCATCCCCATCTTAAGAATGGTTTTACTTTCTTTTCCAATATTTTTCAATACATTCTAATAACGTTGGTTGGTCGCAATTCTATAGAAAAGGAACCAACAATCAGAGGCCATTGATCGGATTCAGGTGTCTTCTTTCTGGTCACTTCTATTTCCAGTCCTTTTCCTTTCTTTCTTGAAGAATACTTTGTCCTGTTCTTGAAAGATACTTCCTTTATTATACATCTTGTCATTAGTATCAAGAAATATGGATTCCTCTATTCAAATGTAGAAATTAAAAAAAAAAAATCAAGGCAAGGTTAAATTCCACATATTTCATCTTATTTTTAAGTATAAAAAAAAAAAATCCATATTTTATGTAAATCTTAACACCACGCTTCTAATGTTTATAATATTTAATATTTCGGCTACATTTCGGCTGTAAGTTTTCCAACCTTCTTCAGTTGTGATAAGTCCTCATGTTGTTTACTTGTCTTAACAGGAGAACAAAGTAAAGAATAAAGTAAGAGCTAAATTTAATTAAACGATATAACAAGGAATCATAATATAAAGTACGAATAAAGCTAAATAAAACAATTCACAACAAATAATGAAACTATCATAATCGTAAAATCAATTTTTAACGTGTCGTGTTCAATTATTTAAAAAAAAAAAAAAAACCTATTCAGACACCTATTTACAATTAAAAATTACAAGATCCCAATAAAACAACTACATTTCGAAACCTCGACTTATCCGGTTTCTTTTTCAAGTTTTAATTCCCCTACCTTAAAAGCGATCCTCCTTTAACAGGATTCGTTGTCATTAATGAAATTAACACCGTAAGATGTAGAAGAGTTTCGTCTCTCCCTGATGTCAGCAATTATAACTTCCAAATCGGAAGTTGCTTTCTATTGAAAAGTTATAATTGCTGACACTAGGGGGAGATGAAACTCATCTATATTTCGCGGTGTTAATTTTATTTGTGCCAACGAACCCTATTAAAGGAGGATGGCTTTTAAGATAGGGGGATTAAAACTTGAAAAAGAAACCCGATAAGTCGAGGTTTCGAAACGTAGTTTTGTTGGAATCTTGTAATTTTTAATTGGAAATAGGTGGTTTTTTTTTTTAAATATATCAATCGTATTTAACATTTTCTTTAATTTCAATAGTACTTTTCGGATGACTTCAGTATCAGAAGTTTACAATCTCAATGAAAGTTGTCAATTTTAAATTGTTATAAACATTCGAATTTATTGTTCCCAATAGAATATTGCTCCCACTATTAACAGCAACTGGATTTGTTTCGTGTGTCATCTTAGACCAAACTATTAAGATGATATCGATAAAAAAAAATCTATTTTTAATCTATTGGTTTGACTAATCTATTGGTTTGGGAGATAATGAATTCACTGATGTGAGAAACAATAAAAATTTTTAAATTTAGAAATAAATTAATCTCCGAAATGGATTTTTGAGCTATCTAGATATTTAAAAGATTTTTAAAGCAAACAACTATACGAAACTACAAATACAACCGAATACATCTAAAAATGTTTCCTTTTTGTTAGATTCTGTTCTAATTTGCAGTTTAGCATCTAATATTTCTTATCCTCTACTAAAAGCTAATTAAAAAATTCTTCATAATAATGATGAAATTATAGCTGATGCTTCAGCGAAGCCTTTCCTCTTGTCGGGTCAGTGGAATTAGCCACTTTCACTAGAAGTGCATTCCACTTTTCGCTTAAGAGAATAGAAGAGTGTAAACCTGCCTTCACAGGATGAAGAGAAAAAGAAAAAGTGATGGAGAACGGCTAATACCGTTGAATTCCAGCCACAGGATTCCATTCATCCTCGCAGCTGCTGCGGCCAAATTTCAATTGACCCAAAGCAATTCATACATCAAGAAGATAAAAGGTTTTAATTTACTGAAATAACGTTAGGTAAAAGATAGATAAATAGAATAGCTTCTAATTAGATTAATTGAAATTAATTTGACTGAACTTACATCGGAAAAAAAAAGTCGAGTTTGAAGTTTGTTGTAAATTAAAGATAGTATTTCCAATCTCACCAGATAATAACTTCTTTTTTTGCCTTACAAGGAAGACTAGATACGGAAAAAATTATCAATTTTTTTGTACAAATATTTAATGCACACCTTTTCCAAAAATTTGATTTGGTTCGACATTAATATATCCACTTATTCCTAATTTTCTTTTGAAAATCTTGCAGAATGTCATTTAAAGATGTTATTGCAATTGGATATAAAGCAATAGGACCCTACCTTTGAAGGCAATACAGCTGATAGCAGCAGCGTTCTATCAAGATTTTCATACAACTTTCAAGACACTGCAAATCCATAGCAATTTCACTCAATCAAAAATTATTTTATTTCATTTTTTGACGGATTTACTAATCCTGTTTTGGACTTCAAAAAACAAATTAATATTAAACAGAATGAATTAACACATTTCTATAAACTTCCATTCTCTACACAGATGAACTAAAAGAAAGCAATACAAAACATGTCTATGTCTTGCAGATGTCATTTATAAAATGTATGTAATCCATTAAATTGGAATTATGTGACTGAAAAGAAAATTACATCATTAGGGAAAATAAAATAAAAATCAGACAGCGTCATTAAAAATAGGGAAGATTTCTCGCTGCTTCATAAAAAACGTCTAATTTTAGATATTCACTTTATTTTACCATTTTAGCAGAACAATTAATGTGCGACTTACGGTTTTGGCTAATTGTGGTAATTACGAGTATTTAACATACATTGCAGTGCAATCAGTCCATGATATGGATAATTAATACTAAGAGCAAAGTAATTTGCTAGTCAAGACTCGATTGATGAAAATATAAATAAACTCTTATATTTTCCTCTAAATGTGTATACATTGAATTAATACTATTCTTCTTCTAATCATTTAACATTAAAGTAAAAATATCTCTGTAGTAGCTCACTGGATTTCTAACATATGATTCACTTTCAGTATCCTTGATTAATTCTTGGAACCTAACAAAATTATAATCAATTAATAACTTACGGAACTTTGATGCGTTAATTATCTCTATATATAAAAATGAATGTATCTTTCTTTCTTTGTCTGTCTGTCCTTTATATACTCCTAGGCCCTTTGACCTATCTGGACCAAACTTTGCAAAATTACTCTTTAGGACCCTGCGGAAAAGATAGTCTACCTTAGAACCTGGAAACACCACCCCCAGGGGTTGAAAAGGAGTGAATTCCACACAAATATTGTTATGCAACAATTGGAGCTCGGCGACAATGACAACTATACCCATAGTGTTGTGCAACAATTGGCACGAAACTATTGTTGTGCAACAATTGGACCTAAACTATTGTTGTGCATAATAGCGACATAATGAATAATAGTGCATAATGATCAGATGAATTTTTACGAACTAGAAAAGGTCTGACGTGATAGGATTATGATGTTACAAAATTCTAATCTCGAACTAGGGGTATAAACGGGACAGAGAAAGGGGTGGAAAATCTTATATTTTCCGATCTCTATTTTATTTTCATATCTATGAATGTCGAGTTACAAAATTCAAATAACATGGAACTAGGAGTGTACACTGGGAGGACGGTGAGTGGATGAGCAAACATGGTTCAAAGATACTTCTACGAGGGATTCGGGATAGCTGTAGATTTCTAATGAGATCAGACCTTCTGAGTTGTTGTTTTTTTTGTTTTGTTTTTGTGCCAACCGGGAAAGTTTCGAAATGATCTCGCAATTGCAATTTCTTTATCATCCACATTTGGACATTTGTTTTTTGTAACCCGAGCGAAGAACGGGTCTTTCCGCTAGTTATGAATAAAACAAATTCACTTGAACGGATCGAATGAACTGAACCATCGTTACTTAACATAAAGTTAAGGTGCAACACTTATAAAACACGCAACTTTATCTTTATTTGCACTTTGTTGGAAAGGGTACGATTTCACTTTTGTATTTATCTGATTATTTTACATTTACGTAAGATATAAACTGATGCCTATTTTTTTTTGCATCTTAGGCATACGGACATTTTACCATCCATTGTTTACCCTTTACTATTTTTCCTTCTTTTTCGCCTTGTTTGTTCATAGCTTGATGCGTGCCACACTACATCACTAGCGCAGCCATTGTTAAAGTTGCGTAGCACTTTTGTTTATTGAAATCACTGCACATTTTAAACACAAATTTTCTTTTTGTTATCATGGATATTTTAAAACTAATTCTTTAACTTGATTTTATCCATATTAGTCCTAACCAATTCATGCATTGACTGGTTGACATCGACTTTAAAATTTCAGTTACTCGGATTTTAACATTATAAAATGTAAAGATTTCTGAATGAATAGTATGTGTCTGCGTATTCCGAATACATTTTAAATAGTTCATGTTAATAAGTATGCAATATATTGATGTGACATGTGATTATCGTGAAATGCTATTTCATATTTTATCCTCGTAAACCTTTAACGTGTGCTAACATTATTACGTCTACATTAAAAATTAAGGCCAAACAAAAAAAATTAAAATTATTAAGAAGAACATTTAACACGTTAAAAATACATGACCAGGTTTCAAATAGATCGCGCTATTCGTTTACAATTTTTTTTTATTATAAAATGCTGATTGATAATTATATCATTCACATTAACGTATCATATCTACCGACATCAAAATAGAAATATCACGATACGATGCGTTTACTTTCTTCTTAGTAAATAAAAACGAAGCATTTGTCATTTCTGAAATTAAATTTCTAATCTAGATTGTGACAGCCTACTTTCAGAGGAAGAATTTAGCATGATAAAAATACAATGTGTATATGTTTGTATTTGTGATTCTCATGATCTCGGGAACCAGTGAATTAATCTTGAATACCAACATGCTAATTACGACAACACTATCTGCATTATATTTAAATTTATTTTCCTGTAGATTTTGTGGACAAATTTGCAAATAAAGAACATAATGTATTCGAGCAAACATCCTTAACTGAGAATTTTTATTTGATATTTCTATATTTTTAAATTCTTTAGGACCTTATTTCTTTAAAAATCACTTCTCCAAAATTTCTCATCTACTTTAATCAATTAGGATCATGTAATGCTTTCATTTCTTATATTGTGAGAAGATATTGAATCTACTGTTTCGATTAAATTTACTGTATTAAAATTCTTCAAATTCAATGCTTTATTTCTTAATATTGGTTTGAAAAATTCTTCGCAGAATTTTTCAAAGCAATATTAAAAATACCGCTATAAAAATCGTTACATAACTCCTTGTATTAGTTTTTCTATATGAGACGGTGAAGGGTGGGCAAAAGCCAGTGGATTCTTTGTGATAACTACTAATGAAATTCTTACGTAATGGAATTCCAATCTATATTGCTCAGTTCTTATCTATTGATATTTAGGAATGGAATTTCAGTTTTGTTTTAGGAATTTCGTCATTAAAAATATTTTTTATTTTTTTAATGTAATTCGACAAAATTGATATTTAACAGCTGTCCTTCTATGGCAATGTTTCTTTATAAAGAATATTGCTATCATTTTTTTTTACAAAACGAACTCAATCTCTTCTAATTTTTATAATTTTAAATATTAATAATTAAATTTCATCACTTTATATTATCCTTAAAGGAAGTTCGAGTGCTAAAGAACATCTGAAATGTAAAGACTCCAAAAATAATTACGCCAAGTTTTAAGATCTGTAAACTACTTCAAAGTTTATGGAGAGGCTGAAGACAACTACATTACCACGGCTTTACCGAGTTCGTGTTCCTTCACTTTTCTTCTGAAAACGGGAACAAAATTTGCTTCAGCCCTTCTTGTTTATTTTAGGTTTTTTTTTAAGGCTCTACTCGGCACTGAATTCAACGACTTAAAAAACTGATTAATAACGGCTTAGGATTCATAACTCAAAAATAGCAAGAAATTATAAAAAGCTCTTTTGTTTAAGAATATTGAGTATTTTTTTAAGTATTTTTCTTCATATGATATACAGAACAATTTCTAGTTGTCTTTGCTATTCTGCAAAGGCAGTTTCTTCTCAAATATTTGGTATTCGAGAAGAAAAAACCCAACCTGTTTTTATTAAATATCAGAATCCCTTTAAGTAAACTGAAAAAAACAAAAGGAAAAAGAACGAAGATAAAAATAAACGAATTAAGTAAACATGATCTCATCATTTCTTTGAACAAGAATTTGGATACAAGTCAAGAAAGTTTCCGCAGGAAAGAGGAAAAAAAAGAACTTGGCACAGAGCTTCAAGCAAAAAATTGTTCTTCGCAATTTACTAAAAGTCGCCTCATTTTCTGGATCACAGTAATTTGCTTGTCTCCAACCTGAGTCAACAGATGAACAGAAACTCAATGTAAACCTATTTCAGTATCTTACAGACACAAGTCCTATCTTCAAAGAACAGAAAAAAAAGGATGGAAATAATGTTAACTTCGGATTTCAGTGGGGTCTCCTTAAGACATGAGGTTTTGTTTTTCATTTCTAAATGTAATTCGACTAAATCTACAAAACCATTTTCCACTAGCCTCTTTTAAAACTTCTTAGACTTAAGCTTTGTTAAGTAAATAATGCCCTAGAACTGTAGCAAATTATCCCTTGAAATTAAAAATAGTACACAATATATTTATCACTAATTTTGTAATTGTGCATTCAAATAGTTCTATTAGGAAACCATTTGGAACAGGACACATGATTATAAAGTTTCTTAGATTGATCGATATTATGAACTCCCAGAATATTGACACCTACGATAAATGCACAAGGAACGTCTGCATAGAGATGACTTCTGGTCATAGATTCAACTTCTGATGTCTATATTATCAAGGTAATTTCAATATTGAATATGTAAATCTGCTTTTGAGTCATTTTTGTGAATTATGTTATTTAATTTATCCATAATTCACAAGTTAAATTTATTTATTGCTTTTTGTGCAACAAAAATCCACAAAATACAAAAAATAAAAGTATTGAAAGTATTGCAGTAACTTCGCCCACAGTAACATTTGGACTACATTGAAAGTTGCTGTTAAAGTGAAAATGCAATGCATTATTATATAACAAAGATATAATGCATTGAATGCAAATTGAAGATAATGAACTACATTGTTAGATACTATGCAGTAAAAAGAAACAAGTTTCGAAAGTTTTGACAGCATTTACTCAAATAAGAAAACTGTAAATATAACTATTTCTTATCTGCGTAAATGATGACTCGTGTTAATGTTTTAGAAATTAATGAATAGGAGATTTTATGATTTTATAAAGATGAGAATATGTTTATATTTATTCAATTTTTTGATCCAGGTGTCTTCTTCGTAGTTATCACTTCATACCTCCAAATAAATATCTAATCAAATACAAGTAATTTAAGTAACTACCTCCACAATTTTTACTCAAAATATATTAGCAATTGTTTTTCTAAATCTTATTTCCTCAGAAAACAGTTCATATCACTACTGAAACGGAACTTAGATAAAATGGATGGACCAGTCTGTGGTCTTAGCTTAAAAAAGGGTTTTTTGGAGGGGGAGGGGGCCGCAAATAGAAGAAAGATTCCGAGGAAAAAATTTCCGATATTCGCCGGAGATGAAGCATTGCTTCTTCACCCCTCAAACAAACGTTATTAGTTTCAACCTTAAAAGTCAATATCTATCGTTATTTCTTAATATTTACACATTCTACAAGCTTTTGTGTCAATCTCACTTCATAGATATTTTCAAACTAGATTTACACTAAATATCGACCACTGTTTCCTGATTGTAAGAACTTCATCTACATTTTTGTATGTTAAAAAGAAAAATTCTCGGTTTGATTTAATAAAAGGGGAAGGAATTTATTCATCGTAATTGGAAGCAATTTTCTTTGAGTTGTTCAACTGTCAAGTACAAAAAAAAAATAACAAAACTAGGCAAAAAGGCTTTACAATTATTTCTTTTTTAAAGCTTTTACTTTCTCATTTCAAGTCAAAAATAGCTTTAGAAATAGACTGAAATCATCCAATCAATTTCTTTTGTGCCATTATATGAAGACAAAAAAAAAACTGGCAGACGACTAGGATGTTCAAGAATTTTCTTAATTTTTTCGCCCTTAATAACGTAATTCTCTTGCTACTTGTTAAACATCTAATTTAAATTTCAATTTTACTGAAATGGATTCTGTAGCATTAGCCAATACTGCTTCCATGAATTTAATGTTGAAAAAGGGTTGTTCTTTTGTTCTTTTCTTTAGTGCGATACTAAACGAGGAATCGCCCAGAATTCCCCACAGATATCGAATGATTGAGGAGCAGAGGCACAGGAAGAAAAATGCCTCCTTGTTGTAGATGTAGTAAATAGTAATTATTGTTTTCACTTTTTATTATAATAATCGCCTTTAGCAGAACTACAATTAAAACAAACTTTCTTATTGAAGCTTCTAGAAAGTAATTCAGTCGCAAGTAATTAAAGAACTTTCTTGATTTCTTAAGTAACTTCATTTTAAGTCCTTATTTTTAATAGTAGGTTTGATCCTTTCGTTACTCCTACTTTCAAGGCAAACTTGAAAACGAATGCGCTGGAGAAAAGGGAATTACATTTACTGTCAAAGCTGTGACACCAAAACGACTAAAGAAAAGAAAAGAAAAAGGTGGAGGACAGAAATAAATCGATTCCAAAGAATAGGAAAGAAGAAAAACTGATTTGGGATAAAAATAAAATATCGTCTCCAAAGCTTGGGACTTAAAACTCTTGGCAATCAGGAAATCTCCAATGCGGGAACAAAATAAATTCTTTCAATTAATCACAAGCAAACAGACGAGAAAACTTCTCATTTCATGTAGTTTTGCATTCGCAAGATAAATGAATGCCATCAATTAGGAAAGTAAGTAGAAACAAGGTTTAAACAACGAAATTAAACAAATCTCTAGAATTAAGTAAAGCAGGTTTTAGATTAAGTCAGAAAGAGTTTGATTACAGTTGTTAACCATTAACTAGTATATCTAACAGCAAAATACGAACACCTCCAATGTCACAGAATTCATAAAAGGAAATACGAATGACTCCGAATTGAAATCCACTAGAATATCCAAGAAATACTAGCATTAAGGATTTTCACTTATGATCTTTCTTTTTGGGTTAGTCAATTATCTCTTGAGCATAAAAATTCCATCGTTCATTGTATTTTTAATAGCGATCCTATGTCGAGAGATTTAAGTTTACATAGTAAAGATTACTTTCATATTAACGTCAAAATTTTAGTTTAGAATCTTTAGTAATAGGTTATTTATGTATATAAGGAGGTCGTGCGTTATTTTCTAATGTTACCCATTGCTTTAGGATCCATTAAAATTTTGTATATAAAACAAAAATAGACAGACATTGTTAATTTTTTTGTCATAGTAATATTTCAAGAAAGTAAATGATATTTAAATGATTTTTTTTTTTTATTTTATTCAGATGAACAGATTTAGACATGTACTTCTATTTTTATCTACAATAAATAGACTAGAAATATTACAAGCTAAATAACTCCTTTATTTTGATTTCTCATGAAAATAAAAGCCTAATATAATCTTTATTTACCTTGCTCCTTAGTTTTGTTTAAATTACAATGTTAATATTAGGAATGCAATATTATTCTGCATTTGTTTTATTTGGTTTCTAGAATATTGACTACTAATATCTGAACATAAATTGAATTGTGCAATGATTTTGCCCTAATAGTTTTTGTTCGTGAAACATGAAAAATACAATTTGTGCTGTAAAATGTTTATAGCAGCTGGAAATGAATTCATTGGAAATATTAAAAAGGAAATAATCTTAATATCAAATTAAAAGAACATCTTCGTTAATATCGGAAATGCAATCAAGAGGCATTAGTATCCCATTACTGCAACTTACGAAAAGTTTCTTAATATAGATTACTAACATCTATAATGCTTTCTTTTTGAATTTGGATAAAATCTACTTAAATTCGCTTTTGAAATTGTAAATAAAATTTCTGCTGAGCTTTCTTTTATCGTAGTGTTATAAATGACCTCGCCATGTCTCAATTCAAGAGATCATTTACATGTAGTTAAGTAGCATACTTGTTTTTTTGTTTCAGAAGTTTCGGAAAGTGGATTCGATTATATACAATACATTTAAAGCATGTATTGTAAAACAATATATTTGTAAATATATTGTAAAACAAAATTATGAGGCCAATGAAGCATTAACCGCAAAGGAATACAAAAGTTCCCTTTTTGTTTGTATTTTTAATATGTTGCATACATTTTTTAAATACTTTTTATCTGATGTGTATTATGCGAAATTTATCATCACTTTTTAATACTACGTCTTTAAAAAAACGCACGTTAAACTAATATTTTAACTCAACATTTATTCTATCAATGCAACAAAATTAGCACTAATCTTTTACTGTATTATCAAAATGAAGCAATGTCTGATGCTAATTTAGGACTACCTGAAACTGTTTAGAGAATTACAGCTCCAAAATATTAGATCATGTCTATTTTTGGAACTTTGCAACAAAAGCCTCAGATACCGATTTATTTAGTGCCAAGCTTCTAATACAAGAATTTTTATTTATTTAGGTGCTAGTGCAATAATTACCATTGTTTGCACTCGAGAGAAAACAGCAGAAGGGGATACAAGTATTTCAAACTGGAAATCGGAAATTTTACAATGTTTAAGGGCTAATAAATTAGGCCAATCAAGAACAGATGCTGATCTAAATAAAGCTACTGTTCTCGATTCAATGGAAATCCATATTTTAACCAAAACACCAACGAATCCGACAGCTGACAGTCCTCGATACATCTGCGTACATAAGCATATTTGATGTTTGACATTCCCAATAATCATGCTAATCTTTATAGAATTTTCCCCCAGAAATGAAGTGAAATTATGGTTAAAAAACCATAAATGCTTTTCAGAAGGTTTTTGACTTAATGTTAAGGTAGGGTTAAATATTTGTAACTAGTTGGCGATCCTGTAATGTTGTGGGTAAATGAATATGTATGTTAGCACTGATGTAAGTAAAACCGAAGTTTACTATATGCAGTTCAGTTCTAGACATTGACAGATTCTTCAAATGAAATCAATATTCAAAATATCAAACTGCTATTCATAAAACTAATTACTGCAATTCAAAATATTTAGAGTATTTGATTGTTAATTTATTTCTGACAGTCGAAAAATTAACTATTAGCTTTTGAAAAAAAAAATTCAAAAAGATCTATAGGGAATTACTGCTCTAGATATTTAGAATTTTATTTTAAATTGAAGTTTTGTTGACATTATCCTGAGCATTATTTATTCCAAAAGAAAAGTAAATTTTAAATTTAAATGGTTCTTTCCTACAGGTTTGATCACATTAAATTACCAATAGTGAAATTTATCAAACCTAAACCACGTTTGAATTCGAGATTGTATGCAAATTAAAGATCTGTTTATCTGTCCGTTTTTCATTTCTTCAGGCAACATTCATATGAACATTATAACTGTAGAACGTATCTCCACCTAGTGACCGCTTTCGAAACTTTCGATTTTCTTTACATAGATGGGAACAGCCAAAATTGATGGATGTTAAGTTGACTGATTCACAAAAAAATATTTTTGTTTTTTCTCACATTGTATTGAACATATTACTACAAATATCCTTCTCAATACTTATGCAGGAAAGAATATCGCTCAATACTACTTAAGAAATAAAAAAAGCAATGCCATAGCATACAAAGAAAACTAACGATTATATGACATTATAGTAATAAACTTTGCCACATCACTAAACTTTTTTTTTCTTCAGTCGATTTTTTTTTTCTGGAATTCTCTACTCTTTTCGGTTTGAAATGGAATAGGCCGAACTTTTTAAGGACTTGGGGATTTCAAACGTGACCCTGCTGAAAAATCAAAGTCATACGGAAACTGACTTCCCTCCAGTTGGTCGAGATGTCAAAATGTTCGAAGACTCCTATTGTTATGAGTGGGACACACGTTCATTATTATCTGCATTGAAGGTTTTCGATGTCCACTTGGTTCCGATCTGTCAAAGGGATCAACCCAAACTACGCTGACGGAATAGAAGATTTTAGAGGGTTATTTCCTAGCATGAAAAGACAGACCCAAAGCTTTTGGTCAGAGACAGGAAGGAAGATGATACCAGAACAGAAATTTCCAGAAAGTCTAAGACATTTTATGTCAACAAATTGTTAGTAGTTTCTTAGCAAAAAACTTCAGTCAGATAACTATTGAAAACTTCTTAGAAGCTGAGATCTTTAAAAAAAGTTACATTTTTTGTATCATTTATTGTTAAGCCATTATAATAAAAACGTCTGTGTGTTTGATTTGTCGAATACAATCAGATTTCAAGAAAATCATACAATTCTAAAATTGCCTACATCCAATTAATTTTAATTATATAAAATCACCTAAAAATTCAAATTGCTTTCATTTCATACAAGTCAATTTTAGATTTTGTCTTCAATGATCTAATTGCTTCACTTTTAATTTTTATTTCAGTTAGTTTTATTAACAGATATTTAAAAAAGAAGTCATAAAGGAAATGCTGATAAATTATATCGCGATGAAGTTTGCAAAATGTAGTTCACTAAAATTGAAACAAGCAATTAAATCGAGCAGAAAATCTTAGCAAGGCATTTAACATAGTTGAATGATCAAATAACTATCAACAAATATCAGTGTTGATGTAATATTGGTAATACTCCTAAGTACGAATCACAGGGCAACAAAATACTTCTATTCTTCGTTCACCCATCCATGATGAAGACAGGTCAAAAACTATATTCCAGTAAGCTAAACAGCAAACTAAAGGAATATTCAAGAGCCATTTTAAAGAGTTTTCTGATCAGCAGGTGAAGCAGACACGCAATTTATTTACGTTTCTATTAGAGGTCTTTAAAGGTTTTTGTGCACTTTGGATCAATAGATTATGTTACAGCATGATTACAAAAAATAATGGGTAAAATTGGTTGTTAACGTATATGCACGACTATTTTACTGGATTTTAATAATGGATGTAATAATGGGGGGATTTTAATAATCCACCCATTATTAATTTCTCTATTAATTTTGTGTAATTTTACCTCACATGTTATCAAACCATCAGGCAGGAGTCTTTTTAAAACTGTTTTCTATAAATACACAAAAAGCTAAAAGCTTATCTCAATAAATATATATTTTTTGGAGGCAGGCAGGCAGGTCCGTTTATGAACCTTTTTTTTTAAACTGCGAGTGAGGTCAGTCATTAAGATTGTGCCATTAAAAATACAAATATCGCCAAAAAGTCTGACTAAAGTCTTGAACAGAAGTGAAATTAATGTAAATTTCTTTTAATTCCTAATTCAGAAATTTTAGTTTCCAAGAAATACGTAAAACGAATACAGCTGATACAAGAAACAGTGTTTCTTTAATATTTTTTTTTTGTTACATTTCAAGTAATTTAATCCAAATGATATCATTAAAAAAAAAGCCTTCGTTCTAATTAACAGAACAGTGGCTTTAAGAGATTTCGATCTGTAACGAGCGCTCAAATGACATTGTAATGACTAGCTTGGTTGGATTCTTCGCCGATGATCAAAGATAACATAAAATTAAATCCTTTTACTTTTACAAACAGGATTAATGGTGGATTCCATCCATAAAAAAAATACCATAAAATATTGCAATAAATTTTAACGATAACCAACTTCATAATTTGTCGGTGAATTAGTGCAGTCGTTTTTAATAAAACCTAATCTCACAAACGGGGAAAAAAGTAATTACTACGTTAATCGCGTAGATAACTGAACTCCAAGAATAAAAAGCTTTCACCACTCAAAATATAAGTTTCCAACTTTCAACGTTCATTTATCGAAATTACAAAGTTTTGAACAAATTTACCTGAAGTCTTGAATCAAATCTTTATTTTTTTTAGTTTCGAAACTGTTTTTAAAGAAACTGAAAAACTAAATTATATTGTATTTTATGAAGTAAGTAAATCTTAGGAATTGATTTTTTAGAGGCAAACACAAAATACGTCTGTATTAATTTGGTTCCAAAAGTTATTGGCTTATATAACAATTCGCTTTCAAATGGAATAGAAATAGATTTTTGTTTACTGTACATTTTACCTACGTAAAAAAGAATCATTCAAGCCAGTTCTGAGATTCAGGCCTGGAACTTTTTTGAGATATTTGCTTGCGTCAACATTATTAATTGATTGATTGGCTTACACAGGTTTTGGTCCTTAAAATATATAGCAAAGAACATTAATAATGTAATAATTTTTATGAATATTTCTCTAACAAACTTGTAGGTAACTTTAATCTCTCAATACACATAATCTGTTCGGTAGCAATGTAGTACCCAAGATCCAATGTCGTAATGAGCCTTACCTATGAATTGGTCAAACATCCCGCCCTTTATTTATACGATTCAACGACCATCTCGCAGCCATTAAAAACATCAAAATTATCAAACAGTCACCCATTCACATGCAACTAACCACCAAATACACAGCCATTCTGTTACAATCATTCAGAAGGAATGCCTTATTAGTCATTTTTTATTTTAACTAATCCTTGTTCCTACAATGCAGCAAACCCATATTATAATATGAAAACAAGTTAAAAAACATTTATTATGAACATTTAAATTTTATATTTTTTTTTCTTATTTCAGCCTCATGCCACTTTGTCTCCCCATAGTACCTACATAGATTCTTCCGACATGCGTAATAGCGTCATTCTCTTGTCCCACGTTTTCATATTTTCTGGAGTCACCAAATTCCACTCCAGTCCGATAAAGGACCTGTAGCGGGCCCGAAAGTTGTCACTTGCCCCCCCCCCTTCTTCTGTTGGCTTTTTAAAATGTTTTATTATTTATAACTTGTGTGCTTATCCAGACGATTTTAATGTATTAAACACACGTTAAAGTTTTTGCATTACTTTAAGTTTCTTCTACACTGCTAAAAAATTATTCAACAGCAGATAAAAAGATAAAAATAATATATTCTTTAAAAAAGAATTTGAAAGGAAAAAAATGACAAAATTGAGACCCTAGCTGCGCTGTAGAGTTCTGAAATGCTAACAAGTTTAAATTATAATTAAAAGTTCTAGTGTGCCTTTCTAATTTTTTTAAAGTATCTAACATTCTAAGCAAATTAACTTTTGAAATATTTCTAGATTCGACTTTTAATTTAGTTTCTCGATAAAAAAAGCCTTTACTAAATAGGTTTTCAATTGATTAGTATCGGCAATAACTTATCTTTCAAGTTATAATTTTGTGAGTGGGATTTAGTCTATATCAGAATTTATACCTCGAAAGCTTTTAGTCTGCGAGTGCTATCTTAAGTGTTCTTATAGACGCAATTAGATTGATAACCCAGGAAAACGAAAGTGTGACTTTGCACCAAATAGCATGTTGTGCATTAGAGCCAACAATTTTCCGTACATTTCGTAGCGTGTGATTTTTTTAGAAGATTTATTTACTACAGATATTTTCCTTTCTTTTTCAATGTTTGCGGATCACATAACATTAACAGAAACTTCTAACGAGATTAGAACCCAATCCAGTTATAGTCCCACTCAGTAGCTGAGCGAATGGATAAATCTGAGTTCAGCAAAAACAAAACCCACAAATTGAATCACATCTTCACGAACCCGAACATGCACATAAGAGTTCATCAATGAATCTATTATGAAATATTATAAATTTGATATTATGAAATTATAATTTTCTTTCATTCGCACTGTGATATACATAGTTGGATTGTAAACAGGAGTAAAGTTGAAAACCAAATTAATTTTATCATTCTGATCTTGTCATTAATGCTCAAATTGCATTAAAAAAGATAGAATATTTTCAATTATAACGAAAAACCTTGAAGTGCCAGACATAACTTCCGTCATTATTTTTTTTTTCTTCTTGGCTAATTAGTCTCTGAAAGAACGTTGCCACTTTCTTAGAACGCGAGGCCCGTTAGTTACTGATTGCAATGAATCTGAAAAGCTTCTCTCATCGACCAACGTTTCTTCACTTCATTTGGCGCTCGTCCATCCCATTTGCATGTTTAGTATCCAAACTGTTTGGGTCGAATTAGATATGGAGGCATGATACTAATGAAGGCAGTGTTTGGCAGAATCTCTTAAAGCGCTTGTTTACATCGCTCATAATCATCAATATTGTCTGTTGCTCAATTCATCTACTAATCTCTTTAGAAACCTTCTCATTGCATGAAAAAACATTCCATAAAATACTACCTTTCATATCCGACCCTTAAGGGAAAAAAAAAATACTTCTATTACTTTTACTGATTCACTTTTATTAAATAGCACTTTGCATATAATTCAGAATAAACTTGATTAAATTAATTAAAAATGAAAATCTAACTATAGTTGACGTTATATCAATAAGCCAAAAAGTTATATCAATTTATTACGCTTTTGAAAATTGTCTTAAATGTTATTGAGCAATCAATGAAAGCAATAAAATTTAGAAATCAAGTATTTAGAAAAAATACTCATACTTGACATCTTTATTAACTTTTTTTTTAACAATATTTCGATCGTAACTCCGATCTTCTTCAGGTTGTAATTTTCCAAACCTTATATTTTCGTAAAAAACAACAAATAAGTTTCAAATTCAACATAGATCTAACTTAACTATAAACATTATAATTAATGTTATACGTATATGCTGCTTTTGGCAATGTACACTTTTAACAATTGTGATCATTTTCTGATGTTACAAAGTTCTTTATCAATTTAGATATTTGAATCCTTTCTATCTTACTTTTTCCTGAAAGAATTTCGCTGAATAATCATTAATATTTTTACCTTTTTCCTTATTGATACATTCAAAGCTTCTAGTAATCAAAGTTCTAGTTATTTAGGAGAAAACTGGTTAACTGAATCATTAACAGTTACTGAACTAACACTCCAACAATAAAAAATAAAAAAAAATTTAATGATAAAGATTTAAATACAATCTTGTATGCTGAACCAAACAAGTAAATTGTTTATTTCTCCAGCAATCATGAACAAAATGTTTCACTTTGTTATATACTTGAGCCAATGTTTCCGGGCAGGCAATTGAGTAATTTCTTGTGCAGTTAATGGACAAGAAGATGTACGAAGGACTCGAACAGCAATTACAGGTGACCAACAACAACCCTCACTACATGAATTTCCCGATAATGGAAGGAAGCGACAGGAACTCCCGATTCCAACTCGCATTAGCTTTGTTCCACTTCGCTAACAACAGTCTTTTCCACTAAATATCATCAAATACAAAAGAAAGTTCTAGAAACCATAGATTCATTCAGGAAGATAGATTTTAACTTGCCTGGAAATTCAATATCGAAGTTTTGATTTATTTTTAATAGGAATTCGGAAAAATTTTAGCTACTTTTTTTAATAATCTTCTTTTAACATTTAATTAGAAAAAAAAATCACAATAAATGAGAACATATTTAACTAATGAAAATTCCTATTAAAAAGTTGGGTCTCTTCGTTATACAACTTAAAGATTCAATTTACACTGAACTTCTAACTCTGAATCCTTATATTCTAAAGATATTTACAAATGATTTTCACAATAGTCATCAGACAAAGACAGTTCTAAGAACATAAGCCTGAATGCTTCTTTCTTTTTCTCTAAAACAAGAACGCTAAACATTATTAAATTTAAAATTTTTTATTTTAGGAGTTAATGGATAGACATTGGTCTTAAAAAAATACGATAGGATGAAGGACAGTCATTGTAACTATTACATTTTTTTCTTAAGGCCATATAGAGTAAAATCAATTTCGTAACATTTATAATTAATATTTATTTTATACCACTTTTATGTATTCAAGTCATATTATACATTAAGGGTTTATTAAATGAAAGATTACAACTTATAATTCAGATACTTACCAGGATAACAAAAGACTTAGTAATTTATTGTAGCTTAACAATAATACTTAATACATCGCTATTTCCCCGAACATGGAATATCGGAAGGGGTGGGATTAACTCATTTTCTACAGCCTGAACGGCTTTTTATATGTCTCCTCAACTGGTTCATAGCTGACTTAGTTACGAAGTTAACAGAAACGACAAATACCATAGACATCATCAGTTCAGAAGCATTCCATGAATATTTTGTGTGTGTGTGTGTGTGTGATTAATGACGATAGTGAAGGATTTAGTTTATATCAGACACTGGAGACACTCAGTCGCATTGAAATTTATGCGGTTCAGAATAAATTTAAGTACTTAATACAAGACAGGCAAAATTAGAAGTTTTTCAAATTTACTAATGACTGAAAGTTCACAGCAATGTTTTCATTGCTTATAGTAATCTGAAACTACGGCAAAGTTTGGACACATTCGTTCGAATAGCATCGGATGAAAACCGACTGCAATTTACTAGAGAGCTTAAGTTTAATCAGTAATGCCGTGCGGTTCTAATATGACGTGGGCGTAGAAGGTGGGAATTGAGCAGGATGCAACGAATATGACGATGTTACAAGTTTTATAGGTTCGAAACATTCAACACTCGGGAGCGGCGATAACCTGGAACTATTCAAGTAGTCAACAGTGGTGAAATATCAAAACGGAAATTTCTGAAGAAAAAAAAAATCATCCGAATTGCTGTTCAAGAGAAAATTACATTGAATCAACTTACTATATTTAATAGCGTATATTATATTAAGTACACCAAATATATTTATATATCTTTCAATTAATTTTATTAATTAACCATCATAACTGAAACAAAATATATCAGGAGAATCATTTGCGTAGTTGAAAGGCCAAGTAATAAAATCTAAGTAAAATACTGAGATATTTCAAATTTTTTTCCTTCTTAATGGCCTAGTGTTAAAAGAAACACTATTAGTGAAAATCATATAGACCTCTGAGGATACATGCTAAAGAAACTACTGAAGATTCAACCATTTCTTCAACAGCGTCTTAAGTTTCAGATAAGTTTTATTGTATTTAGATTTAAATCGTTAAATTTTAGCTTCTTTAGATCTTTAGTCTTAATTATGCAAATAATTTTCTTTCAAATTTCATGTTTCTGTATCAATTTTTTTTTTCGACAAAACTTTAAAACAATACATATCAAGGTGGTTTTTTTTTTTTTTTTTTTTTTTTTTCCCTTTTAAATTTCCGTTGTTTTTAAGCTCTCAATTCGAATATTTTGGTATTTTTTTTTTGTTTTTGTTTTGTTCACATTGTATTCTTTCCCTACCCCCACTAAGTATGATTTTCTTTTTCCAGTTTTCCATTCTATGATAATCAGAAGTTCTGCAGCCGCGGTGCTACCAAAATATCAGGGTTAATGATGAAAATTTCATTCTCCTTCTCTCATGAATTTCAAATGGATTTCTCGCGCACTTGAAATACTTGAGGAAATGATGATTTCTCTTTTCTTCTTATTTTCAGATCCACTTTCCTTTCTCATCTTTCAACGTGAAATGAGGCTTCGTCTTCAAATGACTGCATTGGCGAAACAAGGGATTCTCAACCACCAATCTGGCTTTGTTTTTCCTTGAAGCTGTTTAAAACTTAAACTTAATCCCAAATTTAATATCGAAGACAAACATGAATTCTGAATATGATACCTAATCTGTACGGAGCCCAAACTTTACTATCTTGTATATTTTTTAATAAAATTTATTTTCTAAATTGGGTTTTTATTGTATTTTTCCTACTTAGCACTTAAACGAGAATGAAAGAATAACGTTATTGCTTAGTTATAAAGCAGAATATAATGAACAGCTTTTAACCTAAGTGTGCATTAAATGTTCTGTCTTTCTATAATAATTTATTGCCTAAAAGCTTTTTCTTACAAAATATACAGCAATTTACAGATGCGACACTCAGTTGCCTTAAGGGCGATCCCGTCATTCTAAAACCAACAATTACATATTTCAGCTATTTCAAATAAAATACTTCGATTTGAGCCACGATCTCTGTCCCTTGAGATAATTTGGGCAGCTTTTGTGCATTACTTAACCCTAACAAATCTTCAATAACAGCACGCCATTACTTTTCTTGAATGCAAGCAAAAGCCATGGCACAGCTTTTCATGAAGGAATTTCTCTTTTTTAGATAAATAAAGTCTTAAACACAAACATAACTATATAAAAGATTTAATATGCACTATTAGTTTCGACAGCTATCCGTCTGTCATTAAATCTTTTATATAGTTTGTGAGTGTGTGTGTGTGTGTGTGTGTGTGTGTGTGTGTAAGACTATTTATCAATTCTTATTTCCACACATTAAATACTGTTCGGTTTTGTTTACGAGAGCCTTCAACGCTTTTGCGCATGCGTCAGGTCTCCTTCGATTTCAGCAAAATAGGGGCGAGGAGAAACAAAGATGGGATGTTTACTTTTATCAGTGTTAGTTTACTAGTAGCTGCGTTCTATTTGCGCTTTTCGGGAAAGAATTATGGAAAGAATAAATACTATTGCAAAAATGCTCCTCCGTTATTTTTTTCTTAAAAGCGAAAATGTCCAAAAGAATTTCTTAGGAAAGTGCCCATCTCAGCGTATCACCCCTCTGCGGAGTAAAATCGTCCGCCAGCGGTGATTCTAGCTTTTGAAAACGAACAGTATCTTATGCAAGTTCTCTTTTGTTTATTTGAAAAGTTCGAACTATTCCTGAATCATCTTTTCAATTTGAAACAGGAATTTTTTATTGTTAGTCATTGTTTAATGTTTGGCTTTAAGCTATTCAGCTACAACCTTACACTTTCAACAATATATTAAAGCATAACGTGTAAATCAATAACTTTAGACTAAAGATTTCGATGTTTGTTATTAATCTAATGCAGAAAATAGACTGATACCGATTTTGAATTGTGAATGAAATTAAGTAGAAATCTTAAAATTAATTTCTATCAATTACATCGGATTAAATTTAGCCATAATATTAAAAAAAAAGTCTGAACTTTCATTTTTTATTAATATTTAGGTTTGACTTTTCGTGTCACAGACCACAGTAATTTGGCTAAAAATTTATGATGGAATTCATTCATTATTAAATTCTTTTAGGTAATCTATCATTATCATCATTTTTGAAATATTTCTGTATGATTTTTTTCTCTGAAGTAATTCATCCACCCGGAGGAGTGGTCTTTTCATTAATTAAACTAATTTCGTGGAAGCCACCGTCGTAATGAGATAGTGGGAGAACAAACTCCTCGTAAACATCATCGTCAACCATCAGAAATCCTCCTTCACTTATTACAACAGCAAACTGGTATTAATTGTGTCTTTGAGAAACTTCCACAAATAACCGCGATAAAGCTACTAATTAACAAACAAACGAAAGAACTCAACAATTATTCTTCTGTCATATTTGATCTCTCTCAATTCAAATTTTACAAATGTCTGTTTAGCTCTGTTAAATGTTAACAAAACAAAAATAGAAAAAAAAAATTATACTATTTTACATTTTTAAAATCTTTCCATTTCAATCTTTAAAAAAAAAATAAAGGAATTTTTTTTTTTTTTTACATTTAAAAGACATTTTAAATGTGTATAGGCTTGATTCTATTCTCCTGTTGCAGTTCATATATTTTATATTTAATTTTTTGGCAAATTGCTTTTTTATTCTTTTTTTTTTTTAATAAACTTTTCTAATTTTATACAAGATCAGGATTTTATACATTCCACCACTGATTCTTCTGTATCCAGCCCTTATTTCATGATATTTTACAATCACTATCACTTATTTATTGAATTATACGCATGAATTTTATATTTTTATTTATAAATACATAAATTCATGTTAAAACTTGAAGTTTTGTGGAAGTTGAGCTATTTTTTCCTTTTTTGCTCAAATTAATTAATCGTATCCAATTTCTAGAATTTAATCGAAACTTCCTCTTATGTAAATAAATGAAATTAATTTTTCAAAAGTTCAAATTAATTAGTGTCAACATCGAAGTGTCTTCAATGTCAGACTTCCAAATTCAATAAATCAATTTAAGTATTTGATAACTATATAAAATTATAATATATAATGAGAAATAAAAAGTACAACAACCTTCGGTAAATTTCCTTTATTACTAATAGGAAATATTCTCTGGAAGAGTAGAAATATTGATGAAGGAATAAAAAAAAAGCAGTATACGAAAAAGCCAATGAAGCAGTATCTTTTTTATGACAGCTTTTCTCAGTTCACCCATTGCAGGGTTAATCATAATTTCACATCCCCTCTAATCAACGATAATAAAGATTTATAGAACCACATAATTTCGTTATATTATTTAGTGCTTCTATGACAAAACATTTATTTTTATTCTTGAAATGGCTAAAAAGAAAAAACAAAGATGTTTATATTTTTTTAATTTTTATTTAAATTATGGAAAAGTGTTTTTTTTTAAAAAAATTCAGATTAAATGAGAAATGAAAGCTTTCAAAAAAATATATTGAAACCCACATTACAATTTGGAGATTTTTGCATATTTTGTTACGGTTATGTAGATGTTTTTTTAATATCCATTTATTCTAAAATGGAAAAACAATTTTACTGGTATCTTACAATTAAACTTTATATTATTATTTTATCTTTTTTCTTCTTAACCTAATTATTATTTTTAAATCGATTTCAAGATATCCTAGGCCTTTCTTTAAACTTCTAGGGAGTATTTTTTTTGGAAGATATCCAAATGTTAGTTTTTATTTTCTTTCTTATTTTGCGATATTTTTTTAGTAAAACCTAAATCTGATGGCCTTTATTTTGCTGCAAAATATTAGGATCTAGAAATGGGAATGGCGCCTCCAGAAAAATAAACTAAAAACAATACACACTAAAAATAAAGTAAATTCTTGTGCTGCCCTCCGGTAGCCTCAAAGAATTTTCTATGGCTTTGATAAGAAAGAAAAAGCGCCTAAAATATATAAACACATTAAAAGGACGAGACAAGTTTACAAGTGTTTACAAGTGACATCCAAAAACGGCTGTTTCTTGCTAAATTGGCGATCATCAGTTGAGTAGTCACTGCAAACACGCCAGGTTTCAATACAGAGGTGAATATAAACGGAAGTAGAAATGGAAAAGTCACCTCCAGAAAAATAAAATAAAAACAAAATACACATTAAAGTAAAGGAAATTCTTGTGCTGCCCTCCGGAAGCCTCAAAGAATTTTCTATGCGCTTTAAGAAAAAGCCTCTAACATATATACACACATTAAAAGGGTGAGACAGTGTTTACAAGTGACCGTTAAACACGGTCTCACCCTATTAATATTAGGATCTACATTTAGGGAACATTTTTTACTTTGATACTTGTTTGTTAGTGTTACTTCCCGCCAAATAATGCTCTTCAGTTTGTGATTGGTTAATTGGAGAATGCCCTGTTTTAACTTAATTTCCCTCAGATGGAAAGAAAAGGACTTCACACTACTTCGCAGATTTTTGACAAGCAAATATATAATTCACAAAACCGAAAGTTATTTTAGATGTTTAGGCAAACCAGAGAAGTTTGAAACTTTAGTCACGGAAGTCGTGATGACAAGAAGCAAAAATGTAATCTTCACGTTACAAACTCTGACTTGGCTGAGGAGACAAGTAGTATTACGATGTTATAGATTTCAGTTTTAACTTCGACTTACAAGGTCTTATAACTGAAGGCCTATGTCCTCAAACATTGAAGTTAATATTCCTAAATTTGAAGAGATTCACGACTTTATAATCTCTATACATTTTATGTGGTTTGCAATAAATTGAGTCTGAATTGAACCGAATTCAGGAAGATCTGGTAAGATTTAACGTTTATTCTTGATTAATGCACTAAAATTCAGTTAACTATTCGAATAGTAACCTATTTTATGTTGACAAACTATTTTAATTTGATAAATCCTGTATTAGAATTGGGAGAATTTGTTTGAGATTGTTAAACTTTGTAGAATACTATCACTTAGAAGTGAAGATATGTAATTTTAAATTTTGGAAAGTTATTTGTTTACATAAATCTTAGTTTTGTAATAGAAAATTCCAGTTCGATTACTCAGAATTTCTACAGCTTTGATAAATGTTAATAGGATTGAACAAAACAAGTAAATATAAACTAAAATGTCTGTGGCGAGCTCACAATTTAAATTGTATTACCTGAAATATTGTTTAAAAATATTTACAATACAGGAAAATTATAAAAGATTAGTGTGATCAGTTTTTAATCAGTGTAAAAGTATCCTATCGAGACCTAGGTGACCCTTGGGTTGCGGGAGATAAGTTTCCTGACATTCCATGATCAACGGGACTAAGATAAGGTCGGGTGGTCAAAATCGACGCACACCTGCCTTTCACCTCTGGGACCAGATTTCAAAGGGTTGAGTGAACCCAAGGACCCGATTACCTTTAGAGGATCCATATTTTTTGGATTATGTATTACCTTATTTATTTTACTGAAATGGAAAAAGGTAACAAATCAAAAAAGAAATTTCTTGATTTAAGAATTTGTTAATCAAATCCTCCCAAGATCCAATAAATGAAGTGTACGGCAAAAAACAGTGAATTTAAAGCTATTTTCCATTTCGATAAGTAAAATTGGAAATAGCCAAGGGAATTTAACTCCCAGTTATTACAAAGAAAAATCCCAGTTAATAATACACATGAAGGAAAATGATTTAGAAAACAAGTTGGTTAAGATGAAATTGAACAGGACGAAGTATTTCGCTTTGAACTACACAACAAGGTAGGGATAAGTGATTAGTAAACCAATGCAGTGCTTTGCAACAGCTTCTGAATCGCCTTTACTTTAGAATAGACTGCGCCGGAATGGTCCAGAAATGCTGCGCGAGTCTGTTTGCGACCCATGCTACCTTAACCACCCCTATTTATATGGAATAATCGTCATTCTTAACTCAAACCTTGTTAATACACTGAATTATTAAATTTAATTTAAATAATGATTTAAAAAAAACAAAACAACTTAAATTGATAATGAGATCGAACCTACGACCTTGGCGTTATTAGCACGACGCTCTAACCAACTGAGCTAACAGGCCACCTACAACTGAGCTAACAGAAGCCGTTGAGAAGCATTGTGGGATATGTGTCCACAGACAGACAAACCTGGGATATAAGGAGTCTTTCAGAAAGCCTAGAAACAAGAACGAACTGAAGTTACTAGAAAAAAGAAAAATGTGGAGGGAAATAATGAGATTGGAGCTAACCGGCAAAGCATCTTCCAAAGATTTTTTTTTTTTTTCCTTCCAAAAGAAGTAGATCTTAGTGAAACAAATTCGGAGAAAAATGGAATGAATAATAAAGTTAACAAATATTGTTCCTATAAATAAACATATCAACACAAGCATATTTATTCCCGGTAACTTAGACCTCATGATGAAACAACTAGACAAGCAAACTAGATTTTTCCTAAATTCTCAATATTTATGTAAATCAAAGCTTTAGAAAATACAACTTAAAAAGGCAATTTAGTGTCTTCAAGCAGATTGAGTCGATTAAGGATTGGAAGTTACTGAACAGACTTCTTTTCCAATAGCGATTGACTTGTTAGTCTCAACTGAACGATGAATGTCTCAGAAATTAGAGCGACGAATTTAGCCCAGTTCCATTAGATTAGGTTAACTCTGAAGTCTGAATGGTTCATTAAATTTAGAGTTAAAGGTTTCACTTAGTAACAGCCATCAATCCTTTCTGAAGTGGTTAGCGTGTAAATGCGTAGATACGGTTTTAAGAGCATTCCCTGCAAAAAGATCCCGTTTTGGATTAAAGCGATTATTTTGTCCTCTAAAAAACTCTAATACAATGAAAACTTTATAATATCCATTTCTCCTTTCAAACCTTTCATACTTTAAGAATTCTTCAGTTTCACAAATTATTGGTATTAGGGTTCTAATTTTTAAACAGTTTCTTTATCAAAGAGGGAACATTTTAAAATAAACTGGTCTTATGTTTTTTCATTTGTATCAGAATTTAAGCAAGGTGCTCTTGTAGAAAACATTTTTTCTTTTTCTGTTCATTCCGTTCTTGGAAAAGTAGTCTGTCGTATACATCATCGAACGTGGGATTTTCATTTCTTAAACCTGATGGTAATGACAGCTACCGGAAGTCGGGTACCGGAAGACATAGCAGGCGTTCGCACAGGAAACAATGGAAAGAATCCTTTGATATTTTAAATAAACTTTGTATATGAATGTAACAAAAAAATATATAAAAAGTACGTGAATTAACTTTCTCAGCTAAACTATTGCTTCTTTCAATATTTTCTATTCAAAGCTACCCGATCTGCTTAAGAAGGTTAAAATACAGGATTAAACTAAATAGTTATGTTAATTTACTAGAATAAAAACTTTTCTTAAATAGAAACATAATTTACAAAAAAACTGATCGAAGCGATTCAATCAGTCTTCTATGATGTCAACAGATCCAAAACATTCCTCAGATACTAATAGATTTCTGGAATTAAAACGATGTTTAAAAGATTGGCAACACATTCGAATAGATCAGTGAATTAGTTTTACCTAATCTGCACGTCTTATTGAATTTGAGCCAATTGAAAAGAAACTAGACCCCGAAATTTACTCTCACTCCATCACAAGGATAGAAATTTAGGAGTCCACACCAACATCATCTATTGAAATTTAGGAATATTTATATACGTCATCTTGCAAAGACAGATCTCCAGTCACCTCTATCTTGTCAGTTGAATTTTAAACTAAAATCCATAACACTTGCCTTGATAGCCCAAGCACGGTTTGAAGAGTGATTCTTATAAGGAAGTCCTCAAGTGGAGGATAAACTCCCCTAATCTAATGTTTGTTTTTGTAAATTATGCTTTCTTCTTATCATTAAAACTGCGAAAGTGTGAAGTCTTAATTTCCTTTTTGAGATAAATTATATTAATCAGTTTCCAAATAAACGGTTAAAAACTGAAAAGCAATCTTTGGCGGGAAGTTGTTTAGCAAACTAGAAATAAAAGGGAAAAAAAAACTCAATCAAGAAAATAACATCAATTGGCAACAGAAAGTTCTCGAGACTTTGCGTTTATTTAAAGAACTAAATTACAAAATAAAAAATAAAAATTAAAATTCGAGAATCTACCATAAGTTTAAAGAGTACAGAATGTCATGAAGTTTAATTACAATTGGAATGTAAATTTATTTAAAATACTACTAAAAATTTCCTTACAATTTAGAGTACGGAATACAGGAATGCTGAATAATATAACTACATACTCATAATAAAATTTATTGAGTTATCTGAATTGAAATTTGTTCTGAGATTTTTGAAAGTTTTCGTTTCTCTTATTCTGTTTTTTTTTTTTAAATATCTTTTTAAAAGATTTAAAATAAAATAACTTTTTAAAATAAAAAGCATTTTTATTTTTATAATTTATTAATATTTCATGAGAATTAATCGTGTTATAAAAACATTAAATAACATACGGGAATTATAAGATTCTACACATCTTTAATATAATGAACGACTTCAAAAGGATGGGCAATTGCATTGTGAGAGATAGTCATAAAAATATAGCGCTTCACTGACTTTTTCATAATTATTTTCTTCTTTTCTTTTCCCAGAATACTTCTTAACATGTAAAAGGAAAACTAGTAAAGTGAACGTGATAATATATAATTAGAAATGTGTAATAAAAGTTTAAATCTGACCTGATCTACACTTTAAAAAAATAACATTTATAGGAGCAATTATTTCAACAAATAAATGTGAAGATGATTTGCAAATAATCACTTAATAAGGATCACTTTATAATCACTTAATATGGATGCAGAACAATCAGTGAATAGGATAAGTGCTAATCTTATGAGAAGATTAAGAATATTTTTAAATTTAAAAAAAAAAATAACAAAATGCTCAAAATTAATGCTATGTAAAATATTTTCCTCTTTGTCATAAATGCATTTACAGAAAATTGACAGATCCGTGCATCGTATGGATGCAGGCAATTACTTCCATCAATGCAGTACAAAGTGATTGTAGATAAACATCTAATGGAGTCTGAATGTAGAACAGTTCGCAGTATTTTAAGATTTCCGAACAATTGCAAAAGATTAAGGAAGCTCTGAAAATGAGTTTTTCCAAGTATTTAAATATTATGAATAATTCTTTATGCATATATGAAGATGCATTAAGATCTTATATTTATAAAATATAATTACAAATTATTTACTTACAACTTTTGTATTAAAAAAGAGAATTTAGAATATTAGTAGTATAGTTAGAGAATAACGGACAGAAGTATATACTTTCTATGTTGTGCTTTGAGGGGGGAAATCAAGTTTGTCATTTTGAAAGTTAAATTAAGAGAACTTTCTCAGTTTTCATAAATTTTCTAGGGTTTTCCGATTGTCATAAAAGCTGAAAAACTCATGGCCTTCCCCAGTTCCTTTTTTAGAAATTCAGTGATTTAGAAAAAAAAAATATTAGCATTTCAAACCGATTTAGAGAAGATGAATGATCTTACAAGGAACGCTGTTGAGAGAAAAATGGAGAGAATCTTTTTCTTGCCTCCTCTTCAGAAAATTATCTTCAACGAAAGAAGTCTTTTGCATAAATGGAAGGTCACTCAACAGATAATGACGTTAAGAGTTTAACTAAAAATGGAAGTTAGAATTAGACAGGAAGTTTTCCATAAAATTGGAGAAAAATGACAAAGATTATTCTCAAAATTCAAAATGGCTATATAAAAGATTTATGAATGAAAAAAAAAGTTCATTCTGGCAAGTGGTTTCTAAAATTTACATAACATTTGGATTAGGGTTGAAAGCCACGCGCACAAAAATTGATGTCAGAACGAAGAAGTGGAAACTACTTTATATTTATTAAGTTCTTTTCTTATTACAATCCTGATTTATCTTAAGTTAAAGTAATATAAGTTAAACAAGCATGATGCATCATTCCGAGGGTGGTCTAGGCTTGCTTCGGTTCTTGGCTAACATAATATACAGGATTATTCATAAAGTACTGGAAAAATAGGCTTAGAAAAATATTTCGATGTTCGTTCTTTATATCAAATTCGGTGTATAAAAAAGTAAAATAGGGCATGCAATTTCGGATCGATCGTGCAATTCTGAGTCGGATGATGGGTCCCCATTTTAGCCTTTTTTTCTGCCCCTATGAAAAAAAAAATGGTCTAGTTAGCACCCTTCACAACCGGGAAGAGCAAGGAAAGAGAAGCGAGAGTAGAATAGGCTAAGTTATATGGAGTATTGACTCCATTGGGTTTATTTCAAACACAAAGGAGCCCCTGGAGGGGTGGAATAAATAAAAAAGTTTAGCGAGTATTTCCAGTACTTTATGAATCACCCTGTATATAATCCATGTGTGTGTGTTAATGATTGACAAAAATAGTAAATTATAGTGAAATAAAAATAAATTTTATTCCAAGCTAAAATATTAATTGATAGACGCTTAGAATTTAGAATATATTCTTAGGTTGGAAATCAGGCACAAAATATCCGATGTCAGAACGGAGAAGTGGAAACTAATTTTTCTTCTACTAAGCTCTTTATTAAAATCCCGATTTATTTCAGATTAAAGTAATAAAACTCAAACAGACATGATTGATTATTATCTTAGATTGATAATGGATTAGTTAAGTTCTTTTCTAAAATAATTAAAAAAAGTAACTAAAAAATACTGAAACATGACTTGAAGGAAAATAAAGCTAGCTATCAAACAAAGAACCTTAAATCAATTACATTTTCTTTAAATAGAATTAAAAAAAAAAAACTAAACTAGTAGTTACGAGATGTTTTGGTCACTATTTCAGCTGTTTACTTTGAGTAAGGCTTGATTAATGAAATCAAATCTCATAGGACTATAAAAAGAAATCACTAACTGAAAATAAAAATAAAAACTTTTTAATCGTTATTACTGCATAATAAAAAATATTTAAGTCCTGTTTTTAAGGAATTAGATAATGAGATTCTAGTAGACTGTTCAGGGAACCTGCTGTTAGAAGTTGTTTTCCGTTGGTCGAGGTTTTTGTGTTCGAAACAGACGATGATTGTGTGGTTAAGCTTAAAAGTAATACATTGAGAGCTCTTACGTGAAGAAGTGTCTACGAACTCCTGAAAAACAAAATTACGTTAAGTCGATAGGTCAGTTCATTTCCAGCCAAAGAGTCCCGAGTCTGTTTAGGATAATGTACTATACTTCTCTCCCAATACGTCTATTCTTCTTCCTAAGCTCATCTCCAGTTCATCGCAATCGACAGACCAAGCATTTTCACGGTAGCCTTTCCTTCTCGAAACGTCAGCGAAGTCCACGGAAGACAATACACGACTTATGTTAGTACATTCCAGAGGAAATAGAATACCAGCACCGTTCCACAGTGATACATAAGACAAACGAGAATTTATTTTTTTTGTTCTAACAGCAGTTTTATCTACCTATTTGTTTGTTTGTTTGTTATTAATAGAATTGAGATTTATGTTAGCGATTTTTTTTTATATCCTTATAAAAGCTTAGACGCTTACGTTAACAAATTTTAGATGGTTAGAAAAGGTTTACCTTTGAAATTTAAAGTTAATGCTTTGCTAAATACATGTTCAGATAAGAGTTTAACAGCATATCACTGTATTAATCGCATCATAATCGTCCATTTCGATTAGCTGAAGCTAAGCAATATAACATCCAGAATCTTCCAAAAAGTGTCTGCTGCGTTTCCACACATGGGACAAAACTTATTTTTCAGCAACGAAAACACGGGTGCCCACGTCAGATCTTTGGGGGGGGGGGTAAGCACCTCTGACTAAAAGATTTTTTTTTTCATCCTCATGATGTTATCCTTAGCTATCATAACGCCGTGTTATTATTAACGAAGTTAATTAACCATCTAATGGTACAACTACTTTCACTACAGAAACAACCGTTAAAAGTATTTTTAAGTTTTATTAGCGTAACCTCTTAAGAAAAACCTACAGTTGATAATCTTCGGAAAATCCAATTAAGATAAAACCGTTGCTTCTACAGGTATTTCTTAGAAGTTACAACTATCTTATTTGTTAGACTTAGGTATTCTAGTGAAGTTCTCCATTCAAAAATTTCTCTTCCGTAAATGACGATTTATGCATGATATATTTCGAAGATATAATGTAAGAAACACATTTTCTAATCGAGATTTCCGAAAAAGGCTGCACAGAATGTTTTTAATAATATCTACACTCCGTTATTTTTCTTTTGAATAATCCCGTTATTGATTGGCGAAAAGGGAATAGAAATAGAGCACGATTTAGCTCCCTGAAGCACTATCTGGGAATCATTAGAGGGTTTAGTCCTGGGGATAATCTGATTGGCGATTCTGTCATCCTCATACAAATGAGTAGAGGGGGGATAAAGCGAGGGGGAAGATGTTCTCACTGAAGCCCATGGCAGTGGATGAGTCTACGTAGTGGAATTGAGTTTCAGGGGAACCTTCTCCACATTATATTACCATCATACATGAAATGAGACTCCTTTTCATTCTTGACTTAAAAATCCTTCTCAGAGAAAAGACCGACATTTCATTATTGAGGCAGTAGCTTTTAACAGCGATGATAAAAATGAAACCTGATAAGGAATAGCAAGTTTTTCAACGAACATTGAGCCCATTTTTCTCTTCAAAACTCTAAAAAAAATATTACAAGAATATTGCAGTTGTGATCATTTTGCAACTAATCTTGTTAACAATATAATAACATGTAATAAATTAGAAATATTTAACCGAACTTACTTCCAATTTGGTTTAATCTAATCATTTTTAGGCCATTGCTTTAATTTTTGTTACATATGTAGCTAATTTTTTTAAAAGATCATGGAAATCTTATTTTCCATTTCGCTGTTTGAGTTGAAAACAATCAAACAAAATATGATTGTTATTGCTTTTACCTTTCCACAGCTGAAATGAAAATTGCACATTAAAATAAATTATTGATATCGTTGCATTAACCCAAGAACAAGTATATTGGGAAAAATTTAAGAAATTTATTTATAAAAATACATTAAGAGAAAAGTTACATTAAAAAAAATTAGATAAATAAAGATTTCAAGTTTTAGTATAAATCTTATTTCCATGGAGTTATAACAAAAAACGTTTTTGGTAAACTTTACAGGAAGGACATTAAAGGCAGAAAGAACTCGTATGTGGTGGGTTAAGGGGACACTTATCGATCGTTCTGGCAACCACAGCGTAACTAGTTAGACTTTATACAGACAAAAAAATAGGAAGCATGGGAAGACTCAGGAAACTTTGAAGATGTTCTAGAAAATGACAAAGCAATTTTTGGGGCAAAAGAATTTTAAGTAGCAAAAGAAATTCTAAGAATTTTTTCATAAGAGCAAAGACTTGACATTAAATACAATAAAGAATTGCTTAATAGGAAATAAAGAATAGACAAGGAAATATAAACCAGCTTCCTTCGGATCACTAAACCTCGCTTTCAAATAAATGAAACCACGTTGATTAGATATAGTTTTTCTTTCTCAATGATTAAAATATGCCATCGGAAATTTATTTACTTATTTACACTTTAATTTAAACACTCGAAATGTTATTAAACATTGATTTACACAATTACAACAATACACTTTCAGAAAACAAAAATATATTGTTTTATCAAATAAAATTAAGTTTGAAAGCCTAACTAAAGGTTTTTGGTTAAATCAGTGAAAAAAGCATTGCATTATTACAAGAATATTTATTTTTCAAAATTATTCTTTTGAAGCGGAACAGTTAATTTTAATTTTCTTAACAGATGAATAATAACCTTTGCAGAGATTAATCTAACCCAAAACAAGTAGGTCTCAACAGAAGGAGGGAGAATGTATCCGTCAACATGACTAGTCAAACACCCTACCAACGCTTGATAGCTCTCTTTGGGATACCATTTCGCCAATCAACATCCGTTGAGAGGGGTTGCTAGGCGACCAGAACGCACTCAAATCAAAATCAACACCGCTACAAATTGAAGATATCCAAATAAAAAAAAGGGGATTTTTAATACCAAGTAGAAAAAAAATATCAAAAGCTATTTAATGAAGATTGAAAATATTATAAATAAGAAAAAAAATTAAATATTTTATTCCAAATTATATACAACAAACAAACGATACAGCACATTTCTGCCAACTTAAAATTTTTCGAGTCTAATATTACAGGAGCTTCAGTTATGATTGATTTTAAAAGAATATTTTTTATCCTATTTCGAACATATCTGGCATCATAAAAAAAAAAAAGGGAAAATTTTGTGTGTTTTGTGTCTAAGTTTGAGCTGCTTCTTTATACGGCAAACAATAGCGCCATTTAAATTAAAAACCTTTTTCAATTTTTACATTTGTTTACGATTCATAAATCATTATATGCATTATTTACGTAATCATTCATCCGTTTCATTGATTACTGTTTTCATATCAGACGCCACCGTTTGGTAATTGAACCAATAACTGTTCAGCTACTGTTCAATCCAATTGGCTAAATATTTAAGCAGACCAAAGTCGAGTTTATAAGACAATTCATATTTTATACAAAAGTATAAGTGAAGTATAAACATTAAATGAAAGGACCACACATACCAATATACATATTAAGTAATATATTAACATCAATATATATCATATAGTGTATTGATGTTAATATATTATTTTATATGCATACTGGTGTGTTTGGTCCTTTCATTTCCTCAAAGAAATTTATTTTAATTTCAATTTAAATAAATTCTTTATTACAATCCTTACTTTCTTGTGACTTGGCTTTTAAATTTCACCTTTAAATTTCCCTGTCTTGTTATTTCTTACTATTTAAAGCGTTTCTTGACCGGCTGTATTCCACGTCTTGGGCACAAGAAATGAAATGGAGAATTTATAGAAAATTTAAGTTATTTAATTACATTAACAAATCTTAGTTATTCACTAATTACAAATTCTTTCGATTTTATCGATCAACCGATTAAGCATTTACTATTACAATCTGCATTTAAATATATTGTAAATTTAAAAATCTTATCTAAGTAGAGATGTATTTATCTATGTTTTTACGTAGAGATCTATATTTTTTACGTTCGTAGCAAACATTAATTTTATAATACACTGAAAACTGTTTATCCGAATTTGATGGGGCCTCGCTTGTTTCGGATAAACGAAATTTTGGATAACCGGAAATCACTGGATTAAACATGTACCGTACATTAAAAAACTATAATGAATCTAAAACTATTAGTAGTTAGTGTAGTTATAGTACTGTTAAGATATAATAATTATTGAACCCTTTTCAATATTGATACACTAAACTGAAAAATATTAGTTACTGTATCGCTTATGTACGCTATTAAATTTTGATTATAACGATGGAAAAATATTTTGTGCATTTTTAAAGTATGCTAAAAATTGATACGTATTAGCCAAGATTTTCGGAATAAACGTGATTCGGATCAATTAGTTTTTAGGGTATTTACTAAAATGTTATTCGTTTTCGTATTGTTAAGGAAAATTAGCTAATTTAATTGTGAAAGTCAATTAAATTACCTAATTTGCAGGACAATGTAGATCCTTAAAAAAAAAATAACCATGATTAATCGTAACTTTCAAAGTTTAACTTGGTGTAATTGTTAGAAATTTTTGCTTGACTTGGCACATTCTCTGCATCTCTTATCTAGAGCGCCTCAAGACAATAATCTATTCGAGAGCCAAAGTTTCAATTCTGTTCTTCCGAAATCCACCCACCGAGTTTCGCTTATTAATGTGCAAACTGGAACTGTGCCAGATAACACAAGACGAGTTTTCGGGGGCGTCTAGAGAATCAGAATCTATGTAGAGCAGGGCGTGTCCACTACAGCAACTGTCTACAAATCTTACCACACTGTAGTTTAATATCAATAATCCACTACAAGAAATTACAGCCAGAAGCTGGGACTGGGTGTTTCTTCTCTCTTATGTAACTATAATTAAAGGCCAAGCTTACGTAAAAATTACATAAAGAAACAGCAGCTGTAAAGCAGGACCTGTTCCACCATTTCTATTTACATTCATTTTAAATTAGCATCATTCACTTTCCAGGAAACAAAAATTATCACTCCTTGTTGGAAAGAAGCACAATTTTATATTTAAGAGAATTGTACATTCAGTAATTCTATCAACAATGCCATTTCTTTTAGCAATGAGATAAGATTTCATTTTTTACAAGAAATTATGGTTTTGCAATTTGTTTTACATGAAAAATTATTTATATAAACAAAATTAAATAGATTACGAGAAATTTAGTTCAGATATGCAAATTTTAAAGTAAGACCTAAGTTAATCCCCTTTTAATAAACAGACCTTAAATAGAATTTTAAAACGCAATTTCAGATATTAATTTGTTGTTTTTTTTAAAAAAAAAATAGGTTTCTACATACAACTATGGAATAAATATGGAAGATTTTTGTCAATTGCAAAGGAGCAGCTTTGTGTACCTCTGGAATACGTACCTGGACTGAAGAGTTTACAAATAATCTTTTAGAAATGATTTATATTTTGAGACTTCTGGAATTTTAAGTTTAACCTTTTGCTACTCATAAGTTTACAGAATATTAAAACTTCTTGAATCTTTTTTTCCAATTGATTTCAAATTTTTATAAATTGACCCCACTGTGATATTCATTCCTTTAGAGACTTAAAACAAAATGGAAACTTATAATGAAAAGATCTTTTTATCGTTTCTATTTGAATTTCTTATTTTTTTAATTTCGACGACTGTCTTCAACATTTACTAATATTAAACAGTTTCTCTCATTTTTCTAAAATAGGATAAAGTCCAGATTGAAACGAAAGTTCACAATTTATATTTCCGAAAACAATTTTAGATCTTCATGATTTTCTAAGTACGATGTAATATCTACATATTTACATTATTAACTTTGATATTAACTTCCAATAATCCTTGAATTTACGACAACTTTCTTATTACTTAATACTGTCGTCTTACTTTTCCGTACATTTCTTCGATGCTTGTTGGAGATACACATATATATGTATTTTCATAAAATTAAGTAGCTTTTAGATTAACGTAAAATCAAAAACAAACATAAAACTTATATTTTACTTCAAGACAAATTATTTCCAAAGTTTCGTTCTTTAAATATTACGATAGGGTTATGGTGTGTAGATACAATAAGAAACTTGGTGCAACGCCCATGTTAAATCTCTTGAAAAAGTGCTTGCGTAGAATACCGAGTGTGCTTCGGAGGGGCATTATCGATTGCCATGCTCGCTTTACTGACGTTGGTCGCTTGCTTTTATTTGTTCTCGTCAGTAATAACATTTTTTGCGGGTGGAACGTGAGATTCCTCCTCTCGAAAGGGACGATCGCCTTTTTTTATATATATATACATATATATATATAAGACATAACATAGGCAAATATTAAAGCCATGTGATGCATGGCATGAGCTTCGTCCATGTGGCAAATGCTCAGAACTTTATCCGATGACAGCGCACCCTGTCGTCAACGCCCTGAATATCCTTTGCTGTCATATTCTATCCAAGGTCTTCGCTTTTTTCGCCTTCCTGAATTTCAATAAGGCTTCGATAGCATTTGCAATAAAAAGCCAGTCAGATGCATAAATTTCTTCTAACAATTACAGTGGATATACTACGATATAATTGTATGTTAATGCTTCCTTACTGAATTATGGACCGCGCTATATTTCTGAAATAATTTTCTTTTTTTAATTTTGAAAATGAAAACAAAAATGGACGAAAAAATAATTAAATCTTTCTAGAGGAACAAAAAAAAAAATGTCAGAAGAATGGTTAAAGTCTGCAAACACTGATAGAACCCACAAACCAAGAGTTAAAAAATGTACTAAAAACTAAATTTTTTTTTTTTTTTTTTTTGCCTTGCCTTGGTGAAATGGCGTAACGATTTATTGTAAGAAATTATATTTTAATTTCAATGTCAGTTAACTAAAACGTCTTAATCTAATTAAAATTCCAGTATTCTTTCATTGAATCAGAAAATATTTTTTTTCTATATTGTCTAACAGTGGTTTTTGAAAGAAACTGGATGAACAAAACTGGGGAAATTATCTACTGCATTAGTGACTTCACCTGCTTTTAAAAATTAAAATTAAAATATAATTGCCTTTAGAGTACCTTTCTAGGAAATTACGGCTCATCAGTCAAATAAGTGCTTGATGCCCTTCAATCATTTTTGAATGGCTGGAGTTTCTTGAAATTTGGTCTGTATATTGAAGGACTAAACACACTTAATTTGAAAGGTTTAAAGTTGAGGAAACGATAAAAATTCCCTTAGATAAGCATTGCAATCTAAACAATGGAATTGCTTCAGTGTCTAAAACTATACATCTTAATCCTTTTTACTAATCCATTAATTAGGATGTGGTTTAATTAAGTTAAGCAGCTGTACACAATTTAGTTAATTACTTATCAGAAAAATGGAAAAATAGCAGTTTGTATTTAGGAAATTATATTTTAAAAATAATTTTAGGCATTCGTTTGTCTAGTATTCATGATTAAAAAATAAATTAAAAAAAAAAAAGGTACACTTTAAACTGGGCTCTATGTTCCTTCAGGAACTTTCTCTAATGGATAAAATAATGCTCTTGGAATATTTATAAACAAAGGCACGATTATCTGCAGAGATAATAGCTCAACTATTCTTACATTCAATGTATTACAATTTAACTGTTCGTATTATCAAATTAGGTTTCAAAGGGTCTAGCGAAAAAGCAACAACGAATCCCTAATAAATATACTAAAAAATGAAAATCCAGTTTTGTGTTTGTTTTTTAAGGACAAATATAAGAAAATATGTCTTACAAAATATACTGCAAAACAAAATGTACATATCTTTCAATAATATAATTTATAGTCAACATTACGTTTGTGATTATCATTTAAGTATCACAATAAATTATTTTTAATTTTAGTGATAATCTATATTACTAAAATCTTTTATTTGTCTGTCTGTGTGTCTGTCTGTCCGGCGCAATTTTCTGTGAGAATGGAAAATAGAAAGAATTTTCACAATGAAACATCCGCGACAGGAATCGAACCTGCAACAATCTGATCCGAAGTCAGACATTTTATCCATTAGGCCATGGGAACTACAACTATCTTCATATTGCTTTTTTGACTTATCTGTCAAAACTGAACTGACTTTGACTGAAAAGTAACAATCTACATTACTAAAATCTTTTATTTCTCTGTCTGTCTGTGTGTCTGTCTGTCCGGCGCAATTTTCTGTGAGAATGGAAAATAGAAATAATTTTTACAATGAAACATCCGCGACAGGAATCGAACCTGCAACCTTCCGATCCGAAGTCAGATGTCTTCGATGATTTTGATTGAGTCAGATGTAACTCAAAAACCTGAGAAGTATATCTATATTACTAAAAGCTTGTATTTCTCTGTCTGTCTGGTGCAATTGTTGTAATTTGTGAAAATAGAAATAACTTCTATAAATTCACTACGGTAATTGAACATGCAACAATCTGCTCCGAAGTATGACGTCTTAGCATTAGACCACAAGGACTACAGTCTAATCTCCATAAAAAATAAAAATATATCGTAGATACATGATTCACACGCTGGTTCTAAAAGCAGTCGTGGATTGACAGAATATAAACATCAGAAATTAAATTTAAAAAAAAAACTTTTAAAATATTTTAGTTTTAGTTTACTTGATGTAATTTGTGTGTGTGTGTTTTTAAAATGTTTGTGTGATTTTTCCGTTACATATGCGGAGGCTTCCGGAGCGAAGCGACGGGTAGCCGACTAGTATATTTATAAATAAGACTGGAGTTCCTTTACTAAGACAGAAATGGATATCAAGTAAAATATTTCACTTTAAGCACTTAAAATAACAATTAAACTTTTTGATATAAAATTCAGCCAATTATTGATTGCTTTTAAATGTGTCATACGTAGTTAGTTCTTCGTTTCGAGTAATTTCTTATATACTTCTTTCTAAATAGAAATTCAAATTTAAAAAGTAATTCAAGCTATGGTGGAATCAAGTGACAGAAGAGGAGCTGGATGTGACCCAGACACTATCTTCCAATTTTCCGCAAACATGAATTTATGAATATTTTACAAAGCTTCCTTGTTTACGACGTAATGCTTAAGTATTTTTTTTTCTTTTTTGCCCATCGTTTTTCTTCAACTTTTTTTCTTAAGAACTTTTATATTGAAGTTATATCTTTGTAAACAAGGGTTCTTTCAAATCCTCTTATCTTGAGATCATTGTAAAACTGGAAAAAAAAATATGATTGTTTTTGTTTATGAGAATTTACAGGCAGAGATAAAACCCAGCAATTCAAGGAAAATGGAAAAATCGCAAATTTAAGAAGACTGAGAAGAAAAAGAAATTGAAGAATGAAGCAGCAAATAAGAACCCAAGATTTACCGTCGTCAAAGCGCGTTCAAAATTCAGATTTCCATCAAGCAGAGTAAACAATCATGTTGGAGAATGGATATTTAAACGACAAAGAAAACTTAGAGGAATTGATTAGATGTCTTCACTGATAGATTGAAGATAGGACTTTTTTAAAGCGAAGGCAATGAATTTACTTTAAAAACTTCAGTTTAAATTATTGAAGTATTCAAAAAATTATAAATAAATAAAGCAAATAAACTTTCTTATATGTCACATTTTCATTTGTGATCTAACATACTAGGTCGATTGAGACAACGTTTAAACAATTTTACAAGTTTTGTCTAATCTTTGATCTGTGGTTTTTATCTGATCACAATCTCCTAAATCGTCTCCAAGCGCTTTTCCTTTAAATGTTTTTCGTATTTTCACGACTTGTTTTTCTAATAAACTTATTCTATCTCCTACTTGATGTGACATCTTTATTCACTAAAGAATTTCGAATTCATTAAGATCTGGAAATCTTTTTCAAGAGATTAGACTGAAGTAAAATGAGATTCAAATAATTGTAGGATTCTACTAAATAATTCTACAATAAATATCAACAATTTCATTGTAATACGACTTAAAATTCCATAATTAATCGTAAAGATTCTCAGATATACAAAACACAGTAAGTGTTTTACAAGACACTTTTTAAAAAAAAGTAATGATAAATATATTTGTAACATTCCTAAAGTAACAATCTTCTATTCTTCATTTAAAAGAAAATTATTAACCCATACCTTAGATCTAAAGGAAGAGTAATTAAATATACAAATAATGTAGGATTCTATACATTTTTACAACATCTTCGACAAGATGGTAACGGAATCATCAGCTCCAAAACGTTGACTTTGACAAAATAACAGCACACAGGTAAGCCTCAAGGGGCCGAGCCAAAATATCAAATAAGTTAACAGGAAAATCCCTCATCGAAGCCTACATTTGTCTATTTAATGGAAATTAGCCCCTTTTATTACGAAATATTTCCTTCTTATACAAGTACATTAATTACACTTGTGACAATGGGGTTACATGTGTAATGTATCTTACAACTATTCGTATACTGTCGAATTCTAATTCTACCGTTAAAAAAAATAGAAAAATCAGGAAGTTATTCTCAAGAATTTAACATTATTCATTGTATTTAATAAATTTATTCAATGAATAGCATCATGTTTTTTTTTTGTAACTCTGTAAAATACCTTTTTGTTCTTGGAAGTCATAAATATGTTGATGGGAAAATAATTCTGTTTCATACAAAATATGGTAATGATTTCATGCTCTCGAGAAGAAATTTGCACTTTTGATGAAAGTTTTTCTCATAAATATTACTTTTAATGGTAGAACGAAGTTCCAAAGAAAAAACCGCCGTTTGCAAATTAGGTCGATGAATGAGGCTTTCAAGAAAACAAAAGAAATAGAAGCTTCATTAATCACCCACTAAACGATATTTAATTGCTAAACACCTCCCTTGAATCATCCTAGATAAATCCCTGAGCTTCTGTTCTAATTACGAAATAAATTACAAAAGTCATACAACTTCAGTGAACTTCTTATTTGCAACCTACATTTCTAATACTGACAAAACGTTTCCATGGAAACAGAAAAAAAGCAGTTCTTAATGCCAAACTGAGGAATGTTATTTCGTTCATTAAGATTTATTTCTTTCTTTCCTTCAGTTTCTGATTCTTTGTTAGGGCTTAAAAGCCTGCCTCGCTAAGGATTAACTAGCAAAGGATTTAGACGGATTAACCTTAGGTTTTTTGCCTTTTTTCTGCTATTATTTGGAAGAAAACAAAACAAAGAAAAAATGTATAATAATGATTTACAAACAAAAGTTTAATTAGACTTAGAAAACTCAGGAAATGTCTGTTTTCTCCATAATTATATTTAATTTCTTTAAAAGTATTACAAAATACCAAGAAGGAACTTGCAGAAAGTTAATGTTAATTTATTAGTCTATTAGTTCTTCCAATTATTTTCTGTTCTCTTAAGGCTCAAACTAAATACCTACAAGTTAAATAAACTGTAAGAACATCATAAGTAAAAATGAAGATTGGCTGGATTTGAACAATTCTTCTGTAGTATCTTTTCGCTAAGTTTATTTAACAAAAAAAAAAAAAAAACTTGACTCCACTTAGTCTTTGAACTGAAATTAAGTGAAATTCATTTACCTTTAAAACCACTGAACTGAACCACTGAGTTGCTAAATATGAAGAATTTTTTTAAAAACATGTAACATGTTTATAAACAATTATATTCTACAATTAACATTATAAATTAAAAAATTAATTATTAAAAAAAAAAATCAGACAACGTTTCAGAAACCTTTCCTACAGACACATTTTTCAATTAACAAAGTGTATTAAAGGATAAATGAAGAATCTTTTATATTTAGTGTATTTTATAACAGGATGGCTTTTGAATATTAAATAAATAAGAAACATTTAATTATATTACAGAAATATCTAATTTAAGTGCTGATAGCAACATCTCCCACAGACCTCCAAAACCTCATAAATGCAATAAATTAATCTGAAATAAATGCAAATGAAAGCAAGGAAATGGGACTTAAGTTGAATACGAAGAAAACCAAAACAATGTGCATCAACAAAACCCAGATCCAAATGAATATTATGTGCGACAGGAGAGCTTTAGAACAAGTCAGTAACTTCTGCTATCCGCGTAAGCGCTTCCATTCAGAAAATGATCAAGATAATGAAATAAAAAACAGAATTATACAAGCAAAATTAAAATTCAATGAAATGAAGTCAATTTTATACCAAAAGAAGCTCAATCTGAGGCTAAGGAAAAGTGTGGAAATGTTATATTTGGCCCATACTTTTATATAGCTGTGAATCTTGGACCCTCAGAAAGAGAATCAGACAAAGATTGGAGGCATTTGAAATGTGGTTATTAAGAAGAATGCTAAAGATAAGTTGAACTAGCAGGAAATCAAATGAAAGAGTACTTCATCTGGCCAACTACCAGAGAGCTATTGACAAAGTTATACACCAAAGAAAACTTGCTTACTGTGGGCACATAGAGACTTAAAATATGAGATACCTAAATTGACACTAAAGGGAAAGAGGCGTTGAGAGAAGATGGATGGATTATCTGCGTGATTGGACTGGACTTAGACTCACATGACATCATACATGTCTCAAGAGATAGAGCTGTGGTACATGTTGATCGCCAACCTCCCTATGGGAGAACGAACCTAAAGAAATTTAAAAGTTTCCTTGTAAATAAAGCAAACAAACAAAACAAAACAAAAAACTAAAGACTTTCGAATTAAAATCTGAGTGATTTTTGCACAAATTTATTGATAATGAGGATATCTTATTATATCAATTATTAACTTTCAATTAATAGGGGTTCATTAATGTTTAGAAACAAATTTAAATAATGAAGTTGCTTTGCAAGCAAGAATTGACAATATTTTAATTAAGAAGCGAAATGTCGCAGTCAGCTTCCACCTGATTAATCAACTATGTCTACTTTAGAATACATGCTTTAAAGCTGCTAGTTTTAATTAGAGAATATACAGAGGATTGATTTCGCTATCTGAATGAAGTTTACTTCATATGAAAATCCATATGAAAATCCCCATATGAAAATCCATCACGCCATCATCGATGATCCTTAATGTGAACCCCTTAATGTGATAGATGTGGACTATCTTCCTGCATCGCAGCTTCCAATGTAAGAGTGAATCTTCAATACAGGTAACGTTATGTTCCTTATGACACTTTTCATAAACCAGTTAACGTGGTCGTTCGCTGTTTTGCAAGTGCCCTGCTTAATAATCGAAACCCACCAAAGTTCATCGGGTTACTTTCGGGAATGTCTTCGAAAGGGATGACTCGAATGTCCGGTTTGTTTTCACCTGAGCGTAGGAGAAGGACTATTTGAAGTTTGGTTAAAGGCTTTGCCAATGTGAATGGAAACACTGTTCGTATCCTCTCCAGAGACGAGAAATATTCTGTTTAATTTGGTAACATCACATGTTGCTGAAAGTATGGGAAGTTTACTTCAGTTGTTTTTGGAAGTTTTCGAATTGTCAATTGTCCTCGATGGCAAGTATCCAGTCACGACCTTGAAAACCTAGCGAACTTTAATACTTACTCAGATACTTTTTTCGTCCATTCGACGATATGCTATGGCCCGAATTTTGTTGCAATCTAAGATAAATCCAAGCCTTATCAAGAGAAACAACAGACTTGTCAAGTCACCCTGCAGATAGCGTTCGTACAGTCTAGACAGTTGTATTGACGAAGCGTCGCAATACTGAAAGGCATGGACACGAGCTCTGTGGAATTTCTTCATCCGAAATCGCTTCCGTAGGCTTTTTCTAATCTGAGACTTTCATTTGCACTTTATCGCAGTGTGGCTGGGTTTTCTTTTGAGGCCAACGCTAGCAGCCTTTGTAAGGCGGTTAGTGTCATCTTTGTTGCCATCCGCCGTCGGGTCTGTCGTGACGGCGACCGTAATGCAACCTCAAAGCGGTCATCTTATGGATTACGGATGCCACTGTGGACTTACTAGTTGAAATGCTTTATAGTCCTATGAATTATTTTTCAAATAAATCACCTGAGCAGCTTCAATCCTGTACTCTTATTAAGCTGTAGTATCATTGTAATAAACTAACAATGAAATTAAAAACAGTTAAATACACCCTTAAAGAATTATTTTCTAACCATTGGCCTAAAACAGTTTTCTTCTAACAATTTAAATAACCCTTGAGGACTAATTTCAAGCTTGATCACTAATTAAAATTAATTTATCCCCTCACATAAAAACGATTAAACTTCTTAAACTGGATATAATTGACATTCTCTCAAAATAATCTAATGTAAGACTTAATAGATTAACATTCGATCCACTGATATCTCTAATCAAAATCTAAGTGCTCTTACAAATACAATATTTAACTAAAAGATAACACTAATTCCGAAATACTAATCAAGATAGAACTCTTCCTAAAAAAATAATCCTATCATTAAATTAAATAGTTAGCAGCCCTGTCAACATCTTTTAAACCATGATTCCCTTTAAATTTTCAATCACCTCTAATTATGTAACCAACTAACCAGAACTGTTTTAACTTGCAGTCAAATCAGTTGATTTAGCGCACACCACAAACAAAGGTATTAAATTACATATTTCACATATTTCTAAAATTACATCTTTTAGAGTCAAACCCATTACAAAGCCAAATTAGCAACATTGAAACAAGAACACGAATATGATGGATTTAATCATAATATCCTCACAATCTCATTCTATGAATAATTTCAACCAATAATAAAATAATAGTCTTAAATAAAGCACGAGTTAAACAAATGGAAAAAGCTAATTATCTATATCTGAATCACTATATCTTTTTCAGAATTATATTATTCAATTGAATTTACTGAATTGAATTGAGAATATACAGGGATATTTTCAATTTACAAAACGCCTATAGACATGAAATTTTGACAACCCAGTCGTCTTAAGGGCGATATTTCATTTTATGTACTATTATATAACATTATATACATGCATTATATTTTGTATATATTGTGCATAGTGTGTTATTTATACATAAAATATAATATCTCCGTTATTTTTTGTTTTATTTTTAACATATGTATAGTTTTATTATAAAGTACTGTTATATATGACAATATAAGACCAATACAATTTATATATATATAGCCGGACAGTGATATGAAATTTGAAACCAAAGTAAAGAACAAATCACTGTCTTAAACTGCCAATTCAAATTTCAGTTCACCGTTTCTATGGTGATAAAACAGATTATTCGACCACCACGTCATCAGCGGCAAAATTTAGAACTAATTTAGTAAAAACTGATTTATATATATCAATGTTTTTCTTTTCTTGCTGGGAGATCTTCGATGCCTGGTAATCTAGTAAAAAGTTCATCAAAAAATAATATTTCCGAATCTTCTAAATGGAAAAACATACGACTTCCAGATACGACTTTAATTAAAAAGTTCTGAACTATTCTTGTTTAATTTATTATTTAACTATTCATTCTTTGTTTGTGTCTCGTTTAACTACTGATATTTATTAAAATACTAATAGAATTACAACTAATTTATCACAATTTTCTTTTGTTTCAAATAGTTTTTAATTATATAAAAGACATCTTTCAAAAATTATGCTTTTCTTAATATTTCTTATTTATGGTTTTCTAGAAAGGCTTGAAGTAATTTTTAAGCCTATTAATTTTTCAATAGTAATTAGTATTTTAAATTCTCAAAGGAAAATTATTGCTTTAATTTCCTTTATTTTTTCCTATTTAAGAACACTTTTCGAAGTTGCTTTTTTTTTTTTTTTTTCACCCCATTAATAAATTACATTCATTCATAAAAGCTTAGCATCTAAGTCTCCTTCGCTTTTTAAAACCTTTTATTTTTTTTAATCGTTTCCCCCATTAAGAATCTAATCCATTTTCTTCTAGTTTCCACCGAAGGTGGCTTCACTTTTTAATTTCTTTGTTCATTTAAGTCTTACATGACAAAAAAAATCAATGGGATTTTCTCAGTCTGAAGAAAAATTTAGAATTTTTACCGAAGCCTTCGATTTTGTTTCTACAAATTAGTTGTAAATATTAATTACATTCTCTCAGAAGGATTAATTTCTGTAACGATTACGGAAGTCGTTAAACACGTAAGAATTTTAAAATATTCTGATAATTTCAAAGAACATGCTTAAAGTAAAAGCTGTAAATAATCTAGTATTTTCTTTTAATACATCGTATATTTTATTTTTATGTACGTAACGAATACTGTAATAAATGGAGTCATATTTTGAAACCTTGTATGTACGTCTACAATACGTTTCAAAATTAATAAAATATTTGCTGATCTCGCATCGAGAACCCATAGCTGTCGAGACCAGATTTTACATCTCACATTGCATAAAAACAACACCTCGAAAACACGTTGTGTAGTATATAACAAACCACCTTCAAAACACCCGAGGCTTATTTGCTTTCTCAGCAAACAGAAGGAGTAAATAAAACTAAGTTACATATTCATTTAATCTTCTCTAACATTTCAGGCTGGCTTTTATTCATAATATTACAATAAAGATATCAGTTGAACATAATTAAAATTATATACTATTAGTCTTAAAAAAAATAGTGCAATCAAATATTTACAGTATTTAAAAAAAATTTTAACGCGTGTTAAAGTCATTGTTAAAAAGTATTAAAAGTCAAACACACTTTTAATAAATACACACTGTTAAATAAAAGGTTGAATAAAAGGTTGAAAATGGATGCCACATTAATAGGATCCGAAACGCTTCCCCTTTCCATTATGTATGTATTTTTTAAATATAACGTTAATTTTAGTGTTTGACTTAATATTTAATATTTACTGTAAATATTTAAATATTTACAAAAAAGAATAATAGTCACAATTGAATTGATACGAATGAAAACATTAATATACTTAAAGCTGTTTGAATTCATATATTAAATTGTATTCAACCCAATTTCAAACATACTTTCACTTATCTTTTAGATTTCATGTTTAATTGCTTAGTATCATTACTGCTTCTTCTTAATTACAAGTCTTTGTTTCTTATTGGTAAAGGAAATATTTTTTTTGAAAGTTGTGCGCTATTTGTTAATAGTTTAAAAAACACTGCGCCGTTATGACAATTAAAGGTGGCGCCACTATCCTGTTTGGAAAGGTTTTACATACATTGGCAATTCCAATGTTTAGAATAGATATGTTGAAAAATTATTAATAACTGGGTAATTAGTGCAATCACTATTTTTGCGTAGCATAATTTTGCAGATCACTATCCTCAACATGTTTGCTTCAAAATAACCCTTAGTTAATTTATAGGTAGATTTTTAAGAGACAAATACACAGTTGAGAAGCATTTTATCATTTTTATTTTGTGCTTGTTGTCATTTGGAACAGTCGGTTTTGTTTGTTTTTTGTTGATGTTTTGTTTAAATACAGCAATTTGCAAAATATCAGGAAATTCGCTGAAGGAATGAGGGCACTGGGTCTTACCCCAATTAGCTGAATATCTCATTCTCATTTTTTCTCTAGTAGATAAAAACTCATTTTAAGTGATACTCTCTTCTTTAAACAAATAAAACAATGAAGTATTACATCACAGGAAGCAAATTTATAGTATAGAATAATAGTTTTAAAAATAAAATCTTTTAAAAAAAAATAACAAAGAATTAATATTTAATATTCAACTTTATAGTGATACTGCATTAACGTTATGATGGTACTGCAATAGCTAAAATGTGCAACGAGGACAACTTATAAAATAGAATATAAGAATAAGAATCTAATATTACAAGATTTTCAGTTTAATTTTTTTCACTGTAAATAAAAAATAGAATTTTAAAAAAATATACCCATCTTGTTTCAACAAATACACAAAAGCAACTTGTTTCTGTGATTATGAGTTGAGCAACTTAGCTTGAAATGTGATTGGTTTTCAGAGAATGCGAGCAGCAGATCCCGTCTAAGGTGGCAGTTTAGATGGATAAGTTTTACGATTGGAGCGGTGAGTCCCGTGCATCAAGAAGACCCTAGAGATATCAGTGTTAATGTGAGGAAACCGTTTTACTGCCGTGGCTCATAACTTGCCAACCCTAATTTAAGTTAATAGTGCTATTCCTGTCAATTTCCATCCCTTCCTGCTTCGCTGCTAATTGTATACCGAGCACTTCAATGAACCTTGGAGATCTATTTCTGTAGTTTTCAATGCAATTATTCAGCAAATCAATACTTTCAGAACGTTCTCGAGTCTTGCACATCTAACACTTGGATTCAACTTTATAGTCTTCTGACTGCATTAGAATATAGTTATTTTTAAAACTTTTCAAATCAGAACACGTGAAACTTTCAGATAAAAAATATATAACAATTTTATTCATATTTTAAATATGACTGTCACTTGCTTCGAAGACCTAACAAAAGATTAAATATTTTCAGATCTAGATGATATTTCATGTTATCTATTATCAAACAATCCTACATCCTAGAAATTAAATAAGTATAAAATAGTTTACAGTGAAATATTTTGCAGAGTATTCTTGATTTAATTTTAACTTTAGGTCCTTCCACTTCCAAATTTCAGAATTTAATCACGTTTTTTAAAAGATATGAAGTTACTATAACGTTTCACTTATCCTTAGAATTCTGGAAGTTCAATTACATGAATTGTTACATTCGTATTCAACAATATTTGTTTCACTGCAAAGAATTCAACAATACCGGCCATTATGAGATTGTGGAGCAGCCACAATACCCAGAATACACTGAGGAACGCTATAAATTATAGAGTAATGCCCTGCAGAGACTTGTGTGGGAGATAAGAACGCCGTCGGCATTTTGATGGGGCGATATTTCCTATTTCATACGGGAATATCAAACCCTGCGCAAGCTGTGCTATCGAAGTAATTTTATGACTTGCAGGTTGACACAGGACGGAGTCAATCGTATCATCTAGCAATTTCATCCGACTCATAATACTCACGATCATTCGGTATATATCGAAGTACGTCACTACTTTTTATGGATCTCTTGAAGTTTTCATTTTCTGTAACATCACTATTCCAGATAAGTATCAATAGAATTTGTAAATATGAATGAGCTTTAAGCACACGTTTCACAACGAACTGAAACATTCCAGGATATACACAACTCCCACACTATTTGTCCAAATAAGATTTACTTTTTTTTATTCCATTCTATTGTCCTTAATATCTCACTATCTTTGTTCGATTAACAAGGAAGATAAATTAAAATCAAGAAATAATTTCTATGTCATTTTAAAATATTTCATTGAGTGAAAAAGCAATTTTCATGTAGATTTTTTGATGAAATCAAGGTAAACTATGATTAAGGAAAGAACAAAGGCAATGAAATTAAACAAAAGAATAGTATTTGAAATAGTGCTCGGAAGAACAATTGAAAGAAATATAAAGGTATCAATTGTTTAACTTTAAGATACAGGATTTAAATTGAAAATTTACTAATGCAGCTTGTTACATTTTTTATCTTTTTTTTTAAATTAACACCTTGTCTTTAGGTTTCCTTCACAAAAATTAATGTTTTCAATGCAGGACTGAAAATTGAAGAAATAAAAGATTAATGGTTTCAGTACAAAACCATTCTTTTGGTTAATGGTTTTAGTATATTAAAAAAACAAAAACAGATTTGATGTTTTATATTTATTATCAATATTAAGGGAGTAGTAAACTCATTCTGTTATATCGTTCTTTAGAGTTTTCTTGTGGTTACATTAAAAACTAAATGTAGTAATACAGCTTATAGAAGACAGAAGTATGAGCATGTTACAAAAAAATGGCATCTCATTGTGTTATTTCAGTTACGTACGCGTATTACGATGGCAAGTGTATGACGTCCATTGGTAAGTAGGGAAAAAATCCATTGCTTTAACTTACAATCTCAGGAATCTAATTTGTCCCGGGGTTCGTTTGTATTTTCTTTCAAAATATTGATATTCATCTTAAATTACTAATAATTTATACTGAAATAGTAAGAACATACGTATTTCATTTGAAGATTTTTCAAGGAATTAATATTCAATGTTTGGATTTGAAATTCTTAGAATCGTTACTAGGCGAAAATTCATACGATAATGAAAAAAGCCAAATTTACATACAAGACTCATACAGTATATTTAAAATTTGCTTAATTTTACTTATAGCAAGTAAAATTCGTTAACTAACCCAGTGTATAACATTGCTTTTCTTACTATTAAATTTATTAAAATATAAATGTTTATTCCTTACATTTATCGAAAGTTAATTTGAAACAAAGTCGAAGTAAATATTCTTAATATCAGGACCGATATACTCTCGAAACTTTGACCTTTTCACCATTAGAACTAATAATGGAAATTCCCTGTCCTAGAGTTAGATCTAATAGAAATCAAGCATCTTAGTTTTTTTTTTTTTATATGTGTGTGTGTGTGTGTGTTTCTTTTACTGAAACTGATCTTAGTTACTTATTTTCTAAGGAAGAGGATTTTTTTTTCCTCAATACGATCGCCTGATTCGTCTTTGAGATTAAGGATTATGAGTGGAGGGAGTCTGTTGTTGCAGTGATGTTGAGTGACAAGTTTAAAGGTCATTTCAGATGATTGCTCGAATCTTCACTGCTATTAAGGGAATCGATTTCTGCAGCCATTGTTTTTGTCTGCATCTTCAGACTTCTTTTGAAATAAGAGGGGAAAGATTTTCACTAACCAACCTTCCACGATCTCGCTTTCTCTCATTAGTAACCATTTAACGAGGGAAAAAAATATAAATGAAAAAAAATTGAAACTTAATTTGATTGACATGGGATAATGATTCAGGTTCTCCTCGAATTAACACATTGTTGAAGTTGCAACGAGTCTTTCAAAAGAAAATATTCCAAATCTTAGAACATAAAACATTCAAGTTAAATAAGTCGAAATAGAATGTGACCATACTAAGTATCCTAGGAAGCTTAAACTTAATGATCAATTAATTATAGTAATAATCAGACCCATAACTGAGAATCTAGTGATGAAAGTATCATTAGATTTAACGGTCAGATTTACAACTTAGATATTTTAGTAGGCTGAAATTTTAAAGTGCCACTATTGTTAATAAGTTTACAAGAGTCAAATTAAAATAAAGTGATACTGACACCATTTAACTATATTTATATTGTAAAGGAGATATAGCAACTAGGATTGTCTTATTTCGTGAATTAAATCATGAGGAAAAAAAAATCCCTGAAATAATCAAAATAATCCTTTAAAACTAAAACATAAAAACATCAAAATAACCACAGATGTATTATGAATTTGTAACATTGATTTCAAAACAAAACAATGAACAACTGAATTACTTTTTGTAATCTTCTAAAAATTAACTGCTACAGAAATTTCAAAACTTGATGATTCGAAGCCTCTTCTGGATGTTGTATACTAAAATAGAATTTCTAATTTAAACCAGAGTTACATTTTGATTACATTGGAGTATAATTTAATCAAAAAGTAGCTTCAGGTCGCTGCTGCGCTCTATTAATCTCAGAGGATCCGTATAATAATTGTTTCGACATTGGAAACATGGCAGAAAAGCAACGCAGTATTTAAAGCATCAGATGAAATTGTGTGGGATTATGGATGGTTAATATATCAGTCAGCACAGGAGATTAAAGTAATAATATCCTTATTCCAATCTACATTTATAAAAGGTGATAAGAGATCACTACTTTCCGCTTGGAGATAATTTCCCACCAAAGCATGATTGGAATTAATGGTATCAAGAGAAAACAATTGATAAACTAAAGATAAACAAAGGTGTGGTTTAAAAACCATGAATATTTATGCTAACAAACAAGTCTTTACCAGATGTTAACCTCATAAAAGATACCCATTTTATGTATTTTACATCGGTATGTTTGATTTTTTTTTTTATTGCTTTGACTGTAATTACAAGCGGTGTTAAAAAGAAATAAAACAAATACTGATTTTTTTTTCTTCATTTATGAAAAGTGAACTGAAATGGTAAACAGTTCTCTAAAATCTTACATTTACTTTTATCTGCAAGTTGATTTAAGTAATATATAACTTATCAATGCCATTACGATGTTATACGCCTATTACAAAGTGCAATAAATGGATACTATTGTTCTTAAAACTTCAACTCAGCACAAAATTTGTCTTAGAAAACTTTAGAAGTACAGATGTAGTGAAAATGCAATTAAGCAAGTGTTAATATATTAACAATTCGTTAATATACTTGAAGTGTAGAAGTTTTTTTGCACTTTTTATACATCTGAAAAAAAATATTGATTTCTCCATCCCAGCAACTACACTACCGAAGTCTATATACAGGCTTAAAAAAATTAAATATTTAAATATCAGATATTTTAACCTTACATTTCATTTGGAATAAATTAAACCTTTAAAATATTGTTACGGAACAATCTCCAATTTCTTTTTACAATTTGCTAACACAAAGCTGGTATCTACCTATATAAAAAGAAAAGTCCTGACTCACTGACTCATCAACGCCCAGCCCAAACCCTTGGACGCTGAAATGTTGCACAAGGATCCCTTTATGATGTAGACAATGAATAAGGCCGGATTTTTCGAAATTCCTACGGGATAGGGAATAAAGAGGATTTATATTTTCGCTTTAAAGTTGTCTTAACGATATATAGGTGTGCGGCGCCAACCCACAATACATCCGAGTTATCCGGAGAAGGCCTGGGAACTCGTATATTTTCCGATCTCGATATTAATTTCCTAAATAAAGATTTTTTTTTTTTATGTTATGTATGCAAGGTTTCCGGAGCGAAGTGACGATACCCGGCTAGTTATATATATTTTTAAGTTAGCCCTCTACATTGGACAGTATTATTCCTTATCAGAAAATTCAAGAAATCGTTCAACCAAAATTGAATATTTACTTACACATTACAGTTTCCCTTAAAATAATGTTAAATAAGGAGTTTTTTTAAGTGCAAGGCATGCAGTGATATTTTGTGATTAGTATTCAATAAGGCAAGGTAATATTTAAGCATTCTAATTCAATTTATATATTGGTATTATAATATATAATACCAATTAATGTTCCAGTAAATAATGTACAAAAGCCTATCTTTTCAATGATTGTCAACCTATTAAACAACTTGGAAAATTTGGTCAACGATGAAGCGATGAATGCATCTCCGCATTAAAATTTTATAATTTTATTAAAAGTTTGAGTTTTAATAGTAATAATAAAAGGAGATAAAGTAAGAACTCATTACGACAAGAAGTCCCCAATATAAAATTAATGGTTGTCATTAGATTGGAATTCTCCGAACTTCCCACATCCAAGAAGATCATTTCAAGTTTAAGAGATGATTACAGTATTCTCTTCATAACTGAACGACATAATAACGTTCAGTTTATTATATGATTGATCGCTCCAGGAGGATTTACGACAGACAGTAGCATCTGTATTGCAAGATATACTTGGATTTCATTATTTTAATAGACGTGGAATAGAAATAAGCCATTCTCCATTTTGACTTGAATGTGGTAATAAAGGTATATGAGGTTATCTCAACGCAGAAAATTCTAAGGATATATTGAAATTGCGTTACATCTGAATTACAGTACAAGATATCGTATGTTAAAACAATGCCAAAGAATTTGATTTAATTTATTCTTTAAATTATAAAGTTTTAAGTTTTAAACTTTAATTTTAAAGAAAAAATTAAAAATCTTTGAAATAAATGTACGTAACATTGATTTTTCCAAAAATGCATAAACAGGAATCAAACAGCACATCGCTTCGCAAAAAATTTATACAGTAAATTCACCTTACAAGCAAGGATTATCAAGATAATACGTAAAACATTGGAAAGAAAAGTATTTTTAGGCACCGACTTCGGATCAAGTTTTTCTGTGATTCTGAATCTTACGAGCGGAAATAAAACTTACATCAATGTTCTGTTTGAACTGTCAGTTGGAATTTCGGCAACTATGTTTTTTTAGCTAAAAAGTTTACAGTTAAAAAGTCCCTACTTTTGATGCAACTAATGTAAGTGCCATGAGCCCTCGCGTTGGAGAAAAGGAAGAAAAAAACACCTTTATTTAACATTTCAAATTTACACTTTTAGGGCATTGCCTGATTATTAGTACTGTAAATGTGGAAATTAGTATTGACAATTTGTATTCTATTGCTAACTTGTCCATTTTATTTGTATTGAAGCTTTGAAGTTATTAACTACTGAATTGAAGAAACTAAAAAAAATGTAACTTATTAAAACCGGAACACTGTTACATTATGTTGTTGTTTTTTTAAAGAAAAAAAAACGGTATGGTTAAAAAAGTCTTTGTGCATTTTCAAGATATTGCGAAAACAAATTGCACACAAACTTTGTAACCAATCTAGTTTAACAACAGACTCCTTCATGAGTAACAAATGAAGACTACAGGGAAACTACTTTTTATGAACGTCTTTATGGAACTTACTACGACTTTCCTCTGAACTGCAGAAACTTTTGATAGTGCGGTCTCTTTGATAGTAAAAAATTTAACCTCTTTCTTGCGGAAATAACGATAATACCTAAAATAAAAACAGAGCCAAGTTTTATGTTCAGAACATGTTCTACATCTTTTAATGTTTTTTTTCTTTTTTTTTTTTTTCCTTGAAGAGATTCTAACTAAACTTCTTTCTTTGATCTCGTCTCGACATTTATCTCTTCCTGCCTTTTTCTTTTTACCCACTGACCTCTTCACTCTCCCCTCATCATCAATGGTCCAAGCCCTGAGATCACCATCATAATCCCGTGGTTGCCATGGTAATTTCCATCCTATTACGAGATCGGGGAGGTGGTTAGAAAAGAGGGGGTTTCATTCGAGGACTTGCGAGTCACTTTTTACCAAGGGAGACGAAGCAAATCTACAAGAAAAGATCTTTTTACTTGAGGGAGACAGGAAGATTGAACGTTTTAAAAAAAGATTTGGGGAAAGATTCAAGCTGCTCTTATTTCACTCAAAAACCAAATCAAGGTTTAAATAGTTTCCAAGTCATTTACCGATTCTAAACCAGCAAACCAGAAATATATTTATTAAATAAAAATAAAAAGCACAAACAATGCAAAACAATTTAACAATTTTACCATTATACGAATTAAATAAAATATTTTTTTGTTTAAATCAATGATTTTTTTTTTTTAGTTCTTGTTTTGAACAAATGGTAATTGAATTTTGAAAATCACGTTAACTAAGATTTTTGTTACTGTATTATTTATTTCAATTAAATTTCTAAAATACTTTTTTCAACTTAGTTTTATTTTTTATATTACAATGGATGAGATTCTTCACCAATATTTTGGTTATGAATTAACACTAACATCAAGCGCTGTTTTAAAACGTCTTTAGATTAACTTATTTTAAATTAGGTAAATTAGGATTACAAACTTAGAAACTATTTAGGTCATAAGGAATTTAATGATACGTTTCCTCTCCAATGATTTTATGTATTGATCCAAGTGAATTTCGTATTTGGACAAACTGATAGATGAATGAGATTTATTTCATCTATTCTATCTGTAAGGAGAGGAGCCTGATGCTAAGCAAATAAAGCTAAAGCACAAGATCCTAAATATATGTATATAACGACTGCATGACAGCAACCAAATTTGGAAGACAGCTCCATTATTTTTATTTAATTCAATCTAGTGTCAGGAGTTACATATAGGGTTTGCTATCTTTTGAGAATAAAAAATAGAAATCTCGAATTTATCATTACAGTAGAACCCCTCTCGTCCGACCTCGGCTGGTCCGCCACTCCGGTTGATCCGACCGTGCTCGAGCCGGCCGAACTTGTCCCTGACTCGTCGGTGACTCACCACCCTTCGCGCCATTGTGTTGTTTACTTGCATATACAGTGACTGTAGATGGTGAAAACGCTCTTAAGAATCGCAAAACATTGAATAAGCCTAAACTTGAACTGCTTAACAACGCAGTAAATTCGTATATTTTTCTGTATTGTCTGATAATCCGACCTTTTTTGCGTTCCGACCATACCCCCCAGTCCCAAAGGTGACGGATTAGAGAGGTTCTACTGTATATTGTTCACAGAAACTAAAAATAACCAGCTACACCAAATAAAAAACCTTTTAAACTAAATCTAAAATTTGAATAGTAGCTTCACAAACAGACTTTCTGCCACAGAATGAAAACTGATTAAAACTATAAATTTGAAATTTAAGAGTTGCAATTACAAGTTAAAATTTTTTCAGCAGTAGCATAAATGCCATTAAAAAGATTGGATAATGGGGAGTCTTTCACCGTAGCAAAGGATTTTATAGAAATAACTTTCACATTTAAAATTACGTTAAATAGAATCTACAAGAAATATTAATTGAAATTAGTTGAGCTGCGTCTGTAACGTTCGAAAACCATCTTCCTTCAATTGTCAACAAAGCTTATAGATTAAGTCATTTTTTTCTCAATTTTGAAGTCAAATTTTGGGGACAAAATTCTTATTAATGGACAAGAAAATTGGCCAATCATTTTAGCTCAATGCAGTAGCGATCGCATAATGCCCCACGGGTTCTACACACACCGAATGTTAAAATCTCGGAAACTTCACAACTTTAAAACCCCACAGAAAAAAAAATAGAAGCTTTCCATAGATTTGACAGATATTATAATAAAAATAGACCAAGCATCGTAGAAATATACCAATAATTATTTCAAGATCAGAAAAGTAAAATTGGTTTCATATAACTATTTCAGATAATAATTCTAGTTGAAGTCAATATAAAAAAAAAAAAAAAAAATGGAGAAATAATTTATAATATCAGATTTAAATAAAACTTACAAATTAAGATGAAATTCTAGAAGGAACCTATAACTTCAGAATCTCAAGCTAGAAACGAGTTCTCAACGGCTATGAGCTAATCTTGACAAGACCTCTTTAACGAGATCCTGTCTCTAGCATACGTCGTTCCCGAGATATGGATTTCTCGCGACGGACGGACAGACAGAGCGAGGATATAAGACTTTTCCTGCTATGAGTTACACTCTTTGTAGAAGCCTAAAATGGTACATACATCTGCATTTCAAATTTACTAAATTAAAAAAATATGGACGATCTTTTTTTCCACTGGAATCTTCTGGAATGCAAGTGAAGGCTTTTGAAATCTGCACAGTTGCCAGTTTCGAAAGAAATATTCTTTTCTTCTGTCTTCATGAAGGATTAAGGAGATTACGTGCTAATGCACGTTTAAGAAAAAAATCAGCCAACAAATACTTTAAGCCAAAAAAGTTGAACATTTTTAATTAAGTTTTCCATTAAAATCAAATAAATGATTCATTAAGATAAACATTCAGAAAACCACATTTTTGTTTAATGTTTAAGAGTTGGAAAAACATTGCATTTAAATTTTATATATTCCACGAATAAATCTAAGATAAATTTATTACAATATTTATCTTTCCATTTTGAAATAAGTTTTTCTTTTTTTCAAAACACGAGTTTTAAATATTTTTCTAATGTATCTATGACTATTGTAAAAGAATCTTCCCTTTAAGCGCAATTGTTTGTCCTTTATTTCAAATAACGCAATTGTAAACATCTCACTACAGCAGAAGTAATACTTTAATGCTACATTAAATTTCAAAAGTCGTGACAGTTCAACCACAGTTTCGGATTAGTAGAATTTAATCTTCAAAATAAAGAAATCGGACAAATAATTTATTAGTCAACTCGAAGTTGAACTTATTATAGATCTGCATTTTGTCTTAAAACATACTGAAACAAGAAAACTTCAAACTAGCAGTTCCAAAACAATTTTAGATAATTCTCATTTAATTTCCTTTAATAACTGCCTATTACTTCAATGAATGTTTTATAAAAATAAAATCATTTCTTTACCTTGTGTTGAATTCTTTTCTTCAACTATCTTAAAGAGCCTTATTGTAAATCAAAACAGGGTTCTTACCTGAAACAAAGATTAATAGGAATATTTTAATTATCTTTCATAAAATCAGTTTAAATGTTACATTAATAAATCTGATGAATTTATTTTCCTGAAATGACAATACTTAAATTTCTTAAAAGAACATTAAAACTTTGAATATTAGCATGAACATGGTCAAGTATAAAGAATTTCGGATGAAAAACTTTAAATTCGGAAGAAGACACCTGCTGTAAAATACTTAAAAAAATTAAGTTTAATTTAAGAAGCAGTTTTTTTCTAAAGCTGATCTAAGCAGTTAAAGTAGATGTTTTAAGATACTAAATTCTAAATTTCAAAAATATTGCAAAGTTTCTACGTAAATTCAGCTTCTTTCAAAAAAAGCTAAATTTGAAACATGAAATTTGAAAACTGCTTCTTACATTAAACTTAATTTTTTTAAGTATTTTACAGCAAGTGTCGTCATCCGAATTTAGCATGTTTTTCAGCCGAAATTATTCTTTGTACTTGAATATGGATATTAACAGTTAATTGATGACAATGAACTGAAATATTTCGTTTGTTGCTTAAAATTGTGTGCTGCATTATAAGATATTTTAATGCAAGAAACTGACGGAGAAAATAATTTCATGTTAATAAACCTACAAGACAAAAAAAAAAAAAATAACCTAGCCAAAAAATAACAAAATAACCAACATCAAATACCTATATTCTAAAATACTTCCTCAAAACCAAGATAAGCAATATACCAACTGAATAGAACTACTTTTATTTGTTTTAGTCTTTCCCTTTCAACACATACGAGAAAATAGCTTTCTTTATATTTTGTGTGGAACCAAATTTCATTTAAATTTTTACTTTACAGAGCTAATTTTTTTAACCATGTGAAATATTTTTATTAAAAAAATAGAAGCAATATTGTAAACAATTAGTAATTCGTCTACACAGATCTGTAACGTAACTGACCCAGAATAAAGGCAGAATAAGTAACTTATTTCAAACCATCCAGCGATGTTTGAAAAATGTTGATATCCAAATTGTGCTGTAATGAAGATAGAATGAAGACTTTTGATGTTGCTTTAAAATAAAGGAACGATTACAAAAAGTAATGTCTTCAATTCTTAATTCGTGGCTAAGTTTAGTGATATTCAGTTTCATGGCCAAGTGGGGATGGAAAATGTTTCTCTTAAAATCTACAGAAATTTGGAACCAACTAGACTTAAGGTACTCAGTTCCAAATGTGTCCAAGTTGCTCTGTTTCATTCGATCCAAGACATCAAAGCTTTCCTTTCCACAGAGGAAACAACTTTCAACTCTTGTCTTTGGGGAATGCACAAGGCATTTCTCTCTCTTTCCGATTTTCAACGGAAGTTAATTCCCTGTGGCAAAGGATAAGCCTTTTGGGTGAAATCAATGGAATAGATCACAGGAATCCATGCATTTGCTCAAGACTCAGCGAAAATCAATCATTCTTCCTAAACGATGAGAGGAAACTTGTCTTAAAATGTTAATTTGAAGAAGAAACAAAGACACTGCCTGAGGTAATTCTGCAGTCTGTTATTTTAATTTGAAAGATCAAATACTGGGAGTTTTATTCATTTTACTAGAAGATGTTTATAGAATTTATTCAGTTAAACTGTCATTACAAAATAAACAGCAACTAAGTAGAAAAATCTTGACAAAGGAAAATTAAATACGAATTTAATTCATCAATAAGAATTTCACATTCTTTAAATTGAATTGACAGACATTTTCTATTGCCCTCGACAATTGCATCTTTATTAAAAAGCAAGAGTTTTTAAAAGATATCTTTAATTTCGATTTAAGGTGGTACATTTCCGAAAAAAAGTTTTTTTAAAATGGAAAAATTAAATGTTAGAAATTTTCCATATAAAACGACAATTTGCGATTGTTGGACTATTTTGTACATTGTATACAGAGCGAGATGAAATCTTTAGAGTCAATGTGTATTATTTGTTTATGTCAATTTTGAGGAAAGAATTAGAATTGTTTTCAATATTCAAAATTAATGACTAATGATACTATAATGAAATTCTACTTTTAAATCCTAAGAATATTAACAATTAAAACAGAATGTTACTGTAAAATCAGCATCAAAATTTGATTGTAAATATGATTATATTACAATTGCACTCTTGTACAGGAACGTATTGGAAAAGTCCACTTTTAGGAAAAAGGTGGAAATGGTAGGGAGTGTCTACTTCCATTTTTATCACATTCTTTTCCTCTCTGATCTACTGCTATTGTGAAAAGTCCAGCGGACAAATTTTCAATTTTTTTTCTGCTTCACGTGTCGTATTATCCTAGATGGAAGAGGCATTCAGAGGAAACTCAATAAATCTCGTGGAATTCCTTCTGGAAAAAAGGGAAGATGAGTTTATTGTGGTTTCGTTTTTTCTCTTTGTAAGAAAAAAAAGAAGTTATTAGTCACTAGGTGTGATGTCATAATTTTCTTCCTTTTGCCAAAAGGGGGAAACATTTTTCTGAGCTGATTCCGATGAAAATTTGCCGATAAAAGTTGTCTAGTTTCAAAAAGAAAAAAAAAAGGAAAGACTGCTAAATGGAGCTGAACAAGGAAAAAGGCATTCGTGTCGAAAGATAAGCCTTCCTCTTCACACCTTCGTAAATTCCTCCGATTTGCACTTCAACAAGAAATAAGTGTTTTTGAAGGATAGACCTAAGACATCCTAATCGTTGTTTGAAAATTATTTCAATCTTAAATATACATTTACATTTATTTCTCATAGTAATTAATAATATATGCCGTAAGTATTGCTTGGGGTTTTACTAAATTTTATTGATTGTTAAGTTATCATATGCAAAGAATCTAAATCTTTGTGTTGAAGAGGAGTTCCGCGGAAGAACTCGAAAGGCTCCTAAGTATTTTTAAATGTTTTAAGTGCTGTTTTTTTTTATCATAATTTTTAGTTAAGTCATTTTCGCACACGTAAAAACTATTTTAAAATCTCTAAATCCTTACTATTTATGTATTTCAATGAATACTGGTCTAACGTTAGTACTTCTCTTTTTACTATTTAACTACCCAATTACTGCATTATTTTTAAATATTTCAGTAGGGCTTTCAGTTGTATAGAAAACCGTAGGTTGGATGTTAAGTTCCAAGGGGAAGCTTCTTCACAAGGACCGTTGGTAACCTGGTTATCACTTGAATTCGACATTGTATTAGGATATCTCAATATCAATATTTTTTTCACTTCAAATTTACAATGCAATGGTTCCTATTTCATATTAGGAAGTTTGAAGTGTATAGTAGATTTTCTATTTCGTTGCAATTTATATTTTGTTTTGTTTTTTGTTTTGTTTTCAAATCTTTTTATAATTTGCCAAACAAATTATCTGGAGTAATATTTTTTTTAATATTTTTTACGGGTAACAACTCGAGAAAAATTTAAGGAAACTATTGAATATGCTTTAAAAAAACCTATTTTAAAATAAAACACGTTATTGATTCATTTAAGGTTTTACCTAATCGTAATCAGAAGAAACTTACGATGAGAATAAAACTTACTTCGTCATTTCCAAATTCTACTGTTGCTATATTACAGGCAAATGAAATATTGCTCAAAAAAAAAATTAAGAAATCTTTCATTTATTCCATCTTATAATACTAATTAAATTTCTTTAAATGAACGTCGATTTGCAGAGATTTTATGAGTCATTAATACTGAAATCTATTTTTCTTAATTACTAACACTTAAATCACTTGAGAAAATTCAAATGAAAAAAACTTTTTTTTAAAATTGAATAAATTGAAAGTAAGTTTTTCAAAACATTTCTCCCAAACTTCATTGAGTTTCTTTCCACCGAATGAAATATCTTGAAAATCTTTCGAGAATTGCAAAATTTTTGGTGAGTTTTCAATATGATTTTTCACAAAAAAAAAAAAAAAAAAAAAATCGAAAACCTCGACTCGCTGAGAAATGAAATTTCAAAACTGATACAAAAAGTAATTCTAAAAAGGAAAGTTCTTTCCGGAACATGTGACCTTAGATTTACACTATCTCTTTTGGTGTTTTATTCTATATCTCCGCGGGCGAATCTTATTTCTTTGTTTGTGGTGAAACATCCAATGACAGCAACACCTCAGTGAGCCTCAAATGTCCAATAGTGAAGAAAAGGGAGAGGGCTAATGGAACGCAAGGTTTCAACAGAAAACGAGGTGGCGATCGAGGTTATGACTGCCAGGATGTAGCCCAAAAAAACATTTGCTCCATTTCCAAACCCTAGTCGGCGTTTCCAAGCCCCAGCAACTAAATAAATAGAAATAAAAGTCTCCTCAAGAGAAGAAAAAAAGGAAAGCAATAGAAAAGCAGCAATAAAGCTTTCACAGCGAAGCATGGATTAAAGGGGTAACACATGGAGATTGAAATGGGCTGATATTGAGGGCGGCTTTTAACTCAATTCCACTATAAAATTCCAAGTAAGTGATATAAATTCAAACAGTCAATTTATTCTTTGTTTACATTTTGAGTTGAGCCAAGAGATACGTGGAAAGAAAAATAGAATTGACACATTTAGAAAATATTGACAGCCAATGAAAAATGCTAAAATTTATTAAATTTCCTTCAATCCCTTTACATATGGGAAGGAAATTATTATTAATGACATTAAAAATAAATCAACTGATACTTCTATTGCATCTTCGTCTTATTGCATGTTTACACTTGATTCCTCTTCATATTAGAAAAATTAGACGAGAAAAATTTTTTAACCAAGAAATATCTGGAATAACTGAAACTAATCCATTTAGGTGGGAACCAGCGGAGTAGAAAATACAGATTAAGAAACTATCTTAGTCAAATCGCAAATGGAGCACAAACGGGTAATAAAATTATTAGTTTCATCACTTAATTATGGGTAAATAATCAAATTCGATAAAAGAATAATAGCTTGTAGGCAAGTTATAGCTAACAATAATTAAAACATTAACTATCTATACATTAACTAAATATCTGTATATTTAGTAACTATTTTAATTTAATGTTGACTAGATGTTATTTTGATATTGATCGGAATTCAAAAACTACTCATTTCTATTCATTAATATATTTAATAATTATTTATTAAGATATTCCCTTCAAGTCTTATGTTGTTAATTCATTAAATAAAAACATATGTTCTTTAATATCAATATTGTAACAGTTTATATGTAAATATTTTTACACATCATTTGTATTTTTGTAGAAATTATCTGTATATATTATTCATTTTAATCTTTACGTTATTTTAAATCATTCGTTTTCCTAATTATTGATGTTCTGTTTATTTTTAAATTCTTTTCCGTTACAGCCGTTTAATTAGTTATTTAATTTAAAATCATTATGTCCAATCACTAAGTATATTTTTAATAACTTATCCAATGAAATTCAACTTTGTAAAATCTATAAAAACCGATGTTTTGTTTAATAAATTCAGTTCCAAAACTTGACTCGTTGTTTCTTCTCTCCTAAAAGACTCCCACAAACACTATTACATTCTCTTATGCACAGAACATCCATAATGCTGAACCCTGTAGTTGATATTTTGTGGCACGTAGAAGGGAAGGTTAGAATCATCCGTGTTAAATTTGATGCCAAATAAAAATAAAGTTCTAAAAGTTAGAGATATTATTATTAAACCATTCATAAGCTATCGGAAGTAGAGAATTTTTTTTAAAATAGGTATTGTTATTGGATATAATTCTGTTTTTGTTTGAATAAGGATGTTCATTTACGAGCTTTGAGTTATACATTGAAAATTAAAAGTTTTAAATATAAGTTATGGCATTTTATTAATTTGTAATGAGATGTAAAATATTAACAAATTCTTATAGCGGTAGAGGAAAAAGAATTTTCCTGTTCTCATTATGATCTCTCTGCAAAAGAGAATGAAATATTGATAATGAAGAAGGTATTAAAAGAATGTTTTTACAAACTCCGATATTTCGAAAATAGCTAAAAATACGATAGACTATCAATTATTCCTTATGCATAATAGCAGCAAATTAGCAGCCCCCACTGTTCAAATGAGATCGTGCGTTTGATTTCGATAATTAAAGCAGAAAATGCATTCTAGTAGAAATTAGTATTATAATTCCGTGATGTAAAATTATTTTCATATATTTCTGAAAAAATCCTATATACACGAGCATTCCTACTCACTATTTCCGAAAATCAATATTAAAGTCTCTTGCTTTATTCCACTTATCAATGAAAAATTCTAAATACGTTAACTTAATGTTAAAATCCAAACTCTACCGTAACATCATAAAATCGTGAGAATACAGGATAGTTCCAGAAAAGTACATTACAATTTCTAAAAGATTGATTTTCTCTTTCTCTTTGCTTTTTTTTTAGTCTATTTCTAACCCATGCTTTGTTCACTGGTATCTTTTTCCGTTTCAAAATGGATTTCACCTCGGGAAATCGCCAAAGTTGAATGAGTTTATTATGGAGGTTGTTTTTTTGGGTTTCACAGAAACCGCCATCAAAACTGTCACACAAGAAAAATACTAGACTATTTCTCAACAGGGACCGTTGTACAGACAGAATAAATCGCCTCATTTTTCCACCATTTTATAGAACTGAACAAAACATTTTAAAAAGACTCTGTAATAATAATGTCTTCTTGTGTGATGGACGAAGTTTGAAGAAAACAAACCATGATTCAAAAGAAATTTGGAATTTTTGTTCTTTTATTGTAAAATGCCTTCAAATAAAATTGAATCGATAATAGAGATTTGCAAATTTAAACTTTTCATCTGAGTTTTATATACTGTAGTTGTATTGAACCCGAAAATAAAATCCATTTTTTCTAAAATCATTGATTTTTAGCGAAAGATTAATAGTTTAATAATTCAGTTTTATATATTTTACGAAAAAAATAATTTTTTCCATAATGGAAAACATTTTAAATATAATCAAAACGAAACAGTACAAATATTTCACTGTAATATTGTGCAAATTTAATGTTTTTCTGTGACAATTCTTGTCCCTTCTTTGCAAACACGAAAAATTAAATTCGCACAAACACGAAAAATTAAATAAAATCAATAAATGATAGCAATTTGCTGGTAGATTTTGGATTTATAATACTAATATTGACTTGAAAATAAATTCATGACAGACTAATTTATTACGTGCTCAAGGATGTTTTTTATTTGTCAATCGTCAGATAAAGTTGATTTAAAAGATAAAACTTCTCTCACTACAGACCAATGTGGCCCTTCGAGTGAAACGTCTGGAAGTAAGGCTCCAGGCGTTGCGGGACCTCAAGCCATAAGTTGAGGTCGGGTGGTCAGACCGACGCCCGCCGTCTTTAATTCCCAGTAAAGAAACCCAAACCTTATTTTATTTAGGTCTCGAGGAGAAACATCCAGAGAATATATGTAGCTCCCAGTTAACCTTATTGAATGCTCTACGAGGTGATAAGACAAAAGTTAAGGCAGCCAATTGAATTTAAAATATGTTCTCGTGTAAATGATGAAAATATCAATTCAAGCAGTTTACACATGAAAAATTTATGATTTAGAATACATAATTGATTCTTGATTATCTTTTGAATCAATCGAAGGAAGTTTGAATTACTAGTTCCTTCGAGTTTCATGACATATTTACCTGCACGATCTGCTTAATGAAAACACACCTTCTACAAATAGTTATTGTACAAATAATATCCCTAAATGTGTACCTCTGCCTCCTATTTCAAAAGCCCGATTTGTTGGTAGTTATTGTAAACAGGTGCAAGTCAATACTTAAGATGCCAACTAGATCAAACAATTCCTTAGCAGATACTTTTAGCTAAGATAAAATAAATATTTAGATACATGTTTAATTTAAATAAAACTTAAACTTTTAATTACTTAATGTCAAACAGCAAATAGGCCAAATTATTTAGAGTTTAAAATCTTACCACGGATTTGTTTAAACAATCGAGCTCGAAAGGCAGGTTCGGTTTGTTTGTTGTTGTTGTTGTTGTTGAGTAAAACAGTGAATTTGTAAATCAATATTCTATTTATTCATAATTTAATATAAAAAATTAAAAATAAAATTAATATAAAAAAAATTTTTAATATGGATATTTAATTTCTTTAAAAGCACGATTTTCTCGAAAGAATATTGTGTTATGTATCCGAATCATCTATTAAAATACTGTATAAATAATGCTTTAAATAATATTGGAGTTATTCAAGAAATTAACCTAATAAGATCTCCAATATTTGCAGAAAAATATTTTCATTATTTAGTACATTGGAGATTCCATTATGTTCAAATGTTTTAATTACTGTGCAATTTTCAAGTCCCCTGCATCCGCCAAACTGTATTGCTATGTTTAAGAAATCAATTTTTAATATAAAAAATTGGAAAAACTTAATTTTTTTTCCTTTGAACCAAATGGAGTTTAACGTCTTTGAAGATGTAAAATGTCTGCTTCGCTTTCTCAAGTCCTTAAGAAAAGGAACCCAAAAGTTCGAATTCATCCAAGATTCAGTCTATTTGTAAAAGAAAAAAAAGTAGGTGTTGTGGCTTTGCTTCCTTCTCCTGCAACTGCTTTGAAATCAGGATTCAAACTATGGAACGCTTATGCGGACACATTTTTTCCGGGTTTTTTTTTTTTTTTTCCCTCTTTCCCTCTCGAAGAATAACAATGAAAACGTGGAACGAATAAAGTTGTAAATCCTTTCAAATTCCTAAGCTTTAGCTCGAATGAAATAAAAAATGAACTTTAAAAAAAAATAAGTAATAGAAAAAGTCCTAATTATTGTTATTAATTCTCATTTTAATAGTTCTTTTTCAAATCTTCAAATAAATCCGTAATGAAAGATGTCACTAAAATTTTAAATACATCGCACATTTAATTCTACAAATTGGCAAAAAATAGTCAATTCGTACGCTATTTTTATTTATTTTTTTTTTCTTTTGGAAAAATCAGTAAAATCGTGAAAAGTTTAATAACAAGATTGTTTATCTTAAGTGATATTTTTCTCAATTTATTTTTTTTGAAATAAATTTTGGAATCATAATGCTTACTTTATTTCAAAACAAATATAAACTCTCCTGAAATGGCCAATATTTCGTCAATCGAACTGATACTTTTTCGAGGTCTCAAATGTAAAGAAACTAAAAATATACAAAATAAATAAGAGAGGAGAAAGAAAAGAATCTTTACCTCTCTCCAAACATTACAAAAATATAACAATATAACAATCAGTCTTCACACTATATCGTGTCTTTGTTGCAAAATAAATCATAATTAATAACCAAAACAAAAGATATTTATTGGGAAAAACAAATCATTGTTGGGAAAATGTGATTAATTAAACTTTAAAATTTCATTTAATTTCTTATTTTTCTTTAAAAATTTTCTGAAAAAGCCTAATGTAATTTCATTAGCTCTAAGATTTTTGTCTTTGTTGAAACACTTGCAACAATTTATCGTGCATGATTCTAAAATTTCCCTCATATGTCTATCAGTAGATTCAAAATTGACATACATAAAAAAAGGATCTGGGTTATGATTAAAATTTAAGCAGTGTTCAGCCCTGTCAGATAGATTTGTGTGTTTATTTTCGTATGCTTTGACATGTTCATTAAGCCTCTCTTATTTAGAGTGCGACCTGTAATTCCAATATAGTCCCCTATCTCGTTCTCTTTGCAGTCTCTACAACGTAATAAACACCCATCTTACATAATATCTTCTTTTCAATCAATCTTTTCTTAAATAAAACTCTGTCTTTGTAACAAACTAAATTAACATTATTATTCTTACAAACTTCTTTGATGTTTCTGTTGATCTTTAATCCTATTGGTAATTTTACTGTTCTAAAACCTTTATCTTTGGAGACATTCCTATCTTTGATAATGTTTTTCTTTTTTTTTTTTTTCAGATGTCACCTAGTAATACACTGGGTCTCAACATTTTAATGTGTTAAATAAGTTTTTTATTTAAGTTAACTATAAAAATTTTCTTTCCCTGAAAACTAGAATTCCTTCTAATGATTTTCGTTTGAAAGAATTTATAGAAAACTAAGAAACGTTATTTACAAATGCAGAATACCTTAAAACTTGCAAAGCTTTGCGATAGTTACCAGACAGCTTACAGTCAGAAACAGTAATTCTGAAGGAAGGTGATTTTTTTTAAAAAAATCCAATTTTGGACTTTGATACAGATTCCAGACCTATAATAAATTTCAAATAAGGAGCCATAAAGTTAAGGTTAGTCATTGCTAGCAGTGAGTTTGTTTCTTAGATGTGGCACAGATTTTAATATGGTACAGTTTAGCCAAAGATGCTCTTTTGAACCAATAAAATCAACCCAATCAACCATTTCATTGTAAAGAGTTTTAATAGCGCGGGAGTGACTTAGGCTTAACTCCTGCACCAGGAACAAAGAAATTAAGAATAGACAAATGAAAGAAAGCGTAACACTCATCTTTTTCCCTGTCAGTCTCCCTTTCAGTGACTCAATTTTCTCAATCCATAACAAATCATTGAAGTCTATTCGGGATTCGAACCAAGGTCCTGGCATATCAGGCATAAGGTGGGCTACTCTGCTCTGCCAGAACGAACAGTGTAGAATTGCAAAACTCCCTTTAATCCATTTTAATACATAAAAATAAATAGCTACTTATTAAATGATTTATATTCCATCTGGAATTATACTTTCAAGTAAACAAAAACAGAAATATTTTTGTTTCATTTAAGAATTAAAAATAGAATGAAATTTGCAGTATTGTTAATTGTACTCTTTACTCAACAAATTCTTAATTGCCTCATTCAATTCAAAATCACGTTTTCATTAAAATTCGTATTTGTTTAACAGATCCATTATTGTTTTTCCACAAGAATACCAATGACTTTATTTTATTTACGTGAATGTTTAATGATTGAGGAAATTTAACACAAATCCAAATTCCAATTGATACTTTTGTGTGCGATTGTCAACAGCGACACCCTGTGTAATAATCATTATGTTCTTCTGTTGAAAGGAATTTCAAATTACAATAATTAACTCCAGGTAAACAATATTGAATTCACAATGATGATCAGTGAATGTCTATTCTGGCGTTATTGTAGGTTGTCAAGCCCCTTTTTCTTGTTTCTGTAAATTCTTGTTCTCTAATCAGACACTGGTTCATTACTTATTGAAGAGGCTGCAATTTCACACAGCACTGCACTAACATCATTAGTGATGCTACAAACAACGGCTCCTGGTGCCTTCCTTCCCTCTGCTTGGAGCTTTCTCGTGAGGTATTTGTCTTTGAATGCGCAACACACAACTCCCTCGAAAGACATTGCCTAAGACGAAATTTGCAAATATTTTTGAAGCTGATGATTAAAAAGAAAAAAAAAAAAGAATATAAGGGATTTAAAGATATTCAAGGAAAATTCCTCCAATAAAAAAACTAATTATTTCGTAAATTAAGTCTGCTTATTCTTAACAAGTAGCAATTTACTCAAGATTTTAACCAAGCTTACAACAAATAAGGATTTACTCCAATTTGTTCTTAGAAATTTTTCAACTCGTAATCCCATTCAACTTTTGGACTTTATTTCCTTTCAAAATATTGTTTAGATTAAATGACAAGACTGAAAATATTGTTTTTTTGGATTTCAAAACAATTATCATTTAGAATATTGTAATAAGATTTCAGTTAATGAAAGTAATTTTGAGATTATGTTTTGAATATTAGAAAATCATTTACTTATAACCAAAGAACTAACGTAAACCAAAAAAGGTGTGAAAACTAATATTCTCACTAAATGAAAGGGCCTTGAATTCCTTTTGAAAGGTCATAAAACCAAAGTGCAGAATTCAACACTTTCTCAAATTACAAAAATTAACAGTTACCCAAATGAATACCGAATAACTCAATTGGACAATATCACTATAATTGTCCTGTAAAGCAATAAAGGGGAAAAAAAGTTCTTTTTTAAAAAATATATATACTTTGAGACAATGGTACCAAGATTGTGGTAAAGGAATTGTGTCTATTCTTATTAAAATTAATCATTTTAATGTTTTCGTTAGAAAACAAACTTAACATTCTCTCAATCAGCAGGCGGGGGAAAAAAAAACAAAAATACAGATAATCCAAATTAAACTTTTATATTTAGTTGCCACTAGATTAAAGTGCATTGAGTATCAATGGAAGATTAGAGTAATTAAGTTTCAAAGGAATCGGAAAATAATCTGAAAAACTTCTGTTTAGTTTGCAATATCTAAATTTTCATGCATAACCGACAGACAGATGTAATACTGAGGAAACTGGTACTCTAATTATAAGATTATTTTTGTTTTCTGACGTTTATAGCCTATCCGCGAATCAAAATAGTCTCCTTACACTAAAATTGTTGAAAAAAAAGTAATTATACGTAAGGTTAAATTGTAAAAGTAAAACTTAATGATTTACGAGTGCCCAGTTTTCTGATCTTTTAGCTAGATCAATTTTCACAACATAATATACTATGTTAAAGCGTATTATATTTATATGTTCCAACACTGAAAAGGGTTCCCATAACTTTTCTATACCTTCTGGGCTGCAAGGATATGCCTTTCTGCCGGCTGAATAGTACGATATATTTTTCTCAATTGTAGCTAATAACATTAAGTCAGTCATACTTCTGTTAGACTTTGTAACTTCCTTGGAAACACTCCTATTACTTAAATCACAATAAAGTGTAAAATGATTTTAGTTTTTAGTTTCAGTGGTAGAGTATTCTTTCATTTGTAATGTTAAAAAGATAAATCAAGCATTTGAATTATTTGTTGTGGATGTAATTCCCGTTGTTGCTTTTCTTTCGAAGGAGCAGTTATTTATAAAAAAAAGAAGCAAACATCTTCCAACGACCGCCATTAAATTAAATCTATCTTTTGCTGAAGTTGGCAGAATGCCTTTTTCTTAACAAAAAAATAAAAACAAACTTAGTAGATTTCTATTTTCCTTTCTTCTGAGTTTTGGCTCATTAGGCCAAGGTTTACGCCTTTCTTTGCAGAGAAAAGGATTTTTATTGAGAATCTCTTGGCTTTTGTAATGGAGGCTGTTGAAGAGTCAGAGGGTAAAGAAAAGCGGATAAACGGAGCGCAAATGCCGAACAAGCAGAAATATTCCCAGCAAAAGGCACAGGGAAAAAAAAAAAAGATCCAACAGTTACGTCTCAGAGGAATGGCAGTTAAAAATCTTCATGTAGGATTTCTGTACAAATTCCCCGTTGATTTCTTTCATTTTCCGGATGCTTAGTAAATAGATTCAATAGAAGTCAGCGACTTTGGTCTTGAAACACAAATTTATGTAAGAAAACCTCCGAGAACAAATTTAATGCACCGCTGGCGTTGGTGGAATATGTATGAAGTCAGAGGAAATGCGTGACTTGAAGAGAAAGGGAAAAGATCAAAATTATACAGCGGCAGGAGAAAGCGTGGCTTTAACTTTTAGAAATTAAAAGCTGCTACTAAGTTTTGATTGCAAAATTACGAATTTATTGGGATTAATAATGCTAATTTCATTTCGGAATTAACTTCGTAAAGAATTAATTTTCATAAAAATTGAAAGATTCTTCTACATTATTAAAAGCGTTTGTGAGTCATCCTTCTTAAAACAAAATACAAATTCATATTTTACATCATTTTTAATTCCCATTTTCTATTCTTATTTTTGGAACTTCCGTTTGTTGCTTAAAAGTTTGTTAATTTTTAAATTAAAGTTTTCTTCAAATGCTTCCCACATTAAAATTCTGAGGCAACGCGATTATAAGGGAATTTTTCAAGAAAAAAATCTTTGATATAAAGAAAGAAAGGCATTGTTATGTTAATACTGAAAGCAATGTATTTCAATAAGTCCTTAATTGTTAATACTGAAAACGTGATTGTTAATGCTTTTAAAATAGTAGAATTCTTAACATCTGAACTTTGGAAGATTTTTGTTATTTAAAATATGGTCCATTATTTTGTTGATATGAAGCAAATCAAAATCATATATTACATATTACATATTTATTGTTCTAAAGCTATATTTGCCAGCGGAATTTCAGGTTAGTGTCAATTTTCAGAATTTATTTGCATACTCACGAAGTAACTAAATAAATAAAACACTAACCTGAAATTCCGCTGGCAAATATAGCTTTAGGACAATAAAACTTATTCTTTATATTGAACTCATCTCATATCAACTTTAATATCCAATAATATTTCGTTCTTTACAGATGTAAAAAGAACGAAATATTATGGGATATTAAAGTTGATATGATGAAATGAGTTCAATATAAAGATTATTTTTATATAAGAAATTATGATTATAAACTTATTGTTTATCGAAGATCTTTTCAATTTAAGGTAAATAGTTATACTTTCGAATTTTAACTGAAATTTCCTAATAGGTTCAATAACTATAGTGCTATCACCAAGAAACGATTGGGTCAGACTTCCAAAACGGTAATAAATGAATTTATGATGACGGATATTGTTTCCTTTTACTATGATGCGGTATTTGGGAGATTTATGGTAGAATATTTATTGTATAATTATTTGTATTATGGTATTATTTATTGTATTAAATGTAGCAAAACACATACATGTAAGAAATGAAAAAGAAAAAAAATGCCAGAAACCTTTTGTTTTAGCAGATAAAGAAACTGTTGCAGAGAGACATTAATTTTTATATATCCACAAAAGTATTTATTGAAAGAACAGCGGTAAATGAAAGTTGATTGGATAAAATAATTAATGAAGTTACGATATACAAAACCAATCTTAATTTACATTTCTTTGAAAAGGGACTCAAAAACAGGTTTTCTTTAATATTGTACATTTATTAGATTTTTTTAAATATTTTAAACTCTCGAATTAATCAGTAAATGATTTTTTGTTTTTGTAATAAATAAGAATGTTGTAAATAACTCAAACATAAGCTACAAACTTTCGGCTTCTGTCCCCCTTTATCAAACATTACATTATATTAACACTTGACTGGAATTAGTTTCATAGCATCAAACCTTGATATTCTGTGAAATTCCACAGAAAATGTGTTTTTATTTAAAATAAGTGGGACAGAAGGAAAGGTAATTCAAACATAAGCTACAAATCTCAGATTTTAGTAAATAGGGGAATAGATGCTAAAGAAATATTACATGCAAAACAAGGATCATAAGCAACAAATGTCTTTTACTGTTCGTTGCGTTTAAATCAGAATAAATCCGTTAGCCTAAGATTCAGTATTATCTATTTAAAGCCGACAATGAAATAACAAGGGTCAATGGCTGTAAATTATTCACGAATTCAAAAATAAATTAACATTGCATCGTCATTTTTTTAAATAAATATCTTGGGTATTATTAAATACCCTTCTGATTTAACAGAGTTCTGTCTACATTCGATTTGAAATGTCAGTTTGAATGACGTAAATGACTTCAATCTTGTGGACTGACACAAACTTCATGTTTTATTGATTTCAATTCCAAAATTGAAGTAAATCCAGAGAATGAATGAATGAATGAATGAATGAATGATACAGAATAGAATCAGTAAAACCACTAATAATCGAAATGAAATGGAGGTTTACAGGAGAGCTTGGAAAACTTTAAATTCTATTTAGAATAGACCAAGTTACTTGGGTAACTTAGCAACCCTGACAGAGTAAGGAAAGATAGCTAATCCCATGTATGTGCGCGCGAGTAAAAGCCTCCAAGGCCTAAACCGGGAGTTGAAGCCCTCAGGAGTCGTAACTCATTGAACTCCCCATGACCTGGAGATTTGAGGAAAATTAACTTCCCGACCAGGTCACTTTCAGTTTCAGTGGCCAATTGTCTAGCCAAGAAGCAGTGATGGAAATTTACTTGAAATTGAATTACAACGGCTTAAATGAGTTTTGCGCGCCGATTAATAGTATTGTCTCGTAAATTGCAAAGTGTGTTTCCATAAAAACTGAATGGGGAAAACTTGTTTTATTTATATTACTGTTTTGTGATTAACACTAGCTGTTTTCAGTAGCACATCTACATTCGTAAACAATGTATAATGATACTTAAAAAAGTAGACTTATGATAAACAGTTAAATGTTAGCTAGCACACTGACAAAGAAAATGTAAAAGATCCTTTCGTAATACTTTGAAATCTTGACAAAAATGGCTTAATTCTAATTCTTAATTATTCATTTAATCTATCTTTTATAATTTTTAGTTTCATTTTATCTATTTTTTTTTAAGACAATGGCGATTGTCTGAAGACCCAATTTTTTATTTGAATATGTAGAAAACAGAAATATGGTTTTTAATTAAAATGTACATACAGGTACATACAAGTAAATTGTAAATGTTACTATTAACTATCACCGATCACAAAACTTGCTACGTGGATGTGGATATTATAATATCGGTATTCACACAACGTAATTTTTTAAATTTTACCATACTCTGGAATAAAATAATGGAACAGTTCAGGTATAAACTAGCCTTAGGTAAACGCTTCTATGCAATTGAATGATTTAAAAAAAAACAAACATCAGTCCTTTAATTTACTATCAGAATTAAAGTACTTTGTAATCTCAATAAATCTTTGACTGTTTTCTATTGTAGATATAGATAATTATCTATTATTCTATACTTAATCTTATGTAGTAGAATATAAAAGCTTGATAAAGACAGTAAAAGAACCCAAAAACTCGTACAATACGTTTCGTATTATGTTTTCGGGTTTACTATCTAAGGAAGTTGGAGGTTAAACAAAAGTCAGAGGAAAATATTCCATTAGTTTAGAAATCCCTAATTGTACCAATGAAATTCTAAATAACGTAAAACTGATAGTTTCTCGGTAACTATGTAGTTTATTTTGCTGTAAATTATTTCTCATGGTTTATATTTTTCTCCGAAGATTATTTCTCGATCTATTTTAGGGTCCACCTATCTGCTGTAAGACAAAAGGACAGTTCTTTCCTGGAAGTAAAAAAAAAAAAAAAAAAAAAAAAGGAGGAGATCCGTGATTGAAAGCATTAAAATTTCATTTGCTTTGAGAGTCCTAACACACATCAATGTTAGGAAAGGGAGAAACCCACTCGTACATTGTGAATTGAAAATATATACTCAATTACAGAACATTCATTCTCAATTCAATTATTACCTTTATTTGAGGAAACTATTTGTCAATTTTAAATCATTGGTAAAGTAGCTGTTGTGAAAAGCAATTTAATAAATAAATAAATACAAATAAAGTTTAAACAAGTATTTTATGATATCATTTAATCC
>JAFIDM010005346.1:17483604-17518254 GCA_023159025.1 Thereuonema tuberculata
AGTGGACGCGGTCTAATGATATAGCTGCTGAGCTGAATATTGCAGAATAGGGTTCAATATCCTGTGGATGTTAGGGATTTATTTATTTATTAGGGAGTAAGACCCTAGATAGGTCCACGGGTGTACCCATCCGTCTGTACAATGAGGGGATCGGGTTTGTTTCTTAAGACTGGAGGACGACGCACTGTCCAACCGACCACAATTTCATTCCGATGGTCTGGAATCGTTCGAGGCCTATATCGTCAACTAGCCAAATGGACCTCTGTGGCCTGTACAATGGGATTGTTTAAATCTGAACTTTATTGTAAATATAAATGAAGAATGTTTATATTTAGATAAATAGCAATATGCAATGATATAATTTATTTTATTAAAAAAAGTAAAAAATAAAAATAAAATAAGCAAGTCGATAATTGTGCCAAATCGAATTGAAACAATGGCATTGCGCTAATTTGATTTCAATGATTAGTGCGTGTGAGATAAGATTCGTTACCTCGAGACCATGTGGGCCCGGTAGCCGAGTGGGTAAGGGCGCTTGGCTGCGGGTTGGAGGTGGAGGGTTCGGTTCCCGGCCTCGGCGGAGTGCGGGAATTTTTCCACGCTCCTTTCTCCTCCAAACGGGTCCTAGGGTCTACCCAGCCATCTCTAGAATGGGTACCGGGTTTCTTTCCCGGGAGTTAAAGGCGGGCAGGCGTCGGGCTGACCCCCCCCCCCGACCTCATTTCGTCCCGTTAGGTCGTGAATGCTGGAGCCTACCCTTCAGCCACCCCATAAGCCTTTATAGGCCTGTAAGTGGGATACTTTAACTTTTTTAACCTCGAGACCATGCCTGTGTGGTTGTTGAAGGGGATTCTTCAAGGCAGTTGGAAAATGTAGAACGAAGCGGTAACATGGCGATTAAGAAGGCTGAAATATCGTGTAACATGGCTGAATTATCGTGTGCCGGATTTATACAAGGAATAGGATCAATACATACATCGAAGTTGGGTTAAACTTCAAGTAGACGATAACAGAACAAAGGATAAGGTCAACTTTGATGAATATGATCAAAGTTTTATGCTGCTGAAGGAAGTGATATCGAGGCATGATATCAGAATAGAACACCCGCCATGATGGATTTGTTATCGGCAAAATCGGTAATCTTCTGGATCCTTAGTATGTCCTGGATTATATCAAATGGTACGAGTTCTGCAAGCTTCTAGATTATCAGCGAACTTCGGAAAATAAAGTAAGTGAAACTTTTACTTTAATAATTCCGGAGGACTTGTATATTCATACTAGGAAGGCCTATGTGTTAGGTTTAGCTGAAAATTAAAGAGCCGTGTTTAAGCCTAAACTGGATAATGTGAATAGTTTGATTCGGCGAATAACTTTAAAGTTAATAGCTTAGTGCGTCAATAATTAACAGTTCTACATTGATATTTAAAGTGTGCCTTGAAGAAATTAATCAAGACTTGTGCTTTTCTAATAATTAGAAAGAACAGTTAATTGATTTGAGAAGCTTAGTGCTGAAATTAATTAATAATGCTGTGTGCAAAGTTCCACAAGATTATATGAAGGATAGATCATCAAAGCCAAGCCGTGAATAAGTGCTGCAGATACTTTGAATTTATCAGACTTTAGTTTAGAACTGTGATTAAGTTTAGATCTGACAAGATAAATTCGCAGGAAAAAGTCGATAGGATAAAGATGTATTCTGATTGATGATTCTTTATATAGATTGAACTTATTGAAAATAATAATAAGAGAACTTATAAATTGAATAAAATTTACCGGTTTTTAAATATTAGTTAAACTTCTTACAAGAAAAAATTACATGCTTACAATAGAAGTAAAAATTCCAAGGGAGTGGTAGGGAAACAAGTGACTCCTCCTACCCTCCATATTGTCGATTTTTGAGAATGCCATATTTCACATGAAAAGTTGTATCTCTCTATAGATATTACCCAGTCAGATGAAGTCTAGTAGGGCATTGCAGTAATCAAGAATTGGGATCTGTGGCTGCAAACGATGCAAACAATATACGATAGATGTTAAGGTCCGCCTGAGAAGATATGAAATATCAGTGTCGTTGATTGTTATCGTAGCCCACTTCATCTCACATCCACTTCCATGCCCTTCTTTTTCTCGGATATTAGTGGGATAATATCGATATCCATACTCTCTCCAATCATTGCTTGTTGGGAAACACTTTGGAAACTGAATGGCCACAATGAATTCAGTGCAGGTAGTCTCGTGACCAATTTAGTCGACCCCATAATTGAGAGGACATTAAAGGATCACAAACAGCTGGTTTTCTTGCTTAAAGATAAACCTGATGAAGACTTCGTGGAACACTTTGCAGGGAGACTTCATGTCCTGTGGAGAGAGAGAAGTCTACCATCAGTAATCGTACTGTATGTGTCCTTTGACGTCTTGCGGTTAAAAGCAGACAACAGTTTTCCGCGGATGTTCCTTCTTACGACCAGGAACCAATAGATCTCCCTCTCTTTGGAGACCACAAAGTCTAATTGATTTCAAAGGCAACTTCCACTGCGTGATTCGCATTAAACCCATGCCTCTAATTCACTTTGTTCAATCTGCACTTGACTCTTCATCATACATTTATACTCATCACATTTCTTCAAAGAAAATAATCTTTTATTATTTTTTTAAATAAAATCTCGACATTTGTAAAACAAGAAGCTAACGCTGAAACAAGAAATTTTTCAAGTTTTACTAATAAATAGAATAAACCAATTCATATACAAGATACCGTTTTGTTTAGCAGCGCTACAGATATAAAGACCCTCATTACTTCGGTAGAAAGTTCAAATAATTTTAATGGAGTTAAGCAGAAATAGAAATTGTATTTGTTCTCAAAAGCAATAAGAAGAAATACAAGCTATAATTACTATTAAAAATCATCAGGAAAAATTGCAGAAAAATTTTAAAAGGAGTAATAAGGAAAGACAGCCCTAGTTATTGTTAAAATCTGTAAAAAAATGAAAGAAACTCTAAATATCAAAAGGAATAGAAAGAAATTCAAGCTACAGTTACTATTACATATTGATAAGAAAAAACATTAAGATATAATTGTTATTTAAGGCATAAAACAATAGAAATAGAAGCAATAATTTTTGTTAAACGGATTAAATACAAAAATAAAAAAAAAATTAAATTCAGTAACAATAAATAGAAACTATAAAAACTATTGAAGGAATTAAGCAAGTGATATAGCGACTCTAGTATTTTTTTAAAGTAGAAAGCAGAAAAAAAAACTTATTGATAATTCAGTAACATGAAAAACAAACTATAGAAGCTATTAAATGTATTAACAAAAACAGAAACTACAATTTTTTTTAAAAAAAGAGTTAGTAGAAAACAAAGCTATAGTTGTTGTTAAAAGGAGTCAGTAAAAAAATTCAATGTTTAACTTATTCCAAAAGCTAGGCAAACTCCAGCCAACAATTGTCGTTCTGTTGCGTCGTACATGCTTCTTATGCCTTGATTGGTATGTTTGATTGGTACAACCAAGGATAGAAAACGATCGAACATGTTTGCTTCGAATCCAACCAATTAGCGTGAAGGATTGAAAACGTCATTGATGACATCAGTCATATTTTGCTCCGCTGATAGTTCTCAATTCAATAGTTTTCAATAGTTTTCTCAATATACTGAAAACTACTACAAATTTGTCAGTAATAAGAACAATCTTTATATCTGAATATATTAATTTTATGATCAGAATAAGCCAGAAAACATTCTGAAGAAAGAGTTTCGAAGAATATTGAGTAATATTGTGTCTGTTTCAATTCTGTGAATCAATCTGCAAAAAGATTTTTTAAGTTTTCAACTGGTAATTATTGAAGTCTTTAAAACGACAAATTCATATTCAGAAATTAAGAGATATTTAGCAAGATCCATACTGAGGCATTTTTTTTTAATTTCTTCCATTCTTTTGAAATAATTCTTTAATTTTTTACTAGCAAGCGCCGTGCTGGCGTGGCCGTGCGGTCTCGGCGGCGGCCAGCCGTGGCGACCAGTGCGCAAGTAACTGGGTTCGAATCCCGGCAGTGGCATGGCTGTTTCAATTTCCTTTCCTGTGTTGTCCAGCCTCTTCTTCACTTTCTCTTCGGTCTGACGTCATTCCTTAATGGCGTCCTGGGGCAGGCAACGGGAAACCACCCTCAGTATCTTTCCTCAGGTGTTTCTAGGAGATCCATGTGAGACCTCCATAGAACTGGACCTGTCTTCGGACAGAAAACTATGGATGGATGGATGGATGGATGGACTAGCAAGCGATCGGCATCCCCCTGAATTCCATGACAGCACAGCCAATGCTGTGTAATTTGAAAATTGACCCATAAATTTGATATATTTAAGTATAAGCTTTATTTGATTTCGAAAGATAATAATTTAATAATTATTCTCCGTCAAGTTGAAATTTGAAATGCTGTGAAATCTGAAAGCCAGTGCTGTTAAATTTGAAAATCGACGCATAAATTTAATATACTTAAGTGTAAGCTTTATTTGCTTTCGAAAGATAATAACTTAATAATTGTTCTCCATTCAGTTGAAGTGGAAATAAACAGCGAATATGCGGTATGTCACGATTGTGTTCCAATACTTCATCACTCTAATTGTTGTTTGAGGTTTGTTGCATGGAGCTTGTCTGAGTGAGTATTTCAAAACACCAAATTCCGTCAGAGTGAAAAACATTTATCGCTCGGGACTGTCTTTCAAGAACAAGTTTCGAACGACAAGTGATCTTTGTATGACCATGTTCTAAAGGCTAAAAATCAATAGCAAAAATAAATGCTTTAAAACCTGCTAAAGCTATTAAGCACTAGAAATAGAGATAGAGTTCCTTTGGTTGCGTGCTTTTAATTTTTCCCACAGCTTCTTAATATTGGACCAAAATCAATAAGGCTTTTCTATTTCACAGCAAACCTTCAGTAAAAGTTTAAGATTCTTATAGGTTTTAATTTAATACGACTACAGCGAATGAGCAGAAGGAATTGCTTTGTAAAACTTTTTCTCCTTTAACTTGTTTTCGTTATAACTGCTTATTAGCACCTTCCGTTTCGAGGAAGTAAGGGCAGTGCCCAGGGATGATTCGGAATCTCTCGGGAGTTTTAACATCAGCAACTGATCTCTTTCGCTATCATAAATGCAGGAAGAAAGTCTGTTCCGAAAAGAAGCTGGTCATTTCAGTATCCGCCTTCCCTAGGAGGCTCAGAGCACGTTTTTCTCGCTTCCATTTGTGTTATGTATTCCTTGGTGGACCCCTGCGGATGACATGGTGAAATCGATGCTGATTCACGGGAATTCGATGGTAGAACCTACTCGGGTTTTCTTCTCCCGCAGAGAATTTATAAAGACTTTATGGATTGGAAATGCAATATCGCACAATTTTGATTACTTCAGTTCTTCCTGACATACTTTCAGAATTTTAAAACTTGTCTTAAAGATAATTGGTATTACTGTGAAATTACCACCGAAAAGAATTCAAGTTCAGATTCCCTTAATACTTTTTAACTCATTAAAAAATTTCAATTCTTCTTAAGGGATGAATAGTTATGCAACTTAATCAAATCAAAATTTCTTAAAAAGGATATTTGATTTTTTTTCAAAAAAGTATCTTAATAAAATCCTTAATAGTAATTCTTTAGGTTATCTGTCTATCCTGTACTTCTCTCAATAACTTAGATATGCAAAGATTATATTAGATTCTACTGTTAGGTGGTATGAAGGGATGTTAGTTACAAATGAAAAGCATTGTAATAAAACCCTTTGCAGTCATACATTAAGCTTTAACGAGCCTTTGAGTCATTTTGTTTGGCTTCTTGGACATCCTAATGTAAAGTCTTTATAATAAGCTTGATGTAGTAATCTCAATAGATTATTTTCTGATGATTTTCTGACTTGAGGCTTATTTTTTTAATATTTGCTATTGTATTTATCTCTGTAATTTTACGTTTTGAAGGTCAATTGCTTCCAAAGGTTCTTAGGTAAGTCATCTTAACTTTATGTAAATATCTAGAAAACAAGAACATACAAAATTGTAGTTAGATATTTCAGTTTCCAAAAATTGAGTTGAAAAAGGGTTTTTGGATCTTATTCACAAGTTTAACAATAAAAAAATTACCAAATGATTATTAGATGAATTTAAATAGCCCGAAAATTTTATGTTAAAATATTCTTTTTTTATGTGTTTGCTCATTAATATTATATTCTTTTATTTATATTTAATCAATTAAATATAATGATGAGATACTTAGTTTTAATTTGCGAACATATTTTAAAGATTTAAGATATTTTAAAAAAAAATTGACGGTTTCTAATAATGTTGCTGGAAAAAGAAATACCAGGTTTCTTCTTTCTTTTCACTTTGTAAAACTCCGAGAGTTTTCTTTGGAAATAAAAATGAAAGTGGCTTTCACAGATGAAAGCATAACCTGAGTTTTCTTCTGAGATCGTCAAACAGCTATAAACAGAAAATGGAATTGCTCACTAGAGCCAAGACATGAATGAAATGAAATGGTGCAAAGGGACTTTTAATTAGGCACGTAGCAGTTCTATGAAGAAAGGAAATGGCGCTAAAACAAAGGAATGGGCACGAATCCTCTCTGTACAACAAACAAAAGCTACCACGAGGTTGAATAAAGAAACCTTGGTTGTTCTACATTAACTCCCCCGATTGAATTACGGTTATCAGACAATACACGTTGTTATGCCTACACAGATGCTGAGAAAGTTTATGATGCAGAAGCTTTTATTCTGAAAAGGCGTCAGGAAATAATCGCAGACTCTTTAATTAGTTACAAATAAACTGATTCTAGATGTGTTAAGCATGTTCTTGGAAAAGTAACCATAAGAAAAGAAATCCTATGTAAATTAAATGGCTACAATCGATGAAGAGAGAACAAATTCATTATAGTAAAGAAATAAAATGAAAGAATGCTTACCATTTCTGCAAACTTTCTTTTAAGAAAGTCGAAGGATAAGTTTTCTTCAAACTTTATTCAAGTGCCATCTTTTAATAAATTCCCAAACATAACTATATAATAAGCGCGAGTATTTGTTTGTTGATTTGTTTGTCTTGAAACATTATCGCCATTTCTCAACGGATATTTACCAAATTTCGCACGGAGGTTCACATGCACCCCAGAATAATTCATTGACTCGGATCCGGACTAAGGGTGTAAACGAGGCGGGGGGGGGGGGACATTCTTGAAGGGTACGCATATCTCCGAAACCGCTTGAGTTGGAAACAAGAAATTTGATGTGATTGTCCTCAAAATCCAAAATATACGTATTCGACGAATTTTCGATATTCGAATCCTAAGAGTGTAAACGGGAATGCAAACATTCTTCAAGGATATGCGCATCTCCGAAACGGCTTGAGTTGCAAACATGAAATTTGACACAAATGTTCTTAATTCTAAGTTTTGGTTTTTAGCTTACTTGATGTAATTTGCTGGGTTTCTTTTTTTTTTTGAACAAATAAATCTTTTACATGAAAGATGCAATTCTTCTGGACCGAATCGCGGGAGTAAGTCTGTAACATAATTTGTAATTACCAAGTGTCTTCTTTACCAACTGGAAAAGTTTCAAAATGATCACACAATTTCGGCGTCATCCACATCAGAACAACTCTTTTTTTTGTAATCAGCGTAAAGTACGGGTATTTTTGCTAGTTATACCACAAAAGCCAATCTTATTTAGACTTACTTCGAAAGCTTTTGAAATTGTATAGAAAAAAAATTAAAAAAACGTTCACTTCAGCTTAATGAATTTGATATTTCTTAATAGGATATTTAAGTCATACGATATTTCAATTCTTATTACATTTCTAGTTCATTAAATAAAGTAAACATTATCTCATTACGATCTGATTAATTTGTAAATGTTTCGGATTTTTTTTTATAAAATGTGCTAAAGGTAATGTGTAAAAGCATGGGTAAGGTGTGGGGATGTGCTAAAGAAAATTTAAGTTTTACAATTTGCTTTTTTCACATTGTTAATTATTCATTGTATGAGATTAAACTGCTGAGAACAAGATGATGATAATTGTTATTTATTCAATACATTATAAAAACAGATTATAGTTGGAGTCATTTGACAGCTAACATTGTGTTTCTCCATTCAAAACTACTTTTTTTCTGAAGTTCTCTGGTGTAAAATTGAAGAAAGAATGCGCTTGACGATTTATATCTGGGAAAGATACGAAATATAAGTTATATGAATGCATATTTGTTATCCTTCCATTACATCCAAGTATTGCAACGTTCACTTTGAAAAAGTTCCCTATGCAAACAGAAATTAAAAAATGACTGAAGTAAATGGTTTTTTTCCCCTCTCACTTTATTTGCATTTTCTATTGGCTTTCCAGTTAAAATTTAATTTTCCCGCTGTGACTTTGGCAAGGAATAAATGAGTATCATTACTTCTGTCATCTAATTAAATCGCCATGATGCATTTTAAAGCTCAAGTCGTTCCCGTGCAACATTAAATTAATTGTCAAAAGTGGAAGTGCTCAACCAGAGTCTCAGACTTCCCAATTAATTAAATTCTTCGAATTGTTCCCAGATCTGCAATATGTTCTGGCACTTAGGACCGTCCTTTTCTAGAATCTTCGTTTGCTTGATTAGCCAAGAGCAGAGTTTTTTTGATAATAATTATTGAATGATTGTCGGTGGATCCGACTCTTCGTAATCAATGGCAGTTAAAGCATTCAAACAGGAAAGCCGATGGTAGAAGCTATTAAATGCTGATGCTACTTTGACAGAAGAGTTACACTGACTTCTGCTGCATTGAAGTTTTCGTTTGCAAGGCTGCTCAATAACAAAACTAAACATCTGTTTTAATGCAGGTTTTCATTCGTGAAAATTATTACTTAAATAAGAAATAATCGCTTTGAAAGTGATTTAAAATACTTGATGTGGGTGAGTTTTGTGTTCGTTCTCAAAACAAAAATATATTTAATTATATTTTATATAATTATATTTATAATTATATTAAATTTTTAATTTTTATAATTATATTTATATTTATAATTATATTTATATAAAATATATTTAAGGTTAGCGAATTTTCAGGAAGGATTTTACGTCTTTCCTTTTTCAAGCTATAAGCGTACAACAATTTCATAAGCAAAATAGAGAGTAACAAAATTATGAAATTTGAGGAATTAGCATATTAATTATTAGGTTTCAGGTTTAAGTGACTGTTTTGTTAAGATTTGATAATATTAAATGGATGATTTTGTAACGAAGGCAAAGCTCGATTTCATTGTATGTTACACATTGTTAACCAAATTTCAAAAGTAAGTCTCATATTCCTATTGTGTTTATGAAATGTACTCTTATGGCTTGAAAAAGGAAAGATTCAAAATCCTTTCTGAAAATTCGCTAGCATTCAATATATTATTTATATATATAATTGGTTTGTGGATGTATTAATTTAGTCATATGACTATTAAAAGGAAAGAATTGAAAAATAAATATGGAACTTATAATTAAATTTTGTTTAATTAAAAATAATGGAAAGAAATTTAACGTGCCCAATGATTCAAAGAAATAAGCAAGTAAACGAGGCACAACGCTATAAGAAAGGATTCGCACCCTGATTTGTCATCGGGAAGAGACTGGGATGGACCATTTCGTCCTTATTAGGACTCATCAGCCAGCCAAACTCCACCGAATGACAGACCCAGAAGGTGCGAGAGGTATAGCTTTCCCGGGACTCGCTCCCGAGAGGGGGATCTCCCCCCGAAGAAATCCTAACCAAAAATTAAATAAAAAACAAAAAACAAATATTCCTTGTCCTGCAATCTGCTAGGCGCAAAAGGAATTTAATTATGGCATTGAGTCCCGGGAAAGCTATACCCCTCGCACCTTCTGGGTTTGTCATTCGGTGGAGTTTGGCTGGCTGATGAGTCCTAATAAGGACGAAATGGTCCATCCCAGTCTCTTCCCGATGACAAATCAGGGTGCGAATCCTTTCTTATAGCGTTGTGCCTCGTTTACTTGCTTATTTCTCTAAAAATAATGGAGAATAACACTTTTAAATAAATAAATAAAAATCAAAACCATTTGATAAATAAATAATAAATGACTATCAAATAGTTTCATTACTCATTATTTATTAGTTATTGTAAAATAATGAAAACTACTTTAATATTAAGTTAATCACATTCCTTTTACTGATAATGATCCACTCTTTTTTAACATTCAGTGACTATCGCATTTACAAATCAAAATGTAATTGATTAGATTCCATTTCTAAGGTACACATATGCAGGATTCCCAAATAGGGAGGGTCAGTTGGTCCCTCAGCCCGGGCTGAAGTCTTAACCAAAACATTATAAGAATTAGATCATCGCTAATTTTACGAATCTTTGCATTGTATTCTGTTAACTTCCAGCAACTGTTTCAAGAGCTTTTAGTAAGTTAGGAAAATCAATTCAAAACTTGCAAAGAGTTTCCACTGGACACTAATACCTAAAATCTCTTGGTCGTTTAGCTATTGAACGTAAACTGGCTTCTAACATTGACTTTAGTGATTTAATAAATGATTTTTGCTTTAAGGAAAGCCAGAAAAATAGTTAAGAGATAGAAATGAGTGTTTTAAAATTCGTTGGATGTATAAATAGTCTCTTAAATTGTTGTTACGTCAACAAGTAAAAAATAACATGGGGATGACAACTTGTAAAAGAACAACATGTGCATGACAACTTGTAAAAGAATAACGTGTGCATGACAACATGAAGAACCACATCGACATGACAGCTAAGAAAAGCTGAAGTAAGTGAAATACATTACATATTTTTCTAAACTTTTTTATAGGACTGTTTATGTTGGTGTTAAATTAATTTATTCTAAAAATAATGCTAATAATTGTGTGTTATTTGAAAAGTGAGAAATACGAAATCATATGGTGTTTTCGCGATATTTTTGGCTAAGAATCAATGATTTTGACCATAACGTGGAGAGGGGCCCGTTATTGCATTTGGTACCGGGGTCCTCAATTTGATGGGGGGGGGGGTGCAAAATTTCTATTGAACAATGAATAATCCAGTCTAATAGTTTTAAAAAATTAATATTCTATTCAATCCAATTATTTTAACAACGCAGCAATTCAATAAATTAATTCAGTAATTTAAAAGAATATATTAATAAAATTAAAAAGAAAAACTTTTCTAAAAAAAAAAAAATATTTTACACTTTTGAGATAAAAAAAAATAATGGCGTGCATTTGCCTTATATACTTTTTGCAAAGTCTTTACTATTACTTCACTGTCTCGAAGTCAATTTTAAGATAATAAAGTGTAATACTATATAATAAATTTGGTCGCGCAGTTGGTGTTGTCACTAAGACACTGGCCTCTCACCTCTGAGTACCGGGGTTCGGTTCTCATGTGGGTTTCGTGATGGTGGACGATCCGTGCTGGGCAGGTTTTCTCGGGGTTCTCTCATTTCCCCTGCGAGTCCCCCCACCATACTTTCTCAGTCTTTCTCTCCGTCGTCCTCCTTTCCGTGGGTTGGCACAATAGATCTTTCAGGTCGCAGTGCTTGTTTTCCTGCCGCCCACATTCACCCCATGTAATAATATTAATAATAATAATAGTAATAATAATAATATAATAAATTTGAAAATGATTTTTTTTTTGCTATTTGATTTTGCATTGAATAATTTTTGAAAGAAAACTTAGACAGATCAAACAATATTGAATAAAGAAATTGAGACACACCCTTGGAGCTCAAGGCTAAGTAACGTTAGACTTAGTCATTTTAACTTTTAGTGGAGATGTGATCAGTCCATTCTTTAATGAATTTCTTTTCGATTAGACGATCGTGAAGTATGTTTAATGAAGGATCTAAAGGCTCGTGCGTTCTTTTTCAAGTGAACCACGTCTATTTTTCCAAATAACTTTTGCTTCTTCTTCTTTTTCCGGATTTATTGATTTTTCGATTTTCCAAAAAAGCGGTTTCTGATTTGAATGAACTTCATTAATGAAACCCAGGACGAAAAAAAATACCGATCTGAATGCAGTCAATTTGAAAAAAAAATGCTGCTTTTCCAGTTCGTCAAGTCAGTTAGATAAATGTAGAGAAGCAAGTTACGAATGGAATTCTTTTTTAATTCGTAGCTGTACAAGGAAACGAAAACTCTACTGGAAAGAGCTTTGGGCTTACAAGAAAAATTTTAAACAGCAAAAGTTAATTAGTGGAAGGTATTTCGAGAATTCTTTCGTTGAATATTGCTGTAGAATTCTTTAAATCGATTCTTTTAATTTGCTTTTTGCCGATTGTGTTAACTGTACTGTAAAAAGGAGATTATTCTTACAAAATGGTACATTCCTTGCAACTCAGATATTGGCAATGGAAAGGCGTCTTGGAAGAAGTTACATTACAGATCCTTGTCTTCTCTGGCTGCTCTAGTCTCGCTCTTCCTCGTCAACTTCGAGAGGCTGCGAACGGCAAATGATGCTGGAATCTTTTTAGCCTAGAATCCACTAAAGAAAGAACCAATATCATTCTAATGTGCATTGTGTTCTATTATGTTTGGCTTACGTTGACCGTTACTGAAATAAGTAAAATCACCAGAAAAAGTATTTTTGACAAATTTAGTCGAAGGTGATGCAGAAAACAATTTGATATAAGTTATAATAATATTTCCTTAAGAAACAATACTTTATGGGAATATTAATTTTGTCATAAATCTTATTTTTTTTTGTCCCCCTTTATTGTTCTGCCGAGTTTTAAGTAAGTTCTGTTTTTAAAAACATAAGGTTTAACGTGCCAACAAATTAATACAAACTAAGTTCAGAAATGACAGAAATTAAAATAATATCTGAGCTTTCATCGGTGAGAGTTTGGGACAGCCGTTTCGTCCTTTTTGTAGACACGTCAGCCAAACAAGTTTTGTTTTCACTTAGTAATCAAACTTGATCAAACATATTTATTATTGTATACAGAATTTCACTTTGATAAATAGCAATTAAATCATCTAAAAGAAAAGAAGAAACAAGAAGATTTTAGATTCAACCATTCTGTAAGAAAAAAATGTCGATTATATTACTCAGTATATTTGTTTTCAGAAGAAAGTTTTTAAAATTAATGTTTTTTAAAATTAAAAAACTGAACTGCTTCCGAACACATTGGAATGCATGATCACATGCAAATCCAAGTCAGGATAAATTGACTGGTAAAATTAATCTGATTCAAATGTGTATTTGATTATACCTTAATCAGTGGGAAAAGAAGCATTATGTTCAATTGCTAATGAATCAGTTACTATGTAATTTTTTGGTGAAAACTTAAATAATTACATCATCCATAGGAGAGATAGGCGGCTTTTCCACATTTCTTAATAAATCATTGTACAAATAAGAATTCCTCATATAAATCGATTTCTCAAGATAAATTAAATAAAATATTAGATCCTTTTCAGATTGTATGTTTACCAACCGTCGTCATTCAATAGATATTCTGAAATCTAAAAACGAAGATTGAAATTATATAAATTGTAGTTATATCAAACAACAACTGTGCTTTGAGCTATTGTTCAAAATTAATCACTTACGTTAGCTAGTATATTATTTAGGCAGTTAAATTACATATATTACTGATTTAACTTATTACGTTGAATTATTTCAATAACTTGACTAAACGTAAGCAGGTGGATAATTATTGATAATTTTGTTTTCAGAAACAAAGCATCTGAAAGATCTTTGCTTATTATACTGTTTTTGAACTCAAAATTTGTTTCGAAGTAGTACGCAGTTAAAGTCTAGCAATTTTACTCCAGCTGTTTAATACTTGTTGTCAATAAGTGACTAGCGTGATCTTCATACTGAAGGAGGAGGATTCGATTTCTGGCTAATTTCGATTTCTCTGACTAATTCTCCTTCAGTTTGCTATTAGATGGATACAAGATTTCTTTCGCAGCTATATATAAGCGGACGAGTGTTGGATGGTAATCTTGTTTTTCACGACTAGTCACGGACATTGCGAACTATATTCAAGAAGAGTTACCGATCGGTTGACATCTAGGCATCTATCAACGTACTTATTTACTTTAAGTAGATTTTGAATTAATCAACTTTAAATCTAACATATAGTACAACGTATTTGCAGCAAACAGAAAACTACAATTAGCAAGGCATGGATTTTAGAATAATTTACTCTTTTAACATGGTCAATTCTGAAATAAATAGATCCGATTCAGCTGCTACTCAAAAATGATTATTAAATCCACTTCCAATTTTCCTTTCCTTTGGTTCTAAATTGACTCACAGCAAGGCTTTGTTCCTGTACGACGACATTTCACTGCAGTGGAAAGTAGTAAGAATTTTCCCATTTCAGAAAATGGGAAATGTTTTGTAATGAGTTCCCAACTAATCGTTGCACAACTAATAATTTCTTAAGATCATTTCGTTCACTTTTGTTTCAAAGTTAGTTTTTTGTTTTAGTAAATAACAATATCCAACTGATACAACTACGATGTTCTCCAAACTTCCTCTGCATTCCATAAACCACTTTATTGGTCCCTTGATGGAAGAACGGGGTAGCTATTGCTTTTTATCTAACAACCACTCATCAAATAAAATCGCAATTTCAACTGTATCTTTTATAGTGCGTGTGGGTGACGGCTGTAAAAGACGCCCCACACAGGTCGGCAAAGAAGAACCACTATCTTCGTTGCATACGATAAAAGGCGATGCGAACTTGAAATGAGATGGAACTCACCCAAATAGAGATCACTTTTAATGGAAAAGCTAATTGCTCAAGTCTTAGAATAGTTAAGGTTCCATTTTCATTGCTTGGCTTTCTCGTTAATGGAAGATAAAAACCAAGGACTTAATGAAAGAAGCAAAACAATCAATAACTCATTAGAATTTTATATTATAAAAATGAAAAAAATAAAATAAAATAGAACACTACTTATTTTAATGAATGTAATCCACATTTAAATAATGTATGGAGTGACTTTACTTCAAAAGAAGAAGGGAATGAAAAAAATTTTGAGGTAGGAATAATTCGTCTTTTTTTCTAGAATTACTGATTCATTTACAGTTCACATGCAACTTAAATAAAAATGATGCATCGGTATAAGTAAAATTAGTTCTGGAGAAAATTGTGATTCCTTTTGCAACGGATCTTTACAACGAAAGTCAAATGTAGTGACTTATTAGTAAGTATACTATATTCTTCGTTAAAGTTAAAAAGTTAAAATATCTCATTGTAGATTCATATGGATGTTGGGGTCGGCGCTTCCTGACAGATGACTGACTTTAATCCGGAATAAAAACTCTTTACCCATTCTAGAGCCCTGCGAAATCCTTCTGGAGATGAACTGAACATAGAAAAATTTCGGCTGTTTCAGTTTTGTGCTGAAAATGCCTTACCTCAATTATATAGATAGGTTCCTTTAAATAAAGGCAAGTTAATAAAGTGTTTTTAAAGAAGGGTAAGAATTAGAATAAGAAAAAAAAAGTTATTTGATTATTCATCTGCGTTTTTAATTGTTCTCCAGATTAAAACTACTTTTTTTCTTAAAGACAAAAATCCCGAACAGTGTTTTTTGTGAGTTTCAGAAAATTAATAGTTCAGAATTCACAGAAGATATAATATTCTAATATATGCTACATAAAATTCGCTAAGTTGTGCTAGATAAAAATCTATCTTTTAACTTTAAAGTAACTAAATGCTGGAAAATTCCAGTTCTTATGCTAGCTGTAATCGTGCCATAATTTGAACTTTTCAATTCCAAAGTCTGTTGACATCCAACAGAGTTAAGACGAAGTCATGGGGGATCTCTAATGGTCTGCTTGTTTACAATAACAGCAACTGAATTCGCAAAGTCATCCTTCGAAGAGGAGATGAGCCTCATAACGTTTGAATAATTTCTGCAAAAATGGATGCACTTAGCTGTAGACATGGTCTAAATTATTAGAGAGGATCGCTTCAGAATTCCCTGCATTCTTAACGAAACTCGAAAACAAATTTAAAAAGAAGAAAGCGACTCGACAGAAACAGAGAAAACAGAACAAGATCAATGTCATCAAACTTACATTAGCCGTGGAATTCTTTTTTATGGAATGTTTAGAAAAAGAAACTTTTACTCTCGCATCTGCAGATCATTAAGATCAGGTCATCTAATGATTCTGTACTCACAGCCTTTTGAAGGCTTCTTAGCATATAAATATATTCAAAAGTTACTTCATCTGGAATAATCATATAGAAATTAGTGGCTACAAACAGACTTAAAAGCGGGAATAAATAAATAACTAAATAAAGTTTACTATTTAATAGTATTTTCTGAAATTTTTTTTCGATTTCATCATTTAATTCCATCTCGGAGACACCTTAAAGAGGGTTTTATGAATATTATGTTGAAGAATCCCGATGAAAGCGATGTTTTGGTCTGAATTCTAAAATTTCCCTATTTCACTGATCTATCTACTTTAATCATTATTACAGCCTGCAGTAATGAGAAATTCACCATTTCCTAAAAGCTCATTCAATCGTTTCTCTATCGCCCAAATCTATGGCTAGATTTTTCTATATTGTTCAAGAAGCAATAACTACTATAGAAGCATTCTCTGACAAAGCAATATCTTAAAAGAATATCTTCTTTTTTTTAACAGCACCAACGTATTTTAATACCAACGATTTCTTTTTCTCGTAAATCTAACAAAATCTACTCTGAATCTAACAAAAACGCTACTTGAATTGGCAGTCAAAAACCACACAGAATTTCGATACAAATATTTAATTTTTTGAATAAAAAGTAACGCCAATTAAGTAAATATGTCTCAGTCAAGAACATGTAATGATCTAAGATCAGGTTGAAGACTTTGAAGAAAAATTTACCAAAAAAGAAAATAAAACTACATTGAAATGTTCATTTTAGTTTCTAAAATTAGCGATGCTTTAAAGTTTATAACAGATGTGAAGATATATAATAAGCCCGAGTGTTTGTTTGTTTGTCTTGAAACAACGTCACCATTTCTCAACGGATCTCTACTAAATTTGACACGGGGGTTCACATGCATCCCAGAATAATGCATGAACAACGAAAACCCGGATCCGTACTAAGGGTTGTAAATAAGGGGGGGGGGGGGGCAATCATTCTTGAAGGGTACAAATATCTCTCAAAACTCTTTAGTTGGAAACTGAAAATATGATATGAGTGTTCTTTGTCGAAATCTAAAATATACGTATTCAACTAATTTTCAATATTCTGATACTAAGGGATGTAAACGAGAGGGGGGGGGGTGTTTCCTGCATGGTACACATATCTCCGAAACCAAACATGAAATTTGAGTTGCAAACATGAAATTTGATATGAGTGTTGTTAATTCGAAATTTCAGTTTTAGTTTAGTTGATTTGCTTTTTGGTAGAAATAAAACGGGTTTTTTTTGTTACGCATGCAAGGCTTCCGGAGCGAAGATGTGCTATGCACCTGCTACCATGAGTCTTTTTTACCAAATGCAAAAGTTTCAAAGTATCATACCATTACAATTTCTGCGTCATCCACATCAGTACAACTCTTTTTTTGTAACCTGCACGAAGCACGGGTATTATTGTATTTTTTTTTATAAACCTTAAAAAGCATCAATTTTTTTAAAGATTACAGGTTTTTAATCTAACTAACTGATAAGAATAGGTACATACGAATGCTACTTTGTGCAAAACTACCATAATGATTCGATCCATTTTAGCCTATCAAACATTTTGTCATTTTTATTTCTTACTAAAGATTGGAAAAAGCATTTCTAAATCCGTTTTTCACTTCATGCCACACAATCTTTTAATATTGTTTCCTAATGTAAATGATCTTTAAGCTTATCTGGATTATGTAGTATATTAATTCTTGGCTTAACTATAAAATATTATTGTTTTCATTTATGATGCTTTGATTAATAATAATAAATCCATAAATGCAGTTTATCTCTTAATCTATATTATTATTCTACATTTTATCTTAAACTAGCAAGATAATAATGGTATTTGAGTCATAAATTGAAATTTGGGAAACTAAACTTTTTAATCTTTGCTATTAATTCAGTTTAGATCTGTTTTCCCAACTTTTTATCTTTGAATAATTGATTGCTGTACAAATTGAATGTTATTTTAATTTAATAACCGTCTAAAATTCCATATTTTATATATTTTATGTTATTTTATGTATTATATGTTTGTTGAGTTTGAAATTCATATAAACAACAGTGAACTTTCTCTCTGATTTATTCGGATTAACGAGATTATCAGTCAATAAATCTTTATGAATAGGGAATGATATGAAATTAATGATCAGCTTGTCATCAATTTTCAATTAACTCCCAAATAGATTGAATGCAGAGGGCGAGGCCTATTGCAGAAATCCAGAATTAATCCGACAATAGAATTTTTTTCTCCGTTCACAAACTGAAAAATGAAGAGGAAGGTTAATGACAGGAACTGTAAATTTAGTAGTAATTAAAATTCAGGAGTTAATGACATGTTACTGTACAGCAATTATTAAAAAAATAAACAATGTTAGGACCAAGTTAGCCATTAATTAAACTAAGAAGTACTTATTTTTTTATTGTGAAGCCTAGTTTTAAAACTTTGACAAATCCATGAAATAATCCATGAAAAATCCTGACCTATTCAATGTTAATGTGTGTAAATATTATGAAAATTATAATTCAATTCAAAAATCGTGGCATTTGGGGATTCTCATTCCTTTCGTTAACTATACATAAAATATTCAAGTTTTATGTTACATAACATGGTATTAATACGAATTGCATAGAAATTGCCTCTTCGTATGCAAAAGGTCAAGTCATCATGATAATGAAATGTCATGAACTAATGATTTAAGGTGTGGGGGGGGGGGTTCCCGAAACGTCGTGGATTTTAACGTAAAAATTGATTTTTTTTTTCATTATTCTATGTATAGTTTTAGTTTGGTACGCTAAAGTTTTTTTAATTCATTTTATGTAAAATCCTGGAATTTTGATGGTGTTGCGATAATTAGGAATGATGGAATAAAGAAACATGTTTTGCGTAACCACGTCTTGTACAAAGTGATTTCTGTTTACAGTTTCTGGACAAAGTCTGAAGCAACTACTACAGCCAAAAGCATCAATTTATATATTCATATATCCCTAGGCTATTTCTAAATCTTCTCCTATGAATATTTCCTATGATGATGCTAATGTACAGAGATAACAAAAAGGTTTGAGTCGATACATGAAATTGTTCAATCTCTGGAAGTACTTCTTATTTGATGATGGGTGTGCAAAAGACGGCTGCGGTTCTGTTGCTTGATGGCTTTGATGTGGCTTTTGCTTGATGGTTAAGCAAAAGGCTAATAGTTATGCAGCAATCTATAATTTACCTGCCACCGTTGATGAAATCAAAAAAAAATATAGTATAAGATCATATAATAAGGTTGATGAAAAGAAAAACAGTTGTTCATTGAATAAAAAGAAATAGCAACAAAAGAATAAGAAGCATTTTGAAGCCTCGAAAAAAAAAAATAGACAAAACAGTGATTTAATGAGGACAACAGATATTACAGAAAGCGAAGTATAAAATGTTTTTGACAGATTCCTGTTAATAGAATTGAATGTTAATCTACTTTAATGGTCTTGGGCCCTTACCCTACACAACTATTGGTCCGAATGTACCAAAAGGAGGAATTACCCTCATAAGACTAGTAATTGATTATGTTAAATCATGACACATGGGCGAATTTGCATATTTTTCACATCAAATTGCAAAACTTTTCAATTGAATTCTTTTCTTTGCTCCAATGATTAAAAAAGCATTACGAACTTCAGGGATATTAAAGTATTGTTATTAATAAAGCTAAATTAAAGGAAATGTAGCTGATGTTTTGAATTTTTACATGTCTAGTCTGAATTTTCTTGTAAATATTGTAGTGAATTTCTTGTGAAATTTATGAGGTGGTTAACTGTGATGTTTTCTTTCAATTAGGTCGCTGGAACAATGAAAAGTGTTAAGTATTAACTAATACCAATATTATGACTACTTAACATAAATTATGAAAGCATTCACCAATTTTATTTTTATTCAGCGAACAATCATAACAGAGATTTGAAATTTAAATTATAGGCATGTTCAGTAATCCTAAGAAATAGAAATAATTGATATTTTATATATTCATTAATTTGGTTTTTCAACATTCAGATAACCCTTTTTTTTAAAAAAAGAAAAAAGGCCAATTAACTTTTCCAAATTTGCAGTTTTTTATCAGAACCCAGAAGAAATCAATACACATTTCTTCCTATTCATTAGTACAAGACAACAGAGAGAAATAGGCTTTTTTATGTAGGAGAGAAATAAGAAGGTATTTTTCTCTTCGATGTTTGCTTATAAATGTATCAGACGACTTGGAATTTGCATATCTACCGATCTATAAAATCGAAAATTATAATATTCGAGTCTGATTACCAAAGTTATTAATCAAGGCTCATAAAAACTAAAAGAATTAGACACGAACTCAAAAAATAACAATAAACAATAGTAATAAGATCCAAAACATCTTCAACACCAAATATACAGTATATAAAAACATATATAACGAACCTAAACTTTAAGTTTTTTTTAAGAATGAATAAAATTGTTGAAATTATGTTATAATGGAAAGGTTCGTTGTCATATGAAAGTATTATTACAGCAAAATAAACCAAAGAACGCACATAACTAAACAAAACAAAACACAAATTCACTGAGCTTGGGTATGCTGGATAGGTGGAGCTGATGAGAGGCCAAAAAGCCTCGAAACAGCGCTGTCCTCCATTTCCAGCACTAATATCAAAAAAAAAAAAAAAAAAAAAATAGCTCAGTGAATTTGTGTTTTGTTTTGTTTAGTTATGTGCGTTCTTTGGTTTATTTTGCTGTAAAAATGTATTAACGCACGTTAATTTCCTTGTTATGAAAGTATTATTTTGATTGTTATTTTGTAACAATGTCCAGGATGGCATGGTATTTAACATCTGTAAATTGCTTATATTATTTAAAACTTGACAAAGGAAATAAGAAGAACGTTCCAAAAATTAATAAATATATAGTTTTTTATAAATTGATGTCAGAGATGTTTTGGATCTTATGATATAAGAAGAAGAAACGTTATAAGGAAGAGGTATGGACTTAAACAATAGTAATAATAATAAAAAAAAAATAGAAAGTACTTCTTCACCGTTGGCTACTTGGATTTAGATGAAAAAGGGTACGATTAAAGTAAATGTTCATGTATACGATGCCTTTCATAACAAAGTTTACAAAATCTTGTAGCAAATTAAAAAAAAAATAATTTCAGTTTTTGCAATCTTTATATTAAATCATTGATCCATTTGTAGATCTTCATTTTTGTAAGGTAACTTAATTTTGTTAAAATATCCATTATTAATACAGTACATTCGAATTGTAATAATATTAAATAACTTTATTTTTTATTCGAGAATTTGTTTGTATCTTCAAGAATTCATAATTAAATTCATAAGAAACAGATTAAAGATCTTATCTACAACTTCCATAATTTATTTTATTACCAACATGTTTCGTATGTTTATTAATATACATACATTATCAAGGCATAAATTTCCTAATACAAAAACGGTACGATTGAGACACAAACGGAAAGCTGTAATAAATTCCATGTTAGAAATACAGTAAAACCCCGTTATTGCGCTCGTCAAGGGACCAAGACCTACAAGCGTAATAAGCGGGATAGCGCTATAGACGGGAAATGATTTATGAGATGGGTAAAGATTTGGACACCATTTTACAGGAAACATACTTGATTCTGCAATAGATATACTGCAAATATGAGCTTATTTTATTTTAAAAAGATCTTAGATTGTGGTTTGCTGAGTGTGTGTGCTACTGTAATGAATTACGACATTTTCAATGCGGTTCAGATAACTATTAACGTCAATTGATACACCACTAGGAGCAATACTAATATATTTTCAGAGCAGATTTAGTGCACACTTTACTTTTTTACGTTTGCAACAACCCTTCGCTGCATCGGTAATTGCATCCCTGTTTTTCGTTATTGTTCGCAGACTGGACGAGGGAATTCCTAGAGATTCTGCGAAATCCTTCTAACTTCTGTAGAATTCTCGTCGTAATTACGGAGAATTTGCAATTTTTCACTTATAGAAAGGGATTTCCACTTCGACATTTTGCACAACTGTATCACAGACCCGCAACTCCACAGAGTTCAAGGATTCCCTCCTACCAGGGAAAAAAAAAATCTTTACACTGCTACTTTTCTCTTCGATACAAAATTTCCGATATAAAAAAGCGCTACAAGCGGGATTTGAAGCGTTATAAGAGGGTAAAAGTATACCGAGATACATAGAAAATTCCAGGGACCGTAAAAAAGGAGCGTAAAGAACGGGATAGTGCTATAAGCTGGAGCGTTATATCGAGGTTTTACTGTATTATCAAGGTTTCCTTCGTTTGATAACAATTCTTCTATTAATTTACAAATTTCTGATTCATTCACATTTGTGAACAAAGACTGAACATATAATTCATAGATAGTGAAATAATCCCATAAGATATTAAATTAAAGCTCATCAAAGTTTTGAAACAATGCTTCTTATGAAACAAAGTTGAGAAGGTTAACATTATTTAACATTATTTTTTTATCTTTTTATTTTCATTCGAAAATCATAAAATATAGTAATCACAGATAAATTTGCTTTATTAATACTGTATTAATTTCAGATAGGTTTTAGATTATCATTCAAGTTTATTAGTATCTAATGATTAGATCTTATATTGTCTTAGGAGGGCAACTTTCTATCTCAAAAGCAATTGAACAAATAGCTCTGCCTCAACTCCTGTAGAAATTTAAGAGAAAGCTAACATCAAAGGAAGAAGCGAAATGAGGAAGAGCAGATGATTCCGACCATGCGTGGCTAAGTAACTTTATAACATTTAGTCAAGTTTTCTAAATAGAATTAGCAATGGGAAGTTTTTTTGATTGGCGCCGCTCAAAAATTGCTTTTGACTAACGAACAGTTGATGAGATATCACGTGGTAACTTGATCGCGTTTCTTTGAAATGACGCTTAGATTTCCAACTTTCTGTCTTTCCTTCACTGCCTTATTGTTAATGAATCAAATAATAGCGACTCGTTCTTTGTCCGTGAGTTTATATTTCCCTCAGCTAAGTTGACTCTTTTTCAAACATTTCAGTCTCATTTCTCCACTAGTTCATTTTGCTTCTTATACCTCACAAAAGTAATTCCACTTATTACATCGCATTACCTCATTCAATTCTGAATTTTCATTATTAAAATGTTAACTTTCTACTACTGATTTTGACATATTTTAATGTTGTTCAATTTACTTTGTATAATTAGGCGAAGATCATCAGAAGGGATATGCGAATAACATCTTCCTTTCACGTCAACTGATACAAAATAATCTACTTCTGATGAGTTACACTGTTATCGAGTTAATATCAAAAATTATAAATGGTTTTTCCCAACTTATCACAACCTTACAGTTATTGGTTCTTGCTGACTCTTTTTTAGGGAGTTTTTCATTTAGGAAGTCTTTCTGTTATTGTGTTTATAATTACAATTTGCTATTAACTCAGTGCTCAAAAATGAATAACAATTTTCCCTTTACCTCTCTATGGTTGTAAATCAAACTATAATTTTTCCAAAAAGTATAACTACTTATACTTTTGTGTCCTAGCCCTTCTAATGCCAATCTACGTTTCACAGTAATCTAAAGGGAGAAATGCTTAGATAGCATATTTATATTAAGCTATTTTAAAAACTTGTATCTGTATATTACCTTGCACACCACCATTGTACATGATTCGTAAGTGAGAATTCAAGTCATCTTAAATACTATTCCCTGAGCTCCCAAAGAATCCAACTTAGATGCCAGAGATTTGGCAGTGGCTTCTCCAGACTTTTTGTTCTCACCAAAGGGAATTTATGAAAGGATTTACCAAGAGTTCTTTCCTTCGAAACTCAATTTGTCCCTTTCAGCTAAAGATTGAGTTGAAAGGCCAACCCGACGCTCGCCCGCACTAAAATACGTAGAAATAATACTAATATTACAAATATTAATATTATAAAAAGTTATAATTGTTTCTGAAATATTAATATTCTTTTAAAATTATGATCTTTTCGATTAAAAGCGTCTTAGAAAAGTGTGAACGGCCCTAGGTTTACGCAATAGTTAAAATGATGTAGTATTTTTTAAGTAAAATCTACTTGCGAAGTGCAGACAACCTTGAGTTTGGACCATCACAAATGAATGAGAGTTTAGAAAAATTGCAGTTTAACAAGTAATTTTATTATGAACTTTGCTGAAAAACTATACTTAGACTTCAATTCTTTGCAGAGAAATAAACTGTAAATAAAGATACCGAACAACGACAATAACGTAATTTCTAGTAGAAAATTGGTTTAACCTGGAACAAAGAAAACACGGTGGCACCAGCAATCGCATTATGGCTGAAAGCATGTGCAGACAGTCTGCTTTTCACAGAGACCTTTTAGTTGGTTATCTCGAGAAAATGTCATTAGTCTAAAGTAATTGTTGTTGATTACCTTATTTACCAACAACAAAGTACAAGAAAAACAATAAATAATTTGCATGCTTAAATGAAATAGCTTCTTAAAATCTAACTGATAAATTTTAAAATAATAAGAAATGTAATTTAGCTTAAAAAAAATAGTTCAAGGTTTTATTTATAACTTTCATTTGAATTATTAATTTTCTTCATTTTAATAACATAAATTGTTAGAAATAAAAGCAGACAGATAATATTAATATAAGTTTTTGAAGACATAATTAAAGAATTCTATTAAAGTTAATCCCACTACAAACTTACTTATATATAATTATTTAATTTCAGATACTGATAATATTACACGCCAGCAAGTATAGATCACACCCAACAAGAATAGATATTATATCCATTCTTATTAGACTTAATCAACGCCTGTAATGTTTTATTTAATGGTCAAGTTGTATTATGAAAAGACTTCACTATTTTTTTATTCATTAATTTCTGTATTTACATTTATTATCTTTGTTCATCTGTATCGTTCATAAAAAGGCGAAATCGCTTTTATATTCTTTTATTATCAGTCACAATTGTCCATTTTCTCTTTTATTAAAAGCTGAACTGGTCGGGGTAAGATTCTTTTATAAGTTCATGCATTCCACGTCTATTGTCATGGTAATATTTTCTTTTTTCCTGAATCAGGAGAATGAAGAAGTAGGTCAACCTTTTAAATTATGAGTACCACAGGACAAAAGGAGCCTCCCTTGACAGTTGCCATGGCGACGGAATCAACATCTTCATCAGTTGGAGGCGGGGAAGGAGCAGTTCTTCTTCACTGCAGGAAACGAAATAAGGGGCATTAGCTCGGTCTGTGCATATCTCCAGAGACACGCAGAGAACATTCAGAAAAATCAAGTTAATCAGCAACTATCATTAGAAAAGAACAGAATCAACACATGTAATCGAAACCATCTCATTTGGAAAGGAAAATAGAAATAATGCCGGATAACGTCGAGCAGCGTATCTTTAACATAATGGAAGTTGAATATTCCTTTTGAACAAGCATTTCGAATTTACTGGATGAAATATTTGTGAAATCCTATTCTGCTGTATCAATTACCAAGCTGGAGAAATTATTGGTGAAATTCATCTGACTGAAAACTTATTTTTACTATCCTAAGATGATGATACTCAGTTATTTTGTGGTTTTTTTGGTAGGACTTGACTAATCAATCATCCATTGGAGATGTAACCCATCTTTTCCCATTTTCTTAAGAAACCATTGTACAAATACGATTTCCTCTTCTAAATCGATCTTTCAAAATAAATTAGACTGAATGTTGGAACGAATGTGCAGATAGTCCGCGTCGTATCAACCGTCGTTATTAAATAAATATTTTGAAAGCTAATAACGAAGATTTGAAATTAATTTACTATGTAAACTATATAGTTACATTAATAAACAACAACGAGTTTGCACCATTGTTCAAAATTAATCATTTATATTAACTAATACATTATTTAGGCAGTTATATCACATTTTTAAAACGTGATATTTGAATTAGACACAAGCAGATGATTACTTTTTTGGACGATATATTTTTATCAGGAATAAAACATATAATGACTTTTTCGTATTATACTGTTCCTGAATTTAAATCTGAATTTGTTTTGAAGTAATAGTTATAGTCCAGCAATTTTCCTCCAGCCAATTAATATTTTGTCCAATAAGTGATAGGTTGATTGGATTCGATCCTAAGACAGGGATTTTCTCTTACTAATTCTACTTAAGTTTGCTATCAGATGGATACAAGGTTTCTTTCGCAGTATGTTTAAGCGGGCAAGTGTTGAAATGGTCATGTTATGACTGCTCACGGACATTGCGAACTAAATCCACCGAGCTTACCTATCCTAAGTGTCTAATTATGCTTTTCTGTTTATTTTTTTTCCTTTTTGAGAAAGACGAAGAATACAAACTTCGCCACAGAAAAAAAATTCATAATTCCACAATTTCTTGCTGATAAATTTTTCTAAGAAGATATGATGATAAATGTAATTGCAAATTTAAAATTTCCAGAGTTTCAGTATTAACAATTTATTGGTCTCCAATAATATTTTCTGCTAATTGTTATTTAGTAAAAGTTGATTTATAAATTAATTAGAAGTAAAGATACTGAATCGTTATATTTTTTTTCTACTAATAATAATGTAATTTAAAATATCCTTTATTTTTCTAGATTATTATTAAATACTGCTCATGTAGTTGAACAACTATTACATTTGCAAAAAGATCGTTAGATATTCTTTTACTGACAAGCAAGTTTAAACAAATGTAAAAGCTATTTTTATTAAAATCTGATTAATAAGTAGTTAAGTCAAAATGGTTAAATAATTTGAATTTCCTCTAAATTATCATCGGAATTTGTTTTTTGCTTATTGTTAAGAAAGAAGAGAAGAATTAGGATTAATTCCTACAAAATTTTACCTTTCAACTGATGAAGGTTAATAAACACGAAATAGGCTGTCTTGGATTCCCAGTATTCAAAAAGCAACTTAAGTTGCGTGAGTTTTTATCCTTCTGTCATAAAAAAGTTCCTTAATTAGAACTTATTTTTTACTTCTGATGACTTTGCATGTGTATCTTAACACACACATCTTTATTATCTTTTACCATACATATTTACAAAATTGCAACTACTTTGATCTTGCTAATACTCTTAATTCCAGCAATATTAGAAAAGTCAGTCATGGGGCTTAGTTCTCTGTTAATTTACCTAACTTTTTTAATTAGAATTCACTAAGAGCAAAAGGAGTTCTCTTTTATTTAATACGCTAATTGACATCATGTGTTCTCGCGTTTCAGTTGGTTCCATGAACAGATTGTGGTGGGAGTTCAGAAGCCCCTGAGGCCCTTTCGCTTTTCAATCTCAACTTTGGAAGAGATGTGATGGGAGAAAATGCCCTCATTAAACGCCGAACTTAAGGGCGGGACCAATTTCAATCACGCTAAGGATGTGAGACCATTTGACGAAGAAATGCAAAGGCGTAAAAAGAGTGCTATGCCTCAATAATCCCTTTAAAAAAAAGAAGGGAGATGGAGAAAGAGAAGGGGGAGTGTTTCCATTCTTACACCGATGATTGAATTTTAGAAAAACTAATATAGGAGACTTTCAGGATGGCCATGAATTGCCAGATCCGTTTAAAATTCATCTGAATCTTTAAATTATGCAGAGCACTACTAGATGAGCCTCAAGACTTTTAAGATAGTAAACAATTCGACAAGGACACGCTAGTGGAGATTAAAAATAGAAAGATTTTCTTGGAATAAAATGTTACTTTTTTCCTGTATGTGAAGTTCTCTCAAGCATCGGTTTCCTAGCAACAAATCTTCAATTTTATTGAATAGCAAAGGCCAGTATCAGCAATGTAAGAGGATAAACAAGGATTTATAAACAAAAAAAAAAGTAATTAAGTTTCAATAATTAAATGACATACAACGAATAGAATGTAAAAAATAAAAATAAAACATAATACCGATTTTGCAGCTATTTTTCGTTTCAATACAAACTAAAAAAATTGTAATAAATCGTGTTTATTACAATTTGGAAGTTGAATGACAACATTTTAACTTACTAATATGAAATGTTCATGGTTTCCATGCTTTAATTATGTAAATTCTGAAGAAATTGCTGTGTAGGAGAGTAGACATTTCTATGTTCTATGTATATGTTAACAAAAATCATTCATATCGTTAAGTTAATTGATCAAGTTAAGTTATTCTTGAATTAATTCTTCAAATATTTATAAGCTTTCAATTAAGTTATTTTTTTCAATGTACAAATATGGAGGATTCGGCCATAAATTGTGTGTGTGTGTTATGATAAGATATTTTTGAATCTCTGCCAGATTGGCATTACTGCATTCTGTAGAAACAGTCATAAAATGTGATATGGAACTATAAAGTTTCAACGTTTTCCACCCCTTTATTTATGACGACAGTTTTTTCCTCTTCTTCCTATCGCCTTTCTCGGTAAAACTTCGTCCATTCTGGCGCTATGTAATTTCGATCAAGCAGACTCTGGCTCTGCTTGTTAGGGGCGGAATTTAACGTTACACCGGAATAAGGCTGTTTCAGCTCGGAGGCGAGTTCACGAACTTCCGGCACCACTTCCTTTACTATGGCGTCTCGAGAGAGAGAGAGAAAAAAAAATCAAGTCTCGAAATTTCGCCAGTCGTTATGGGAACAGCGCAAACAGGGAATAACGAAAAGAACAGAACCACAAATGGGGGTGATTCAGTTTATCTCATCTTCTGCATCGACAGCATTCAATGCATAGAAAATCCTAATTCTACCTCAGGATAGAAATTTCCGTTTTAGCCTATTTCTCCCAACTCACAAACAACTAAAGCGAAGTAATGTCAACTCCACAATAATAAAATGACTAAAAACAATCAGCAGATTCCGCCTACATTTATTACATAAAAGAAAAACTATAACGTTTATTTTAAATAACTCAAAAAGTTATTTACATTATCAAAATTAAATGATTTTATAAAACTAAGCAAAAGATAGAATTATGAGAATGACAGCTTCATGTTTAATACTTTATAACTGTATTCTTCTTATTTGGGATATTTACCCAATTTTTTAAATACATATACATTAATTTAATAGAAATATCATTCGGTTTATTTTAATTAATAAAATTGAGCTTGAAATGATTTTGATAAGATTTTACTGATTATTTCCCGTAATTTGATTATCACTTAATTTTAATAAAAAATTAAAATATTATCCTTCTCATTATAAAAATTTATTTACCCTCCTATTTACTTTATAGTCAATATAAACCTTATTTACATCGGTTAGGTCTTTTAATTAATTAAATCTAACATTTAGCAATAAATTTATAATTATATTTATTTATTGCATTTCTTTAGTTACTATATTTCAGTCCTACTAGAGTTTAAATAAAAATCTGTCTGTAGGTGCTGCGAGTATAATACAGCGAGTATAAATTTAATTTATTAATTTCTCCTTTTCATTGTATTTCCACATAGAACTTAAAATTCCTTTTAAATTTAATTACATCCTGTATAAGATGTTGTAAGAAAACAGAATTGAGAATTTAAAATAAAAAGTAAATCATCAATATTAATTATTTCAATTTTAAAATTTGAATCCTTTTATAATTCCTCTTCCCTTTTTTTTTTCAACATTATTGTATTTTCTTTTTTAATGCCCTGTTTTTTATATCTATGTGCTTATTGTGGAAAAACTCCGTCCCTCTTTCTTGTTTTAAATATATTTGCTTGAATACTTTAGGTAATTGAATATCTAAAAAAATATTACAATTCAAGTAAAACTAGAGAAATGTGATAATATTGATTTTTTTTAACAAATCATTTACAGTGTAGGCCTATAAAATAGTTTTACTCCGCCTTTTCAATTATATGGAAAGGAACGAGAAAAATATTAATATGTAATAATAAACTATTTATTAACTAACTAATTTGGGGCAGCTCTATTTAGGCTTTTGTTCGCTAGCCATTGATAGCTTCAGTAGTAAGATGTCTTCCTGTATTGGGCTAGATTTTAACCAGACAGATACAAAGTTAAGATTAAATGTGAATTTAGAAATGATATTTTAGATGCTTCGGCGATATCAATCTCAAAAACATTTTAGCTGTGATGAAAATTAGAGAAATAATAGTTGATAATTGTTACAAATAATGTCTCGAATCAGTTCTTAAACTGGTCAAAACTATGGAGAATTAAACTTAAATATGAAAATATTATTAGCTAGGTAAACTGTAGAAGTTAAATTACATTTCGATATTTTTAAGAAAAGATGATGAGGCGCCTTTTCTTCTCTCAATTATTGCTAAGACGGAAGAAACCAAGAAACTTATTTTTTCAGCGAAGAACTTTTTCTTCATCCGAAGAGAAAAAGAAAGTTCTTTTTTTTTTTTCCTTCTTTTTCTTTTTCAGGACGAAGATGGGAATATCTCTTATAGATGATATTTCAGAAAATCATTTATTATAAATGTAATTTTTTTGGTCACAGGATGTGTGATTTATGTTACTTTTTCTTTCTTTATCCTCTGGACATGCTCCCTGAAGCCAAGTCGTTAAACGGGAATTCGCTCGGGATAAGGGGGTTCTTTTTTTTGTGAGTGTATATTTCCAATAAAATGCTTTGTGCTGAGTCAGGGCCACTTTTGGAACTGATGATCGCAAGCATTCTATTGGATTCAATTACTTCTCTTGCTTCAACTGGCTTCAAGACTCGACAGAGAACCCCTCCCCCTATTTCCTCTTTTGCCAACCTGCTCCCCTCCCCCCTTTCACTTCTCGTCCGGTAAGCGATGGATTCCCCGATGTCCTGTGCACCAAAAACATCAATGATACAGACCCTGATTCATAAAAGATATTTTCTTATTCTCCATCGGCCATTTTGAATGATCTAACTCTGATCTCAAGTCATTCGCTCCAAAAAAAACCAAGCAAATCAAGTTCAGTTTTCTCATAAAAAAATGTATATATATGTTCATACACATTTGACAACACGATAAAAACACTCCCTGAATAAAATAAAACTTGTATCAATAATTCAGCAGGTGCCATGCGTTAAAAAAAAAGTCATCAAGGCAAACACATAAAAAAACATTAATATTTAAAAAACATATAACGGACGTTTCTGTCAATTCCATCGTCTTTCAGCTTTATTTGACAAAGTTAATTGAAACATTTATCTCGTATGTTTATGGTACGCAATTAAATTTTCTTTTTAATCTTTATAGTGATTGTTGCGATTGTCAAAAGGCGCAATTGTTGCGTTTATTGGAAATAAACACAAGAAAATTAAAGAAATATCAATGATCAGAAGATTGTGATTGGTTTACTAATCGCTTTCCCTACCTTGTTATTTGTTCATTTATTTGGTTTCGCTCTCTTATTATTATCATCTTCAATTACAAATACTGGATAATCATATATACTCGAAGATAGAAGAAATGAAAGTTACTATTGTTAATATTCCAGTAATGATTTATTGATACTTCAAAAGATATCTCTCTCATGTATTCTTATTTTTTTTGTATACTTAGCAAATGTATTTGGAATTGAAATAAATTCTTTCTGGTTCATGACGGTTTAAGTACTTCATTCAATAACGGAAATTGTAAATTAAAACATTAATTTGAATTTTAGCATTTAATTACTATTAAGTCCCGCAGATTTTATAAATGTTTAAATTTTTTTAATGATTTACTGAAAAATAACAAATACCAAAACTTATATTTATTCTTTAAAAATATAAGTTTAACGTTTATATTTATTCTATCTTACTTTATAATATTTATCATTAAATATCTTAATTTATAAAAGAAAAAAAGTAAAATATGAGATGATAAATTATTATTCTGCACAAAAGTTAATATAAGGCCTACGCATGTATTTTAAGAAGATTATACTTTTCAGATATATAAAGAACCACAATTTTTGAAATCCCTTTTATATCTCTTTATTTTCGGATCACGATTACAATTTTAAATGATACAAATTATGAATAATATTTCAAAAACCGTTAAATCAAGAATTTCATTCTCTTTCACTGATTTTGATTTCAATGATTTTGATAAAGAAATCAGAAAAAAGCTTCAAAATTGTTTTTTTACAGCATCTTAATAAATGAAAGAAACCGAGGTTTAATCAAGTAATATTAAAAGAAAACAGAAATAAATACGATACGTCATTAATATAAACAGATAAAACATAAACCCAAAACCTACATACTGATGAATTAAGAAACTGGTTCCTCGAAATGATTTATAGAAGAAATAAGAGCAAATAAGTTTCTTGAAAAATGCATTTTTAACTTCATTTTGAAATAGAGAAAGTATTGGTAGCATGTATTATTTTCTATTTTACTTCCAAAATCCTATCTGTTCTGATTACATTTCATCAACAAATTCCTTTTCCTTCGGTATCCTTGGAGCATATTTGTTCACTTTATTATCATCTATTTCAGTCAATTCTACCCCATTTCTCTGTTTATTATTCTTCTCGAGTTCCCTTTCATCTCCAAACAACAGCGATCACCAAATCCCTTCATTCAGAGGTTATAAAATGCAAACATAAAAATGTTTGATTTAAATGTGAATGATTCTGGATATATTTGTGCATTCAAACTATTGTTGAAGTTTTTCTCATTTTTCCGAAGCTTTTGTTTATGTATTCTTACGAAATAGAAAATCCTTATTTCTTGGAAAAATACGATTTTAAGAAGATTCTGAATTAACTTTTTCTTAAGATGTATTCTACATTTCAGATGAACTGCTGTTTCTTCTTTTGATCTGGTTCAAGAAACTTATTTCTTGGTAGATCCCGAAAGAATTTTTTTTTTTTAAATACTGTATCATAATTATTTTAAACGAATCGTTTTTTATTGAAATTCTTAAAATCGTATTCATAAAATTTAACTCAATAACCAGCGAAATAAGATTCTCGAAAATTTCAAAAATACGAGTGTCGAGAATCTAGTTATGTTAAAAGTTAAAGGATGCCACTACAGGCCTATGCAGGCCCAAGGGCTCGCGGGAGGTAAGGTCCCGGCGTTACTTGACCAACGGGACTAGGTTGATAAGATTTTCCGTAAGGAATAATTAATTATTAGCTATTGATTTCTGTGTGTTCAATCATTATTATCTGAGGTTTTTTTTTGTTTTTTGTTTTTTTGTTTTTAATAAAGGAGATGAAATTTCCAATAACAAAATTAGCCTTTTTAAAGCAGAAAGAGAGAAAGATATTCTCTCTCCATTTTTCCAGTGCTTTCGGTTGTTAATACTGTTTGAAGAATAACATTTAACATTCAATTTTGGCTGAACCAAGTAACCCAATGTTTCTAATATGTTTCAATTTAATTGAAAGGAAAATTATTATTGTACTGTAATAAGCTTATGCTTCAAGATAAATCGTTTGAAAGAATGTTTTCATTATGTTAGCGTCTGAGAATCTAAATAACATTAAAAAACCCTCTTGGAAATGAATAACAGAAGACTTTTAAAGGTTCCTTTCAACATCCAGACAAAATTACATCATAAATATCAATTTCTGTGTCGAGCATCAGCAATACTACTACAATGTCCTGTCGCAGAACTGATTTTCTTTTCAGATGTAGTCTTTCAAATAACAAGGATCAACATTAAAGTTTGTTATATCCAGTTTCGTGGGCGACTTCTTTGTAAAATGCGTTTTGGTATGGAAAGAATGCAAAGACAGCTGCGGTCCGATACATACAATCTTTCAAAGGCTTGTAAATTACTTTCTGCAGTTGGACAGATTCCAGACAGGTCGGTTAGGGAGTACTTTTCGAGATGAAAGACTTGGATGGACTTAAACTAAGTCTGAGATTTTGAAGGCTGCTCTCGACCTTTGCGGCTTAGACGAAAAAGAGAAGAGAAAAGTAGATGAACAGAAGAAAACAGCAGCAACAAAAGACGAGCAAAAAAAAAGACAGAAGTAAATGAGAAAACAAATGGAATTTTCTTTAAGAAGATGATAGGATTGATGAGTTTTCTTCGAGAGGAATTACTTGTTCGTTGGATACAGACGATATTTTTTTTAATGGCTTCTCTTTTATGTTGTTTTTGTCGTTGTTCAAAAAGAAATAATAAGGTTTAATCCAATTATCATACAAATATCTAAAATAAAAAAAGAAATTTAAGGTTAAGCATACTTTATTATTAACTTTTTATTGTATATTTCTAACCATTCTTGTGATGAATAATTCTTCATAATTCAAAGAAGCCATCTTACAAAAATTGTAGCAACTTGTTGGGATATAAGGTTCAATTGAAATTACGTATTAATTAATTTATGTATTTATTTATTTTAACTTTATAATAATTTATTTCCTTATAATTATTATTATTTATTTACTGTGTTTTTTTTTGTTTATTATGTTTACTCATTTATTTAAGTAAATGTTTTGCTATCTATATAAGTAAAAGCACAAACAAACAAGAAATATAAAAATACAAGACGAAAAAAAAATCAATAATTCTATCTCATTTTCTAAGAACCGATTTTTT
>JAFIDM010005346.1:17528254-17549004 GCA_023159025.1 Thereuonema tuberculata
TTTTTTTTTACAATTAAAATAACTGTCCGCTATTCAGAGTGTCCGCTATTCAGAGTGGATAACATGGAATGTCCTATTTTAAGGGACTGGGACCCTAAGTAATGTCCGCTAATTAGAGGTGTCCGCCATTCGGAGTGTCCGTTAAAGGAGGTAACACTGTAGTTTCGAAAAATATTGGGAATTTTCCTTAGTAAAATAAAATATTAATTTGATAGATGAAACATTACGAAATGTCTTGAATTTCTAAATGTGGTTTATTTTCAATATATTGTGTTTTTCCGTGTTTCTTTTCCGTGATTCATCCGTGGTTCTTTCAGCACTGAGAGGTTGGCTATTTAATGCTCAACCTAGAATAGGATAAATACACCCGATCATTGTGATTTATTTAATAGATACCGTAATTACCAGGTCATTTAAAGTAATTTTAAAAAAAAACGTCATTTTTGACGGCATTTCGATTAAAAATAGTTTTTATAAATTAGTTAACAAAAAAATCAGTTTGAACTTTTCTTAATTATCTATCACAGAGCTATTTTTATTATTATTTTAATTTTTATTAAAATTTATGTTAATTAAATGAAAAGAAGATAATGGAAATTTTTATTCTAGAACCAATTCAATATTAATTTTCTTAATGCTTTTAAAGATTTAAGATAAAAATTAAAGATTGAAATTTGTATTAGTGGTAGCTTCTCTGATTCCACGATTCTTCAACAATACCAGCTTTAATCATCTTACTAGAAACAGAATGACTCGGATTGTCTTTTTGAGATACTGACTGGGGCCAAGTTGGCGCAATTTCACTGAAGTGCTACTTTTGTAAGTAATAACTGCCTTCATCAGAATTTTCTCGTGTTAAAGAAATGCTGACTTCACTCAAACGAAATTATGGAGTGGATGTTATTACTGCTTCACTTTTCCTTAACAAAGAAAGCTTTGTCTTCAGGAAATTGGGATTCCACGAAGAAATAGCTAATGTCGACACAGGATTATTCTAGCGTATAATAACCTGAACTAGATAGTTCTAATACAAAAGGAATAAATTACTTATTGTACGAGTATATTTCGTCAGCATGTTTTCTATTTTGAAAGAAGACTTCGGAAGCAGACTTGTTACCTCAACAGGAACTAAAATCTAAGACATTAAGAAATCATTTCAACAGATTTGATCAGTCTCTGTCGACTGTTAAGAAATATGTGTTAAAACAGTGAAAAGTGTTAGGAAACAGATAAGAAAAATTCTTTATCAAACAAATTTCAAATTGCAGAAAACAAATATTAGTTAATTCAACCTCACGTCCAATGAACTGAATAGATCAATATCTGATAACACAGATAAAAACAAATGTTCAAAAATGCGAAGAACCAAGAGATAGAAAACTGAATGCTAATTTTTTAGAATGGAATACAGAATTTTTCCCAACTTTTCAGAAAGGAATAAGGTGACACAGAGTTCCCAACTTGTCTAAAGGTTCCTTTCTTCAGATCCTTGCGTAAGTCGAGTCTTACAAAGATCGAACACCCTTCCTTGACATAGTTTTCAGATAAAAAAATATTCAGACAAAATGTCTAATTCTAGCACTGAAATCAACTTTACTTAAGGTGAGGCGGAAGTCAGTTTGGACGATTTTGTAGGTCTGTTTTAAAAAAATAAAACCATAAATCGAAACTATCAAATTTATGGTTTTTATTTTTTTAAATTCAACTATTGAGAAAGTAATGGAAATGTTGAATCCAGTTACTAGATTATTATTTTATTTATTCATAGAAACAAAAACGGGAACTTTTTTAAGCTAAAATAATTTAGTAGAACGGAAAATTTGCCGGTTTTGAGCTTAAATGTAATTAATTCGGTTATCATATTAAAATCAAGAATAGGAGAATATAATTCATTCCTATTTAAACTGTCATATTTTAAATTTTCACATGTTAAGTTGTATTTTTAACACTTACAGAACGATTACGGAGATACGCGAAGTAATAGGTCGAATGGTGCATGCGGAGGATATAGTGCAGACGCATCGTGTGTCTCAAATATTTATTCTAGCGCTTTGCGTAAAATTTGAGGAACTCGAAATTTTATTTTGTTATTTACGGACTTTTTACGTAACACCGGATCCATGTAGTTGGGAATACATGAATCGGGACACTCTGCAAATCAATTTTGTAACATTACATAAATCTTAAAAAAAAAAATCAAAGCAAAATCTGGCCAAGTAAAAACTTTTCGAAATTAAAATTAGCAATTTTTTTTTTTACTTGTTCAGATTTCTCTATTTTATTGAAAACATTTCTAAACACTTTTTTGTATCCAACTTATAAAGTTAATTCAAATTTTTTTAACGACGAATCTATTTTTAAAATATACTATTAATTAAATGTACAACAATATGCTTAGAAAACTTACAACATCGCAGTGTTGCTTTAATTTAAAAATGTTTATAGAATTCCATTAATTTGGACAAGATCTGTTTGTCAACAAGTCAAAAATGAGGCTTATACAAATAAGGGAAAGAGAAAATTCTTTTGAATTCTTATTGATATTCTCTTTTGAATAGGCAAAGAGAATCATTTTTCAAAAGCACTGTTAAGGATCAATTTTATTTTCCTGTTTTCGAGTCAAAAGGCCAACTTTTTACCAGTTTCTGAAGCAGAATCAAACTTTGGTAATTTCTTATCGATTTGTTTTTTGAACCGAATCAAGTTAAAAAAATCGATTTCAATTCCAACAACATTTTCCAGTAAATATGTGTATAATTCCATTGATCCTTCTGACGTTTGGTTAGATTATGGATTGTAGATCATCTACAAAGTATTTTTATATAGAAATCGAGGTTACTAACGATGTTACACGTGTTTTTCACCAAATGCTTCAACACTTATTAGAATTAGCAGTTTAAATTTTAATAATTAACACTTCAAATATAGTAAACTTCCGATTATCCGCAGATTTGGGTGGCTCGGCAACCGCGGATAAGCGAATTCCGCGGATAATCCGAGATAGGACGAAAAACGACGAAAATCAACACAAAAATACTTTTAATATGTTTTGTTACATTAAAATGACAATACATGCAGGTACAGTACATACATTATAAACAATTATTTTATTTAAATTATTTATTTATTTTTAAATTTTATTATTACAGGAAGGCTCTCCCATAATTTAGTGTAACCTGCCGGCCTAAGCTCCGCCCACAAGGTCATTCTTTCAATTGTTTGTCTATAATTGTTTTCACTTACTTTCTTAACCTCTTTTATTGTTTACCTTATTCTAGATTTAATTTTTTTTAATTCCGTAATTTATTGAACAGTAAAAAAAAATGGAAACAGGAGAGGTCCGCGGATAATCGGGAGTTTACTGTAATTGTTTAGTTTGTCCATGAAGGGAAATTTTTCATTTTTAAGATAAAAATTTGTTTACCACTTTTTTTGTTGTTATATTTATTACGTTCTAGATTGATGAACAAAATAAAGTTAAAAGCTATAATTGATTAGAAAGACTTTAAAACTAAATAATATTAATTAAAGTTGATCAACTAAACAGTTAATACTTAAAAATATCTTTTGTGAATATAAAAGAATTTTGCAATTATTATATTCATTTAAAATGGAAAGCCTAACAGAAATGAACGACTACATTTATAAGTTATTTCTTTTCAATGTGGATACTTTTCAACTATGTTGTTAGGGTGATTTCATTGCATACAACAATAATGAGCAAAAAAAAAACTGAGGAAATATCTTATCCAAGCATATCTCCTCATTTTCAGCAAAACAAGAGAAGCAGTTCCTATCTTCTCCAAAATTCGAACCCGAACTCAAATGGCTGCATTAGGACTAATATCTTTGCTTTAGTGGTTTCAGTATATTAGAATGATTTACATTCTGCGTTTTTCATACAAAGTAACTTTCCTTTAATGTACTAGCTTGCAGCGATTTTTTGGCAATTTGTTAATGGTTCCCCAGATAAAACCGGTATGTTAGTGGTTGCTTTATTGTTCAAAGAACAACTTCAATATTCTTTAAATCCTCTATTTCCTTCTTGCTATTCCCAAGACTTCGAACAGACAAGGATGTAGCGAATAAATTTAAATCTCACAAGGGGATCAACGCCAAATTCCAATAATGGTTAACAGGCGTGAATCCCATTTGTATTTTATTTTTCCGGTAGAGGATCTTGAGAAACAGTAATACATGTGTGAAATTTCATGCAGAGAGAGAGGTCCTTAATACGTCATTGTTATTAAACTGAATACTACAACTTAAGTTTCAAATGTATTCTGGGTACTTATAATTGTAAGTTATCTACATAAAAACTTCAAAGACTCAAAAATCAAAGTTTATCTTTCTTTTATTTTTTTAATTAGATGTTATTATAGTAGTTTACAACAAACGTAATGAAGTAACATTTTAAAACATTAAGCAAGTGGCAAAGTAAAAAACTAAAAAAACTAACGTAAAATTATCAATCAGCTAGGTGTATTAGAGGTGAGAGAGGGTTAGTAGGGGTTGGAATACCCTCCCATTGCATCCGTTCCTAATTTCTGAGAACGCTTATGATTAGAAGAATAAGGAAGTTTCTTTTTGACAGTAACAAAATCTTTAACATTCATAAAAAATTAATAAACAAAACACTCAATCGGATGATTTCAGTATTTCTCGGAAAAATACATTCAATAACGTTTCTCAGAAAGTCATCAGTAGGAATACACGATATCAAATCAATACAATGTAAACATCAATGAGTAAAAGAAGTAAAAACTCCAATGCTACTGGATACATAAGATATAAGTAAATATCTTAGGAGACGCTTCAAAGATCATTTTTTCTACTAATTTCTTTTGATCAGTACTACTTGATAATTAAAACTATAAAAAAATAAATTGGCGTACTTCAGTTTTCTTTCAGTTCAAACTTCATAATTCAAGAAGCAAATGGTCAGAATATTTGACTGTAACTAATGTTGCAAAATTATTTAAACTTTCAAGGTTAAATGAGTTATTAATTAGCGCTAGGTAATATTTGGCAATAAAAATATCTATTACTGTTCAGTTGTTTATTTTCGTCGGCAGATGATTAGATGATTTATATTTGTAGAAAGACTTTTAATTAGAGCTACAGCTATTAGACAGCTTATTAGCTAAATTTTATTTTCTTCCCTACAAATGTTGTTAAATTAACATTTATGAACAATTTATATTCAACCTCCCGTTGCTTCGCTTGGAAAGTTTTGACTGATTGGTTTATTCCCGTTGATTTCACTGATTCTTCCACTTAATAATCAAATTTAAGATCTTATAATAAACTTTTTGGATGGCTTAGTTTTTCCCTTAAGAAAATTATATTTCATTTTATAGGTCATTGTTTTGGAGGGATTTTCCCACTCCGGGGTGAGGTTTGCTCGATATTTCGGTCCGGTGCCTCGGGTCTTCTTCGAGAGATGTATATTAATTACATTAGGTGGGCGCAAATCTAAAAACTTCCCTTGTTAGTTTTCAGATAAGTTATTTTCGTGTTGTTCATTCCGAGCCGTGGTGAGCACACTATTAGACTGGGAAGAGACGGAAGAGGACAGTGAAAGTTGTAACGGAAGTTGTTAGATTTGCACACACCTTAATGTAATTAATACACATCTCCCGAAGAAGGCCTGAGGCAAAGGACCGAAATGTCGAGCAAACCTCACCCCGGAGTGGGAAAATTCCTCAAAAAAAGGATCTATAGAGAGTAACATGTCCCACTCCTCCTTCAGAACCAAACTTTATATTTCCTAATATAAATATTATATATTACCTATATATTAATGAAAAGAATTACATTCGACATAAAATTCATTGTAAATATTTAATTTACTTATGTCGGTGTTGAAATTTTTAAAACAAAAACACTGAGCCGTTTTAGAACAGCACAGCAATACTGTACTGCTTTTCTTTTTTTTTCTTTTAATGTAACAGAAAAACATCATAAAAACAATCATAAAAATAAAATAGGAAAGGAATTCCCAAAAAATTTATTTAATGTACATTTTTGTTGAGAAAGAAATATGTTTTTTGGATGTTATTGAATTTTTCTTTGGTGTTCCCCGATTCTATCGAGTGTTGAAAAGCTTTGTCGATGTTCTTTTTATTTCATGAAATATGTGACATGTAACAACCCCCATACAATACTAGTGGCAATCCTTTCGGCAACCAGATTGTAACCTATTGTCGAGTTTTACGCGTCTCCCGGTGACAGGTCAACGTTATTTCAACAGAGTAGGTCGTCGTTGTCACCTTCACCAAATAAGGAAAGTGTTTGCTAAAGGAAAGATATTGTCATCGATAAATCTGAGGCTGATTTTTTGCAGAAGCTTAAAATGCAAACAAAAGACAAAAAAAGCCTTAATGGCACTTCACCATCAAAATTCTTCTATCGACATGAAATTGACTTTAGTTAATCAAAAGAAAACCCAGAATTCAGTAGCATATTTAGAAATAATGGATAGAATAAGTTTTTTGTATTAAACTTATAATAAGTTTCTAAATTTGATATTACTGTGAATTATTTTAATGTTTTACATTTTATTCCAATTGTAATTTTAAATAGCCTTTAAAAATAATTGGTTCATAAAATAATTATTTTTTAAAAATTAAGTTACATTTTTTTTTAAAGAGGATAAATCAACTTAAACAAAGAAGAAGCAGTATTTTTAAGTTAAATTTAATTCAACTCGGTAAGCTTGGTTGTGTTATAACATTAATTTTAGTTAAAGATGCTTGTAATTCTTAGACAATGCTTTAAAAGTTCTATTAAATGTTTCTGTAATAGAGCAGACGTAGCCCAGGGTTATTTTCTGAAAAGACTAGGAAGGAATAAAACACTTTTAACAAATCTCCATTTCTATTATTCTTGACATTAGCGCAGTGCTCTAATGGGACCTTCAATTTGGGGCAAAAAAATCTGAGGATAATAAAACGTTGTCCATTTCTCACAGTAACATCATAAGAAGATGGACTGAAGGGGATTATTTCCTTGCGCAACCAAGCATAATCAATGGGATTAAGATTAAATTGCAAACAAGGATGTTTTGCAAAACTATTGCTCGTTAAAGATAAGTGGGTCCTGCGATGGTAAGCACTAATCACGCCACAAGTATCAGCATACAGGGGTTTTGACTCAAACTTATTTGATTGAATTCTAAATTTTTTATTTAGAAAAAAAATCATTTATAAAAGAACATTTAAATATAAGATAAAATTGCATCGGCAACCTTTGACCAAAAACAGCATTGAATTTGATCCGTCCAGAACCGAGCTCTATTTGTAAACAATGTAAGCAGATTAAATAGTTTTTGTAGATGACAGTAGAACTATTATTCTTAATCATTGAATATTATCATTAACCATTCTTTTTCTTGTTATCCATGGCACTGTTACTTGACACCTTTCATTCTTTATTGTTTTAATTCTTATTTGCACTTCAACTGATAAAGGAAATCATCACAATGCATCTATTTATTTGCACATTAAAGGAAGAAGCCAATTTTCGATACAATAATAATCTATTTTAGGAATCTTAATATCTTGACACATTCACAATGCAAATTCAGAAACGGATAACATCATTCGAGATTCCAGTTTGAATTTTATAATAACTAAATGCTAATTAGAGAAAGGGAGAGCTAAGCTATTTGTCAAGTGACTCCGTTTCTCATTAGTAACAAGTAACGCCAACCCATTAAGATTGTTAGTGATGGGTTTAATCATTGTGAGCTAAGCTCCTCTACTGCAGTGACAAAAGCAGTTCGCTGTGTGGATCCATTAAGTCAGGCTATCAACTTCCATTGCAGTCATTTCTTCTCCATTACTGGCAACGAGAACCTCTTCTTATGCTTAAGTAACGACCACAGCGAAAAAAAAAATCGTGAGTGAATTTTTCCTCAACTGTTCAGTGATGATGTGTGGCTCAGGATGCGGCTCAGAGGAGCCACCGAGATGATAGCATTAGCCGAGATGGGACCCTACTGGAATTAAGACTCTTTATAACTGAAATGAACTTGTAATTGCCAACTTCTACCCCTCTTCAAAAGTTAAAGGATTCCGCAAATGATGAAATTTGGAAAAGATTTACAACAGTGTAGCTCTTTTAAAAGTCGCAATATTACAGCTTCTTCAGGCTATTTGCAGTCATAAAATTATTTATGACTATTTTATGTGTATATACCAATGCCAATTGCTAGGCCTCTGAAAATAGGGCAGATGTGGGCTTTCTTTAATTCAGCATTATAAAATTTACTTTACACATCTCTCTACAAATTTCTCTGGCTATTTCAGTATTAGAAAGTTTATCTTTTTTATCGATATATAGTAAGATGTTCACATTCTAACAATGAGACAAACTGTGTAATAAAGCACTATATATCCACTATAGCTTCTTAAAAAGATAATTAATAAGCTGACTAGCAACTTTTATTAATATCCTAGTATTCAATTTATAGTATTGTACAATTGTGAATAATATTAATTGGGAATAATGTTAATCTACGAATTCAATTTTCAAAATATTTGCGATAGATTATCAAAATAAAAAAGCTTTTATTCTACATTTTTCTATTTCAGATGATAAATTAAAGAAAAAAATACCATAAAATTCAATACAAATTATAAACAAATTACAATTTATCAACAGATTTTATATATTTTTAAATCCTATTCAAAACCAATTATATTTCTTGGTTTTTTTTTTTCATCCCTGATAAGAAAAAAAAAATAGAAAACAAACAAAAAAAATTACTAATTATGGTATATTCTTTACAATTCCATTTACAAATTCTGTAGTTATGATTTATAATTACTTTTCACTTTTAGAAACTTTGCTTTTGCCGTAATTACTTTTGTCCGCTTTATTTAAGAACCTGGTATCATGTGATTAAACCAAAGAAGATTTCAAAAAAACAAAAACAGAAAGAAAGAAAAATTCCCTTCCCCAAGAGAATTGGAACCTGATATCTTCTTTGATATGATAGGAAAGCAAAGAAAGCTGAAAAAACAGAAACTCGATGGCAAGACTCTTGTTTGTTGGGTAAAAGTGTTCATGTCGAATCCATTGAAGTGAAAACAGAAGCCATTACGATTTGGAAGGCAAATAATAAATCTCTTCTTTTGGTGATATGGTTGTCTGAACAGCGGAAGCAAAGCAGTAGGCATTACTTTGAGAAAAAATACTCTTAAAGAAAAGAATAGGGGATGGAATTTAATATTTAAAAAAGAAAAAGATTTTAAAATAAGCGAAGGATAATGCTAGTAAACCATGAAGACCATGAAACATTAAAATCTACAAGATTCAGTTTACCGTAGTTTAAAAAAAAACCACAAAAATACAGCGGGGTCACGTTTCATCTACTTTTTGCTCTTTGAGTTATTTAACTTTTTTTTCCTGCACAATCTAAAACACTCGAAAATGTCTGAAGTGCCTGAAGAGATATGGATATGTTTCAAGTTTATACTTGAAAGACTTAAGGTAATGGAATGAAGGAAAAGAAAACCAGCCTAAAGCAGTAAAATGAAAGTTGAAACTTATTTATTAAAATATGGTTAAGTGTTTAAAGTGTACTTTAGAATGCATTTTACTCATCAACTTAACACTGTTGTTTTTTTTTTCTTAATAGACATTTCTTGCTTCTATGTAACTTTTGTTGTTTATTAGAACGAAACAAGGTGTTTAAGTTATATCTAATGTTATAAATAAGTTGTTTTACATTTGAACGCTTCTTTGAAAGTTTTGTTTTAATAAAAAGTAATGTAAGGTTAAGAAACACGATAATACTTAAATGCAATGTTTTCTTTTAATGTTAAAGTATCATTTGTAGGTGAGGAAATAAAATGTAGAATTTTAAGTAGATATATAAGCCTTTATTATGCTTAAAATAAAATATGCTTTTATATAAAGTATATAAAAAATATTTCTTATCTTTTTTTTCAGATAAATTTGAATCAATTTGGAAATATACAGTTCTATTTTTTATTATTAATAATTTTCTACCATTTTTACTTATTTTAGAATAAAATTAGTTATCGATTTTCATAATGAAAAACTAATCATTCGGGGATAATTTCTATATTAGTCAAGAAATAGTCAGTGACTACTTAATATGTACTTAAATTTATAAGGTTGTTGTTTTTCTTATACAAGTACTTCTTAAATTTTTAAACATAAGTACATAAGCCTACAAATGTAATGATTCTTATTAATATTATTAAACATTCAATTTAAGCATTTAAAAGAGAGAAAAAAATCTTCCCAGACAGTCTTCTCTTTCGTTGCTGTTAGGCATGCTTCAGATGTCAACTTATCATCAACACCTGCCAAGACACGTTGGAGGTATTGCTAATCTCTGAACATGGTCTAATGGATTTCCATTCAAATGTAGGGATGGGAATTGTACAGATGCCTTTCCGCTTCGTAGTATTTGAATAACGTGGTGAAATTAAAACACACAAAACAAAGATTAAGCTTGAAATATCCAACTAAGCCAAAAATCTTATCTAAAAGAGAAAGGAACTTTGAACCAAGAAAGAAAAACATGCAACGAAATTCTGGGTTACAGTTTTATCATATTTTCCAGACTAATTCAACATTTAGACTAGGAATGTTTGCTGAATTAAAACTAACAGTGCTGTTTTCTTCGCATTCATTGTTTATTAAGAACTTTAACACGCTTGGGATTGGTGAATACCTTCTTGGCATTTTTTGGTTTTATTTAAATTCTAGATGTGAGCAAATAGAAATGAAAGTTCACGTGGTTCGAAAAGAAAACAAAACTTTAAAAAAAAAACGTCTATTCCTTTTCGAAAGAAAAAACCTTTGTATAATTCAGTATTTATTTAAAATCTCGATTTCATCAGTCGACGCTGTATTCATTATTGAGAAGCTATTCCAAAACATGTAAAAAGCAAACAAAAAATATGTTTTTTAAAAATCTAGTCCCTTAAAGAACTTCAGTATTTCAAAACTATTCTTTTATTTGTGAGGGTTTGTTAAAAATTAATCTGAACATTAAATTCAAGCCTTATCAAGAATAATTTGATGTATGAATCAATCATCTTAAAGTGTACAATGTAAGAAAATTTTTAAATGCAAAGTGAATATTGGAGTTAAATTCGAGCATTCAACTGAAGTCGCCGTGTCATATGAGAATGACAAAGTTAGTATATGATTAATTCATCGGCCATTTATTTAGGATGTAATTTTACTTAAATAAGGCAAAGATAAAACTAGAAAGAAATATGCATTATGTATTCTTGTACTACGATTCTAGTTTATAATAATTTGGTTGGATTCCTTAACTCGCTATATTAAATGAACTAGAGACTCGAAAACCCGTGGTTCGTAAGGGGATGCGGCTTATAAGACAAAAAAAAGAGATTTAAAATAAAACATTTTTACGGGAGTGTAATAGTTAATAAGTGAGCAAACACACATATACCTCTAAAAGTTATAGTGTAACAGTTTCTATGTAAATATTTTTAGAAATCATTTATTTGTATTTATAAAAAATTATTTATCTGTATTTTTTTTCATTTTAATCATTAACCGTTATTTATTTTAAAACATTCCTTTTCTATTTCCTAATTACTGTTATTCTGTTTATTTTAAAAATATTTTCCGTTGCAGCCGTTGAATCAGTTAATTAATTTAAATTCGTTATGCTTTTATCCAATCATTCTGTATATTTTTAATTACTTAGCCAATCAAATCAAACTATGCAAATACTACAAAAACCAATGTTTCTCATGTAACAAATTACTTCAGTTCAGTTCCAGAACTTGACTCCTTGCTTTTCTATCGACTCTCCCACAAACACCATTACAATATTTTTTAAAAATTAATTTAATTATTAAGATTTAAATTCTTTATATGTTTTAAGTGTTATAGTAATATAAAACAATAACAGTGACTATTCTTTCATATCAGAAATATGTTTTTTTATTTGAATTATATCTTTAATATTCTATATATATATGCTTCTTGATAATGCCAACAATCAGACCTATCTCATTGCCGTTGCAATGCCTATCAGCAAGAACATGCAGACAAGATCACGCAGACAAGATCAGTAAATACACCGACCTAGCACACGAGCTCCAGAAGCAGTGGATACGTGTTGTACCCATCATCCTGTCCGCCACTGGTCTGGTGCCTCACACTGCACCACAGTCTTAGCACACTTAGAGTTCATAAAAACACTTATGCACAACTCCAGAAGGCTGTGGTACTCAACACAACACGCGTAGTTAGGAAATTTATGGACACAACCACACATCCCTAACATCTCTTACCCTCCCTTTCACTCTTTTTTACAGTTGACAACATGTACTTTGATCCATGATCAAAGGAAGTTTGATGTTGTCTTAGCTGGGAAAAACAAAGAATTGAAACCTTTATATAATAATAATAATAATAATAATAATAATAATAATAATAATCTCACTAAAAATATAGTGCATATGGCACTGGCTAAAAGTTTGATCTCATAGAGTAAACAGAAATAGTACTCGTACTACATACACAAAACACAAGCGGTACTCGAAGACGATAGAACTAGATTTTACTATGATTTACCATTGCACACAGATAAAACCATCAATGCAAACAGACCCGATATAGTTCTTTATAGTCTTCAAGAAAGGAAAACTTTCCTAATCGATATCAGCCATCCAAATGATAGCAATATCAATAAGGCGGAATCAGTTAAGATACCCAAATACTTCAATTTGGCAGAAGAATATAAGAAGATCCACAAGCTTAACTCTATAGAAATAATTCCAATTGTTGTAACAGCTACTAGACTGATACACAAAAATTTACCTCATCACTTGATCAATCTATAGTTAAACCCGGATAAAACTTTATTTAAAGCACAACATCAGTGATTTTGGAGACATACCGTAAAGTTCGTATTGTTTTGAACATACAATGAGGCAGCTTGGAATAAGGTTTGATATTTTGGTCTCTTAATGCTAATATACCGACTAGCATTCATCACACCAAGAACTGACAGACATCATAATAATAATGCAAGTTTCTTTATACTCACATTTAACTTCGCAGTTTTCTGAATTTTTAAATGAAACAACTTTTATATTAACTATAAATGTGGCCATTAAAGTTAAGTAAGATTTCTTAACTGTAAGTATTTTTAAAGGTAAAGGTAATTTTTATGAAGAAATCCATAAAATTTCCCATATTTAAATTCTGATTTATTATTTTATAATAACAAGTAACATCTGAAAACAAGTAAGACTTGCATTACATAGTATATTCTTGTTTAGTTTTTTTGGTAGCTTTTTTTATACTTTAAAATGAAAGTACAAAATTGACTTTAAAATGAAAAAACTATAAAGAGACTTAAAAGTACTTTTGTAGTAGAAAACTCTTTCAAGATTGTCCGTTCTTCATCTCAAAGAGATCAAGCAAACTATTGTATAATACAAAATTTAACATTAATGACATAATATTGAGTAGATCTTCTAAAATTTATAAGTTAATGCAAAGATATTATTTCCATATGAACGAATAACCTCGAATAACCTTTTGGAACTCTTCCATTTTTTCTCTGTCAGTTGGTTAGGCAGGAAAATTAAGAAATTTACGTTTCGGAGGGGATGAAATGCTGTCATTTCTCGATATTTGAGAGTGATGTAGGATAGGGTTTGGATCTCAAGGGAAAGAGTGGATATAGCGATCACTCGCAAATGACAGACTATGGAGAGTAACAAGAAGACGACCGAATCGATTGGTGCTCTTGGATTGGGCTGCCTGTAGGGAAAGAAAACCCAGTGAATCCCCTTGGCACTCGTCGCTGTCAAATCCAAATGACCACCGACCTTGCCGGGACGATAAATAAAGGATGAAAAGAGACATTTCGTCGCAGGTAAGTGGCTCCTCCAAGGACGCCCGTCCAACTTTTATGACCACCGTATTCACGAAAACTAGACCCAAAATATTCGGACGCGAATACGCTGAGATGTCCGACAAGGCCTCCAACAGCCATTTCAGAGAATTCGTCCTCCCCTTCCCTGAAAACTCAGCGCGTGAAGATGACAGGAAGAAGCTATTTTATCAATATTAAAGCAAAATTCAAGGATGGGCAACTAAAACCAATTCCAATAGATTTCTGTTATTTCTTTGGACTTTTATTATTATTTTTTATTAATGATTAAATGACATGACAAGCAACTTTGAACAGAAAGATACGAACATTAATTGGATAGTTAATTAAACTGTTTTAGTGTAGGTGAAAACTAATTAAACGTAGATACCACAATGTACCTTTTACACATAATTAAAATTTAAACAATGCGACGTTTCAAAGTTCCAGTATTCGAACTTTTTCGTCAGGCAAAGAAAACAAAAATGAATTTAAAAATGTAAAAAAAAAGGAGCATTTAAATTCATTTTTTGTTTTGTTTGCCTGACGAAAAAGTTCGAATACTGGAACTTCGAAACGTCGCATTGTTTTAATTTTAATTGTTAATATATGTGTGAAGATGCATTATGGTCTCTCTATTTAATTAATTGGATAATTTAGAATTAATTTAATTGAATGGCAACTGAAGCCATTCAAGCAAAGTAGTAGCAGTAATAATAATAATAATAATAATAACTTCAGAGTCCTCGCAATTAAGTTTCCGTCTAAGCCTACATATACAGTAGGTTTTTAGAAGACTATTATCACTATTACGCGATATAACAGTGGAAATAACCTTGTAAAAAATGTCATAATAAATTCTTTTAAACTATATTTTAAGAATGATTTAAACATTATAAGTGAAAACAGAATCAAGGCAATGTTTCTTCTTATAATCGCCTACTCGTGAGTTGAACTCAAAATCTGTGCGCTAAGAGCTTAAAACTTATGCGCCAGCTTACGCTAGAGCAACTTAGGTAGATTTTTTCCCCCCATATTTTTTATTTTAAGTACAATGAGTGTTTTAAATATTACAACTCCTATAAGGCTACTAGGGATGTGAAAAAGCACCGATTCAGATCTATATGCAAAAACTTACACATCAAAGTTCTTAGTTCATCAAACGTTAAGAATAACTTGAATGCTAAATGTATTAAGATATAACTTTTTTTTACAGGTTAATTTTATTTCTTTACACGAAACTACTGTAAAATAAAATCGTTAATCGTAACCACAATTTGAATATTTTTGAAGCTGTCATCATCATTAATGAATTTAATTTGCTTCACACAATGAAAAATATATCAATACATGATGAAAAGATGAAAATATATCAATACATGATGACATCGGCCAATAAACAAAATTATTGAGAAATGAAAAAAAAATCATATATCAAATTTTGTCATATACAGTACTTTTAAAAAAAAAATTACTTCGATAAATACATTTTTTTTAGAAATAATTAAAAATAAATAAAAAAATAATAATAAATCTGAACCTTAAACTCTGCTTTTAGGACTGGAAATGATGATAAATTATATTCCTACCTGAAAGAGAGAAAGAAAAAAATAAAATTAACTATTGTTAATATTATTATTAAATGTTATTTTAATGCTATTAAGCGAAATACATATATTGAAAGAAATAACAATTTTCAATAACCTGAGACCAATTATTTTGTAAATGATATTATGGAACAGATGTTTCATGTTCTTTGGAATCATCAGTAAGAGTAACTACCAGTAACCAGATCTCGGAAGGAAAGTTGGTGAGGATATTCGTAGGACTTATATATGAAACTTGATGTTATTTATTGATATTTCGTCGTAAATATTCTCGCCTTCTATTTTTATTGCTCTTAAAATTTCCTTTTTCAGGTTAATCTGGTGCACGAATGCATTGGCTTATTTTATTGTTTTATTATTATTTACAGGAGATACAGCGGTTACCACTGATAAATATAAATTGGTAGTATTTTTAAATAAACTTTGAATGTTTTAGCCGTAAAAAAATTCGATTATATTCCACGGTAAGTTAGTAAGTTCAAAGTATATTGGCTATCTTCATGGTTTTTATGTAATGTTTATTTATGTATTTATATGTATGGCGAAGATCGTAGCTATATTTTTATTAATACTGAATAATTTTCATCCATGTGTGCTTTTTTTTAAGCTTTATCAACAATAACGATGATTTCCTAGTGACCTTTCTTTAAATAATTGGCACCATTTAACTGCTAGAACTCATCCTTTGCTGAAATGCACAGGAAAAAGGAGATGCGCAGTAATTCCCTCTTTAAGAGTCAATTGCTTCTGATGGGGGACTGAACTATCATCTTCAAGTCAAGTCTTGGGAACGACAGACACGATGCATTCATTGTATCTCAACTAAAAAGAAGCGTCAATAGTAATTTCCTTCACAGCTGAAATAACACCTGAGTGAAGTAGATAAGGAATCATAACTCTACGCAAACACCTTTGTAAGGATTTGGAAAATGAGAAGAGAATGGTTGATCTGTGCTTGAATCTACGTTCTTTCGTTTAATGGTGGGAAAACAAAACAATGTAAATTAAGCAGAATATTTTTAATTTCAAAATATTACGTGTTAATGATTTATTTTTTAGCACTTTTGGTTCCGGGAGTTAATTTTTAACTTAATATTTTAATCAAAGCTCTATTGTCTATTACCAAATTAGTAATGGAATAGTAATTAATAACAAAAACTTACTAATTACTAATCTATTACAAATTTACCTTTTCCTCTAAGTAGCGAAAAGAACTTCCACAAACAAATTAAAATTTTCTTTGAATCACCGGGCACGTTAAATTTCTTTTCATTTTAAATTAAAATTATGTTAAAAATATTTATAACATACAAACTTTAAAAATACATAAAAAAACAGAAGCTTTCGAGCCCCCTAAGCGGAACTCCTCTTCAACCAAGTGATTACATTCAAGCAAATAATGATATATACTGTTCGGTTTCAAAAGCGAGAACCAGCAATGGCAGAGGATTCTACCCCGCAAAGGAGTGATACGCTGAGATAGGCCCTTTCCTAAGATCTGTATTTTTTTTAGTACCTGTTATTTTTGCAATAGTATTTATTCTTTCCATAATTCTTTCCCGAAAAGCGCAAATAGAACGCAGCTACTAGTAAACTAACACTGATAAAAAGTAAATATCCTCTCTTTATTTCTTCTCACCCCTAGTTTGAAGAAATCGAAGGAGACCTGAAGCATGCGCAAAAGCGTTGAAGGCTCTCGTAAACGAAAATGGACAGTATTTATCTTTTGGAAAATTTTAAATAAATCTTTTTCTATAAAGGAATAGAATTTTAAAAAAATCAATCAAGTTTCTATATTCTTATCTAAATAAGTAAAGCATTTAGATAATAATGTTTACATTAGAATTTGACTGTATAAATAGTTGTCTATCAGTATCAGTATTTTAATATATTATATAATTTTTAATATTATTTTCATTTTTTGTGTTGAGAGATATAATATTCGATCAACATGACTTTTTTTATTTCATTTCGGAAAAAATTTTCATATTCTTAATGAATAGTCATTTCGTTAGATTATAATTGAAATTCATTTATTTAATTCGCTGCATTAAGCTGCTTGAAATGTCTGTGACATTTTATGAATTTTAATGTTAATAATGCAATCAGATGTAATGAGTTTTCTAGTGATTTACTCTAGTTCATGAAACGAATGTCGTCGTTGCATTTAATTCCATTTGCACCTGTTTTTATCAACATCACGTGACCACAATTTCTCAACTCGAATCAAAAAGATCAACAGCAAAGTAATGAGATTATTTGAAATGTAATTAGCCATTAATTTCAATTTCACGTGAGATGCTTCGTTACCACTAGGCTGAAATTCAGTTATCGTCAAATTAAATTGACACAAATTAAATCTGTAAACTTTTTTTTTAAAAAAAAACTACTCTTTTTTTTCATTAACAGGAGACTGAATTGGATACAATAATAATTTTCGAAACTCAAAAAAAGAAAGAATATCATTGACCTAAATTTTAAAAGAACCTTCCAATGTTTTCTAATGTTAAAGAAGAAAGACTTTAAACATAGACTCTCAGTTTTAGAAGTGAATCTTATAAAGAGATTATCATTATATGTTAATGATAATAATGTAACCCTGTAGTTAACCTGTTTTAGTTCAATGAAAACGTAATTTGACTTGTTTTTTTGCTCTTTTTTGGTCTCTAACTTGATCGAGTTTGAGCCAGAAAAAGTTTAATCTTTGTTAAACTATGGTAAAAAAAAGAAAAATCGTGGGTTATGGATTACTATTTCCATGGATGCTCAGCGACATCTATTGCAAGCTGAGTAACTATTTTCTACATTTTTGCAAATCAAAAGTAGAAGAGAACAAGATTTTCGATTTTTTTTTTATTCTTTGCATCTTTATCGTACCTATGCACTGTTATTATTTTTATATTATTTACATTTTTTATAAATATCATCCATATCCAAAAGTGGCTTCGAACGTGGAAAATGAAATGCCTTGGCGACGAAAACGAACTGCGTCTCTCGTCGTTTTTCGCTCGTTGTCATTTCTCTTCACCGTCAAATGGGACAAATTTGTAGCAATAGCCGATCTTCCTAGTAATTCAGAAATACATTTTTCGTCAACCCTGATCTTTTAAAAAATGGAAATCGTTCCAAATTATTTGGAACCTCTAGCTTGACTGTGCAGGTCTTACAGTTATCTGCTTTTATGGCGCCACCATATTGCTTTCTGCAGCAAAGAGTTCCAAGATCAACTAAGTGATCCGTTTTTCTCCATATAAGGTAATTCTTCTTTCTATGTATATTTTCCACTGAAATTTCAGTCTCCCAAGGTACAGTAGAACCCCTCTCGTATGCCCTCGGCTGGTCCGCCACTCCGGTTGATCCGACCGTGCTCGAACCGGCCGAACTTGTTCCTGACTCGTCGGTGACTCACCACCCATCGCGCCATTGTATTGTTTACTTTTATATACAGTGACGGTAGATGGTGAAAACGCTCTTAAGAATCGCAAAACATTGAAAAAGTCCAAACTTGAACTGCTTGACAACGCAGTAAATCCGTATATTTTACTGTAAATCCGTATTTTTCTGTATTTTCTGATAATCCGACCTTTTTTGCGTTCCGACCATATCCCCAATCCCAAAGGTGACGGATTAGAGGGGTTATACTGTAAATATTCTTGATATCATCTTGATTATGGACGAATGGACATTCAAGATTCAAATTAGAACAAAATGTTGAAGAAACGACTTTCAACTTCATTATTCTTTTCAAGAAGTAAAATATATTGAAATCAAACATACAAAAGAAATGCATGAAAAAAAAAATTGAAATATTTGAAAATAGCGAATTTTTTTAAGTATCTTACAATAATTTTAAATCTATTCCGTATGTAGTGTTATTTTTTTAAGGTTCAGTTTAGGAAGCACTTGCCAAATAATTGCGGTGTTTGGTAAGAAGTCCTCATGAAAAATTTTGTTTACTACGAGTTTTTTTTCTCCTAAGAAATTAAATCTGATTCTCAGAAAAATAAAGAACTCGTAAAGTCTTTTATTACTTAAAAGCCTTTGTACACAGCCAAATGCGATCCGGAAACTTTTCAGTTTTAAAAAACAACTTTTCAATTCAGAAAAAAACAGAGAAGACGACACAGACGCTTGTCGGAAATACGAAATAAAAACAGAAACACGGAAAATAAATTAAAATGGCTTTGTGACTTAAGCAAAACTAGAAGAAAGAAACCCACAAACAAGAAGAATGATATTCAGGAAATAAGACATATTTCAAGTTGATGGCAGAGCTTTTTTCTTTTCTTTTCTTTTTTTATTGTTAAAGTTCTGTAGGAAAGGGTTTACAATCATTTTGACGTCAAAGTAAAAAAAAAAACATCAGAAATACAATTTGGAAAATAACTTCGCACAATAAGATAAAAGTAACTAAAAAAAAACCAACTACAACTACTAATGAATTTAGGCTTTTCTTAACTTAATAATACAAACAGAAACTTAAGAACATTAAAAAATCATTAAGGAAACATCAATTTTGGCAATTTTTTTCTTATATTTACATGACCTTTAATACATGAAAGGTTTTTGTTGTGTGGTTTTTTTTTTTCATTTATAGCTATGACATCAAAAGAAGATTTAATAAAAAAAAAGTGTTTTGTTATACTTTATAATAAGCCTACATTAAAAATAATAAAAATAAATACATAAAAAAAACTTGAAATAATTCTCTGTGTGTATATTACATTCAAACCTCACTATAAATCTATGAAGTATTTTCTGATCTATTTCTTCTGACTCCTGCGCATCGACAATTTCTGCAAGGAATGTGGTTTAGCAATCTCATAAAGGAATCTCATTATTTTCTTTTACTGATGACTTATGGAGCGGAGACAGGAGTCTTGAAAAGACACTACACAAGAATGGAAAAGGCATGTTCAGAGACACAAGATGAGACCGCAAACAGAATGAGTGAGTGACTGACACTAAGCTCCTAATTGGATTCGCAAGAGATGTAGCGCAAGTACGTGATCTACGATGTAGAACAGAAATTCTAATCTGGTTCCCAGGGATGAGAAGAGATGTAGAAAACGTGCGTATGTTAGATTTCTGTGGATTCGATTAGAAAAGGAAACCTTTTTGGAAAGAATTGGAAGGGAAAAACCATTATCCTGCCAACGCTGACAACCATGGAAATCATTATCGTGCCAATATTGAAAACATGGAAATCGTTATCCTGCCAATACTGAAAACAT
>JAFIDM010005346.1:17549014-17589841 GCA_023159025.1 Thereuonema tuberculata
TCCTGCCAATACTGAAAACCTGGAAATCATTATCCTGCCAATACTGAAATCATGGAAATTAACCTGCCAACACTGAAACCATGGAAATCATTATTGTGCCATTTACTGAAATTACTGATGATGGAGATTTTCATCAGCAAAAATATATTATTTGTTTTATTCATTAACTTCTACTTTTTTATTGCACAAATGAAAGTAACACTAATCGAAATAAATAGACATATCTTTACAGCAAGGCTTAAATAACGAAGCTAGAAAATATTTTATTGATTCTTTATTCATTATTTTTAACAATTTAGTTAATAAAGTACAATGTATTTGTTTGTTACGAATATTAATGATAAGACATTAGAAGGCTTTATATACTTTAATTTTAGGTAAAAAGAGAAAAAAAAGAAAGAAACCGCAATTTGAGTCTAGGAAAAAATAAATAAAAGAAATGCCAATATTTGCAAAATGAAGTTTAGGAAATTCAGTTTACTTTGAAATTCTTTTTTTTTTCCCTTCGGCATTTATTAACTCGTGATAGTTTATGAGAAACTTTGAAATTTTCAACCTTTTGTTGTTAAGTTTACGAGTCTTTGTTAGTGTTTCCTGAGAGAGTTCAACGTGGTTCTCTCCTTCCTTACATCTTAATAGCGTATTATTTTCATGTCTTTTCTGGGCATCTTATTATCTCCAAGCCTTGTGACATCGGAGACCTTTGAATCTTTATCACGACATCAAAGTTCCTTTAATTTGAGGTTCACTTACACAACAGAATAATGACACGAGTTACCTGCAAGACTTTTAAAAAGGTTTTCTCTTTTTATTTCCTTTATTATATATACACGGGTTATTTATAAAAATATGCGTCCAATTTCACCAGCTACCCTTTGTGGGTTTTTTTACTAAGAATTATTCTCCAATCACAATTTCTGAAACTCCTATCCTGAAATTCATTGTGTTTTTTGAAAAGATTTTTCTCAAACTTTCTAAGCATTTACGTTACCTGAAGAAACAAATTTGGACAATCAAGATTGAATTTTTTTTTACGCTTTCTTCTCAGAGTTTGTTTCATATGAATCTGTACAACGGGATAATATTAATCTTTCTTTATCAGAATTTATTCGCCGCTGCCTTGACTATCTGAACCATGAAATGTTTAAAAATAGTTTTGGGCAGCCGTTAGGACGGTCGATGTTGTAGCGTAAACAGTGATATTACAGCATGCCCTGTATTGCGACTAATAAAATAAATAAATAAATAATTGGGATAATTAAAAGTTGTTGTTTGCTTCGTTTTTTTAAATTGACTTTCACAATTACGTACTTAATCTAGGAGGGATTGACGGCAAAAATTCATTTATATAGAAGAGTAATATAGAGCGAGAAATCCATTTTTCTATTCGCCGGCGCCCCTTTCAATACGAAACTGAGACATGTAATTCGGAAGACAGATAGACCTCGCCGAGAATCTCAAAAACTTTTTTTTTTATAATGGAAGGAGGTCTGCGATAAAAGAGATACTGATATATGTTAGATATCTTTGTTAGCAACCACTTAACTATTACTATTTACTACAAACTTATTAAACTTATTAAAAACTTATTAAACAAACTTATTAAAAAAATTACGCAGAAATCCATTTCATTTTTAGACATTTATCAATGAATATACATTAACCACTTGTGCTACAATTGTTATAAAAACATTCAAAAATCGTTAGACAAAAACTATTTATAAAACTTCGTGATTATTCTCCATTATAACAGCCGTTCTTTTTAAATAAAAATAAGGAATTTATTTTTATGTATTGAAGTAATGTAGTGGCTGTAAATGTATGATTTCTATTATCTGAAATTGGAATTTTTATGGACACAAAATTAATGTACTAATAGCATCGCGAATGTTCCACATTGAGAACTTTATCAATGTACTGTTTATTAAGACTGAGAAAAGTGTATTGTATATTTTAGTACGAATGTTTTACCTTTCGCATTATTGCGTTAGATAATAACATATCATTACATTCAGTTGAACTGATTTTGAGTACATACATAAAAACTACATCTTATTTGTAATGCACTTAAAAGTTTCTAAAGGCAGATGCAATGTAATATTTGTTTGCGGTGTTATTTAATAATAACAATGCTGTCTGAAATAATAACCATAATTGTAACACAGACCTTAATTACCGATAGTAACGGAAGCTAAATGTCTGTTCTAATTGTCCGCACTGAAATTGCCGATGAGTCAGTCTTTGGTTCGCTTCTAAATTGAATTTTATGAACCGAAAAAATGAATGATTCAACCCAGCCACTGAGTCACAAAAGGAATAAATTCAAATCACTGCTAACGGCCAGGGCTTTTTTATTTTTGGAAAAAGCAATGAAATTCTATCAATTCTATTTTCTTTGTTTATCTGGGTTTTTTTTAAAGGGAAATCAATTGAAATATCCATAGGCTTACGATATTTCACATTGGTCTTTTGAATAATAAACATACAGACTGCAAAATAATTATGTAATAAATGTTATATCGATTCAAAGACGCCCACAAGCTAAATTGCTTTCGGACCTACATCTAACGAAACATAAGATATTAATTATACTAAAAGCTGTCGGTGAAAATGTTATTAAAGTAAAGTTATCAACTTAATCGTGGCAGAATTCTAAACCCTTTTAATTAACAAGCTGTAAAAAGTCATAAAATTCGTCTGCAATTTGGAAATTAAAAATTCCCGATAAGTTTCTTAACCGCAACTTTTATTACTCTAAGAATTCACTGAAGACAAACTAATTGCAATTCTAGCTAATTTACATTTTAGAAATTATGTTTTATTTATTTCAAATCTTCAGGAATTAGCTCATCTTTTTCTGTTACATTTTAGGAAAGCTTATAACTTCACTTATAATGAATGAATTTCATTTCGAAATCAAGGTTTACGTAAATCAAGTAAGGTATTATATTTTTTTCCCTATTCACAATAAAACTGAAGGCCTTTGAAAGGAGGTGGAGCCCAGAACTTCCACTTGCATCTCCGTGATTGATATTATTTTCATGTCTCATCGTTATTATTGTTCCTGGTTTTGAAAAATCAAAACTGCGTCATCTCTCCTCACATTATGAGGAGTCATCTCTCCTAAAACGATAAGAGAGACAACGCACCTAATTTTTCTCCAACAAACATGGCCGAACACGAAAGCATTGTGAATACAATCCCGCCAAGAATCCTGTTTCAACTTACAACAGCAGAAAATCCTTTATCGCTGCGATAAATATGCTGTGTGAAAATAATAAAACAATTACTTGAAAATTCAGACACTTGCCAAGGTGAGTAGACGTAGAAATTCCCTTGCAGAATCCACAAATATTAACAAAAATATAGAAGAATTTGATAGCGTGTATATTTCACACCAGTGTACTATCCGACTGAGGGTAAGTATCGCAACGCTGTATTATAAATATAAACTGCAGACCGCGTCAACTTTCCTACCCCTGTCATCTCTCCTCGCTTTCCCCTAGGTTAGGTTAATTGAGATGTGATCCTTTCCAGGATGTTTCATTTGGAAATACAACGGAAAAAAAAATACTTTTCATTTCGAAATAACCAGCGATGTTATAAATAACGACAACTACATATTCAAAAAAACCAACAGAAAGTAAATGAAAAGACACCCAGAAATCGATTTATAAAAATGGGTTCCGATAGTAAATACCCAACACTTAAATTATAAAAGAAAAGTATTTTAAAAGATAGCAATATTTTTCTGTCAAATATTTGTATTTTAATTATAAAATATGAATTTATATAAAATTTTACCTTTGTAAAGTAGTTTCTGTATTTTTTTTTAATTTTATTGAACACAGAAATAAAATTTAAGGAATTCATCAAGAATTGTTCTTGTTGAATAACGTGCTACAAAATAAAACGATTTTTCAATCGGATTGTGGCAAGAGAAAATTAAGTTCAGGAACGAAAGACTCCCCAAAGAATTAAATATCTGTCAAATTATTTGGAAAAGGAAGCGAGGTTTTAACTTTAAAGCCTTCATAATTGAAAAGTCCATTTCCGTGGCATTCGAATCGGAATCTCCAACTTCTGCGCAATTTATGCGATGAATGCACACACAGACACTAAATAATGAAATTATCAAGCATAGTTGAACGTTAGTCTTGCATTTTCAGCCGTCTGCAGTAAAATTTTAGTATTTCGTCGTTTCCTGAGCTGTGCTACTCAATGTTATTGAATATTCACAATGGTTCATATCTTTTCAATTAGGCAAACAATATACGATTCATGAAGCAATTGAGGCTCAACCTTATGGCAAAGCAGAGGAAATTAAATTGGAGCTCATATTCAGCCAAAGTCTTCCATTCTAGTGCTTCGATCAACAAGATAAGGGAGACTTCTTCCAATCAATGTCTTCTCATTATTTTATTAAAGAAGAATGTGTTCTCGAGGCAATTTACCGTAATAATAAAAAAAGGAGTATATCTTCTTTAATATTTGTCTCTATGACTTACGTTCTTGTTCCTACGTAATTAAGTTTCAATTTTTTTGGTTAGGGCAAAGATGAAGACACTCTGAAACGTAGTTGTAAACAAATTGTCTTTATTTTGCATTCTTCTATATCACTATTGTTTTCAATAACTATTTGTAATAATTGAAAAGTTATTAAATTGAAAGTCTCTTATCATTTGATTCGGGTTAAAAACAGTAAAGTCCGGAAATCCCCCCATTTATCTGATTATATTTCTAATGTTGTTGTAGTCAAAGTGTATATTTTTCAAACACCATAAGTACGGGTATCTTATTACAAATGGTTGGTTTTAATGAAACTTTAAATTAAATTTGAGCCGTTCCGGCTTGGCCAAGCGATCTCCAGAATCTGGGTTCGAATCCCGGGCGTTGCTTGGTTGTTTCAATTTCCTTTCCTGTGTTTGTTAGCTTTCACTTTCTCTTCGGTCTGAAGCCCTTCCGTAGTGGTTTCCTGAGGAAGGCGACGGGAATCCACCTCAGTTTCTTTTCCCAGATGCTTCTGTGGGAATTCTTGAATTCCGTAGGAATGTTGACCTGTCTTCGGACAGAATTACTATGGATATGGAATTAAATTTGCAAGAAATAAGACCAACGAAAGCTAAATAATATTTTTTTAATACAGTAGACACTCGCTAATCCGGCACGTTCGGGACTTCGGCAGTGCCGGATTACAGAAAATGCCGGATTACTGAGCGCCGTCTAAAAATAGCCATTATTGCGAGGATAGCGGAAATACCGCTAAAATAGAGAGTGAAAAGCGCTATTAATAGGTATCAGGCCATTTTTCCGTGTTCTCACAACTCACAACACTGAACGTTCACGGCAAAGCGACACTGTACCGTAGCACTGACAAGTGAGCACTAGACGACACAAAATGGCGGACGAAGATTTGTCATCACTGCCGAGTACGCCCGACCTCAGTCGATTGCCGGCGAACTCTGCCGAACGCGCCCGAACTCTGCCTAATGCGCCCGGAAGGCTTATTCAGTGTAAAAAAAACCCTTAGACCGATGCCGGATTATTGAATTTGCCGGATTATCGGATGCCGGATTAGTGGGGTTTTACTGTAGCATTAGAAACAAGTCTTTACAGTATTGTCAGAAAAACTTACTTTCAAGAATCATCAATAATTATTTAGAATTTGTTTGCTTTCTGTAATTAAGTAGGTCGCGAAATATTTATGAACATTTTACATTCAATGATATAATGTATTATTAGGAATCTTCAGAAAAAGATGTTGAAGAATTTCTGCAGATTCTTAAGAACAGCAGAAAGACAAAGCAATTGACACAATAAATAGACTAGTAAGATTTGAAATAGACAGGACAAAGGGAAAAATTGTAAACTACTTTAATTTCCGCTGTACGACTTTACAACATGTATTTGACTTCTAAGAGGTCGTAGCAGTGGATTCTGTTCACAGAGTAAAGAAGGAAAAAAAAGCCAAGAAGAATGGCGGGAAAATTAATTTTACTAAGAATAATCCTTGCCCTTCTGAATCATCTAATTTAGCTCCGAAATCGTTTTTGAAATGATTCTTCATTTATAGTTATTTCTGACACATTTTCCAATGAATCCATTAAATTCCCAAAGTACTTGGATTGACCTAAAAATAACTTTGACATTTGTCGAATCAGAGAAGATCCCAACCGAAAATTGGTCTGAAGCCAAGTACGCTGGCAGCATGTGCTATCACGGCAACACTTCTTGTTCCCTTCGAGACACGTACGTTATTTTTCCACTGAAAAAGAGGAAGGCCGTCAATGCCAAAAGTAAACTTCTCGAACACGACTGGAATTGAAATTTTCCAAACGTCAAATTATTGTCACTCACTTGTGGATGTGTTTCGATTCGTCATTTTTTTTTTCCAGAACCATCCATCACAAATGAAAAGTGAAGTTTGACAAGTTCTCAGAAAATCGAAACAAGTTGTATGGTTCCATTGTGGAGATTTCTAGTCCAATATTTTAACTGTTTTGAATTTATAAAAGAAAGGTTAAAATTACCAATTGAAATACAATAAAATGTTAAAAAAAAAAATAACCTGTTCTCATCTTCTTATATAAATTTAATTCATTTCTCCTAATTTTATCCTACGATATCAATCGGAAGAAATATATTACAATATTTCTTGAAACTTATTTCATTAATAAGTATATGCTGATTCAAAATTTGTGAATCTAATAAATAAAACACATTTAAATCACAGATACATGAGCGCCGGTTCTCATACATTCTTCTTCCCGTTATCTACACATTAACATACGTGAATTTTTTAAATTCTCAAATCTTTCAAATATATATGATACTTCAAATGCTAAATCTTCAAGTGTTTTAACACGTGACAGTGCAACATAGGTTAAACCAAAAGTTTTTGGGTGAAACCGGAGATTACGGTACCAGGCTTTAGACAAGATGGCTCCCTTGGCACTACTTTTAAGATTTGAATTTCAATTAACTAGTGAAAAGTAGAATGAGATTTATAGTTAAGTTTATTTAAAAATGGTTTTGCACGATTTTTTACTAGAAAAAATACCCTCATCTGGGTAACTGCGATTTGAGATAACAGTACGCACCATCATGTATCCCTGCGCGGATGTATCCTTACGAAGACTGTGATTGGCTTGTACCGTATTCTCCGTTCTAGCCAGTTGTTGTGTATATGCTATTTGTACGGAGTGTACTGAGAATGCGCAGCTTAAAAATTGGCGTTTCGCTCTCTTAGAGTCTGATTTAAGTATTGAAATCGTGATTCTGCACGACTGTGTGCAATTTTAAGTATGTTAATAAAATGTCATCTTCCTATCTATCGCAGTTTTGAGTAAAAGGGATAACAAAATTCAGAAAAATTTTGATTTTGGTAAGTACGGAGAATGGACTTCGTTTCACTCATCCATTATAACTGAAATCAGGATTTTCAGACAGTCGTGTTTATAAATCCCAGTCTTCGAATCTTCTTAAGATAAAAACCAACTATACTTGTTAAACCTTACCAAATGAACTTCTTCAAACGCATTAAAATCTGTTTCTATTTACAAACCACAAAATGTACCAAGCTGAATTTTAAACCGTAAAAATCTTTATAGGCAATTATCGAAATAATTGAGTAATTATTTATGTAGTGTTTTATTTGAAACCAATTCTTCCTCTTTATTCGCTATATAAGAAAATGTCCAGAATTTATTCTAACTTTCACCACATTGTTAATTAACAACTATTTTTCGTCAGTTGTGAATACCTGATTCGAATGTACGTTCCTTGCACAGTGACATTTCAAATGGCAAAAAAGGTATTTAATTAGACTGGATTAGGAAACCTTAAACTGAAAGCTGATCAATCTAACGATAGAAAAAGAGCATTGGTTCGGTGTTCAAATCACAATAATGCAATGACAAAAAGCGAACAAATAACCTTTCACAAACAGCCTTCCTTCATTCCAACACTGATTAAATCTTGCACGAGACCAACCTTTGTCAGGGTCCAGAAAACTCGGAAATCGAATTAGAATCATTGACAAAAAGGCGTCTGAAGTAATTTCGATTTCTAAATTCTAGCTTTGTAATTAAAAAAATAGTAAAAAGTAATCAATTGAAGTTAATAAGTTCCTTAATACTTAAAAATAGATAAAGAAATAAATCCTAAACATTTCAAAGAAATATTATCCAAATCTTTAATAACTTTAATGATTTTCTATGAATCAAGTCGGCTCTGATGTGCACTTAAGGTCGGTTACTTTGAAATGCAATATAAGCATTCGTAACATACACTACAACCACATTATGGCTACAATTATATACACAGTTGTCTATAATTACAGAAAATAATATTACATATGCAATAATTAGTGAAATACTCGCAGTCAGACTAACCTAATCAGAAACAGTGTTATCTGTAAGCTGTTTCGTAGTGAAAATTAACTTAAATTAAAGTTTTCCACATTACTACAGAAATAAAAAATTCAATTTAAAAGAAAAAAAAAGTTTCTATATAATCTTTCATGACCATTCGTAATGTATCGGTGATCCGTATTTGTAAATTATCTTACTATCCGAACAATTTAACTTCATAGAAATCCTATTAATATAATAACACTCCTTTAATTCCCACAATATTTCGTCCTTCTTAGCGAAGGACTTCTTCTCGTTCCTCTATATTTCATAAGGATTACACATAACAAATATTGTGGGAGTTAAAGGAGTGTTATTATATTAATATGATTTCTAGGTGTAAATTATTTACAAGATATATGAAAGATGCTTATAAAATTTAACTTCATAATTTTCCCTTTATTAAAACCTCAAAATTATTGTTTTAAATGACTTAAACACAGTTAAGGTTAACTACATCAATACATGCTCAAATTAAAAAGGATTAGGAAATAGATGACATGCATTGTTAGATATAGATAGAATTTCATTGTGGATTAATTCATTGTAACTGTTTCATTTCTAATGCTTCGCTGTGGGATTTTGTCGTATTCACGTGCAAATGTCTGCTTAAGGATTCGGAAATATTTTAATTTTTACTAGGAGGACCCGTGAAATATTCACGGAAGTAAAACAAATTCCACATTTTTGAAATACCGTGAAATTTTTGAAAAATACAAGATTGAAAAAGATGTTATAAGCTCATTTTTTAAAGCAATGACTTCCGTAACAGCCCACATATAGATTGAAAGACTAAGCCACATTTTGTTAAAAAAAAATAATAAAAAATAAATAAATAATAATAAATAATAAATAATGAAATAATAAATAAATAAAAAATTGAGTTACCAGTTTCAACAATAACAATAACGAAGGTCCAATAATAATCCTTCCTGGGCAACAATGACAGCACGTGTTCCCCTACTGTTGAGTAGTGATCAAGCGGCTATCCCAGAGTTCAATGGGGTAACAGCCGAAGCTGTGGAATTATGTAAAAACCGAGGTTTTACGAACTCTCTGATAAATTTTAACGCGTGAGCTTCATGCATTTCAGTGTAAGCTTCATTTGTGCGTGGAAGAAAATCTCAATACGTGGATAATAATTGTGTAATCGCGCTACATCGTGCTGAAGTGGGGCGAATAGTAGAGCGCCATGTTTACAAATGGGCGTGACGTCACGACTGACGTGTTCCAATGCTGCACTGTGATTAGTTATTTCTCCGACTCTGCTTACAAATTTACAAATATCCGTACAATTTTTGCCTATTAATAGTATGATTTGATAAATATTTTAATTGTTATTTCAAATTTATAAAAGTAAAAAAAAAATGAGTTATTCGATGATTCAACATTTATTGTGGAGAAGCAGGTACGCGGATAACACACAACACACCCTGATTTTACTAGATTCTCCTCTCATTTTAGAAGAAAAGTTAACAATGAAAGGCCGTGGAAGGATTTGGAAATAAGTTTTGTTTTTTCCGATATTTCCAAAATTTGACTTCAGAATTCAAAATACTTATCATCTGAAAAATTACCCCAATGAGAAAGATTTTGTTTTCTTATTAGAAGAGAATCTGAGATAATTCGTCGTCTTAATAAAACACCTATTTGCACGTTTTAAGAAGTCACTGGTCCAAATAAAATATCATGATCCAATCAATATGTAACGACCTCGTTCTGCAACGAGGACAGAATCAATTAAACTTCAATTCTTTCCACTACACTTCAGCTTTGAATATGTGAACAGCAAAATTCGCTGAAGCAAGATCACCATAATTAGTGCAATGGCGCGCGAACGCCATCTTCTTTAAGCTTTTGTTGCGGTGACGTAAGCAGGTGTTTCCGGTATTGTCTGGCACGAGGCCTTTTCACTGATACAATCATACCGTGAAGTGGACGGACCATTGCTTTCTTATACAATGGAGTAGCCTACACTAAAGCAAGGCTAAAGACTTCAGTCACAGAGTGCATGACCAATCGGATGCTCTTTAGAGAAAGCACTTTTTTTTTGCCAGAGTAGAATCCACTCCGGATGTTATTTATTATAGGTTTGAAGAGTTTGATTGCTAATGTTCAAAGCCACAAGACAAATAAATAATCATTGGTTTATATTTCAATTATTCCTTTTAAGGCATTGTATTTGTTCTGCTTTAACGAATATAAGGTCATTGAAAACTAATAGTAAACAGTTTGATACGACTTGAGAAAACACAAAGTATTTAAAACAATACGATCACTTGTATTTAAATACTATTATTTTTAACTGATTAATATAATTCATGTTAACCTCGAACCATAAAGCTTTGAAATATTGTAAATATATTTGAAACAATCTAAATTCAACTGTGGTTTCATCAGATTATATTTTAATTGCCTAATTTTAAATATTTTCAATTATAAATCAGCCAATAATTGTACTTCTGCTGTAAGAAATTTGTGTTTTTTAAACTAGCGGCTTAAGTATCACAATATAGTTCTTACCTAGAACAGCAATATCGAGAGAATTTATGTGTTGTTTTCTTAATAGTTTGTTTTTGTTTTGTTTTTAAATACAGTTTGACTTTCACGAAACCATAGCAGACTTTTTACCAGAATCTTACACCAGAAATATTTCAACAATCTGATAGAATTTAGTTGGTATAAGGTGACCTTGGATTATTTCCAAGTTAAAATATTCTGTTCTTAAGAAGACAATTCACAATTGAATCGTGATGATGAATAATGATGAATGAATATGAATAAGATCGAACATTCAAGGAATTCAAGAAAACTGATACTGCTTATGAAAGAAGGTGACTCTGCAAAAGTATTTGGAAGAAAATTGTATTTGTTTATTCGATGCTGTTACTGAAAATTAAACTGAATAATTCATCTTGTCTGGAATTCCGCATTTAAAGGATTTTTAGATTCAAATCCCAGTTACAAATCTCTGAAAAATATAAAGAGAAAAGAAAGTTTTTCGTTTCTTTCGTTTTCTCCGTTTATTTACGAAATAAAATTTTACTTAAGACACGATGACGCGGGTCAAGATGACATAACAATGAAAGTTATTTTACAAAATAATTTTCTTACAAAAATGCTTTCGGAGAAGCTGTTAGGATTCGCATGTCTGTGTGTGTGTTTGTAATAACCCATACAACCTAAACTACGAAATGGAGTCTCGTGAGTTATACCTCGTTGATTCCCCATAACCTGGAGATTTAGTGAAAAAATAGACTTCCGGTCCAGGCCATTTCCGATTTTAGATGACCACTGATAGAGTCAGGAATTTGACAAAATTGAGGTATATCTATACTGACTCGATTAGAAGTACATCTATACTGACTCGATTAGAAGACATCTATACTGAACCGATTTGCTGAGAAAGAATGGTGCAAAATGGGGTCTAGAGTTACTAAGTGAACTCAATGCGAGCTTCCACTACGATTTTTTTTTACATTTACGAATTTCATTTTAGTAAGGAAAATTTTACTCTGCTTTATCATTAAAAAATACCTACCTTAACTGTTTATCAATTGTGGATTCAAGGTCTCACTATCCACTTGAACATTTTTGGTTAGTTACAACGTTTAATTTTATATCACTACATATTTCTTAAGTTAGTTTTTGTTTTGTTATAATTTTTAGTTTTTTGAAAGTGCTGAAATTTTATTATTCATGTAAATCACTCAACAGATCTAAGAAGACCTTGAGGATGATTTTTTTTTTATTTGTTCCTTGTCTGTTTTGCGCCCATCACTCCAAAACGGCTGAACCGATTTCCATAAAACTTTGTTGATAGCTTATCTATGGCCCAACTCCAAATAGGAATACGATATTTTGGTCTCCAATCCCTCCCCCTCCCCGCAATAGGGTTCACGAAATTGATACTCCATGCTCAAATCCACTCTGCGATAGATTGATGAGCTTCTAATTAGTTAATTAATTATATTACATTTATAAACTTCAAAAAAAATGTAAAAATAACTCCCTTGAAAAAACTAATGAAAAGTATTTTTATTTATTCCAAAATATACAGTAGAGTGAAGGAAATAAAATTTCCAATGAAGGATGAAAAAATTATCAATGCCTGAAACATTAAATGTTTTTTTTATAATTATTATTGTCTGAATCCTTTATGACACGTTAATCGATTTTAATAAATACTTATCAGTAGGGCAAGGCATTTGATGATTTTGCATCTTTTTTCTATGAAGATTGAAACATGACTCGCATATATGAAAATGTGTAACATTGAATAATTGGTTAAATAAAGACAATTAAATAAAGGTTGAAACATGGCTCGCATATATGAAAATGTGTAACATTAAATAATTGGTTAAATAAAGACAATTCGTTAGGGCATTTTTCGGCATTTTTTAGGATGTCATTTTTTGGCAATTTTTAGGTCATTTTGAGCATTTTTAGTAGTTTTTTGGAAGGCAATGTCATTTTTTTATACTTTGAGATTTTATTTATTATTCAGTCATATCTTTGCTTGTCATCTTTCAAGCCAACAAATTTTTCCAGAAAACAAGTAGACCTTTAAAATTCCAAACAAATACAAACTTCATCAACATGTCTTCAATATTTCGTCCTATTTTTTCAAGGACTTTCTCAAGATCCATATGTTTAAAACTTAAATAACGAAAAATACAAAATATGAAACATAAAAGGAAAGAGAAAAATCCTTCTTCTCATTCCTAACATTACAAATTATAAGGATTTTTCTCTTTCCTTTTATGTTTCATATTTTGTATTTTTCGTTATTTAAGTTTTAAACATATGGATCTTGAGAAAGTCCTTGAAAAAATAGGACGAAATATTGAAGACATGTTGATGAAGTTTGTATTTGTTTGGAATTTTAAATGATAATGAAGATAAAGATATGGTTCTTTAAGTAGACCTTTATTTTTGGTTGTCAAAGTTAAAAAAGGTAAAAAAAAGGTTTAACGTAATAAATTCAAATGTTTTATTGGTCATTTTTTTTTCTGTCATTTTTTTACTATTTTTAGGTCATAAATGCATTTTTTATTTGTCATTTATTAGCAAATTATAGGTCATTAAATGCCTTGTCCTACTTATCAGCAATTTTCAAGTTTTCAGATTTAAAATATTCTATTTCCAAATTTTTTAAAAATATTTAATTTACTAATTTGTCATTTAAACAAATTAGAAGTTCTTATTTGCTGTTTATTGTAACTTCAAAGCAATTTTAGAAAAAACTTAAGAGGAATTAGGCGATTTTTTTGTTAATTAAAAACAGGAAAAAAATAATGAACAATGAAATAAATCAACTTAGAAAAGATTAGAGTTACGTAAGTAAATATATATATTTTTTGGATGACACTTAGTAATTTACAGCAATTATTTCTAATTATTTATTCTAATTGATGCTCAATCAAATTATTACTAATTATCTGTTATAATTAGTGACGGCAAAGTTTGCGACATTGATGTCTCAAACTAATGTGCTCAGTGGGGTTGCAAATAATTTGTCAAATTGCGTAACAAGTGACGACAGATGTTGCTGCAGTCGAACAGAACATCCTCAATTAGACCCAGTTGGTGACATGGAGAGCCTCAATGGAAGGCGAGAGAAAATGACGCAGAAATCATTCTTCTTTTTTTTATCTCTTTTTTTCTTCTTCATTTTTTTATAGTTCTTTGCTGAAGAGAAAAAAGAAAAAGAGACACTTGCAGAAAGGAGGCTTTTCACCAACGAAATTAATAACGGACTAAAAACCAACTACGGGGGAAATATCATAGCTTTGGGTTATGGAAGAGCTGGGAATGAAATGAAAAGTAAATTTAAATACTCAAAGAAAGAGAGCAATAAAAGAGTGTGTTTTGCTAATGGTTCGATGCGCATCAAGGATGTTCGTGACCTTGCCTCAGTTAACCAAAGACCTCTCATGACAACATTGAACAGAGAACTTAAACGTTCCTCTATAGCAATTACATAACAGCAGCTATTAATCATTATATGTGGTTCGAAGACAAAGTAAGATTAGTTCAACAGTAAACCGATACATTGTGACAGAAAATAATGCAACTTTAAGAAGATGTCGTTGAAAGAACACTTTTAACAAAACATTAATTCTTCATTTTAACATTTAGTTTTAGCAATTTCATAAAAGTTCGTTAAAAACATTTTTTTGTTATAGTAGAATTAAGCATTACATGGAAATGTGATGTTTTTATTTAAATAATTATAATTAATCTTCAGTGATGTTGCTTATTGATTGTTAATTTGGGACATTTAAGAAAGAACCGCATTTTAAGACAAGATATTTCTAATTGATACAATTTTATGTTTAATTAGATGATAATATTAGTTTTATCATTTCAAAGTTAAAGATTAGTTTCTTCTTAATTAAGTTATATATTATTAAAGTAAGTATTAATTAAATTGTTATTTACTCATAATTAATTTATAATATAGTGAATGTATATTATACATATTATAATATTAATGCATTTAGTGTATTAATGCAGTCATTAAATTGCAGCATTAAATAAAGCTTATTGCAATTTATTAAATTAGATATTATCGTAAATCATTTAAAAAAATTAAAATAATATTTAATATTTTCTTATATGGTAAAATTTTTTATTAGGAGTTATTTATATGCATAAGTAAATCAAATTTTATAAGATATACTGAAACAAAAACATATGGACTTTAACACAGGCCTTGCAGAGTATTTTATACAATGTTTGATCAATGTTTATGTTCTTATAATATCACGCTCATAATGTTATAATATCGTTATAACTTGACAACATAATGTTACTAATAATTTCCATTTCCATTATTTTTATTCAACTAATGTAATTTGAGCTTCAAAAGGGAGATAATGATTATTGATCAGATAACATTTCCCAAATTGGCTCTTTCTCTTCATTATTGTTAATATTCTCTCTCTAGTCATCAATCACTCTATTATCCTTCCATATCTTTCACATCTGTCTTCACTCTTCATCCTTTTTATTCATATTTTCGATGTTTCACATTCTTTTACTGTTATTATAACTTTCTAGAAATTAAATATTTTTTTTAAGAATCCTTGCATTGTTTTATATAACTATGTATTATTCGATACTATAATTGGAACATTTGGTTTTCTCTAAATTATTGAAATTACAATTAAATCAATCAAAAATATTTATAACTTCCTAAATAAAATATAACTTTTTTTTACAAGGTTGTAAAACAAAATATTTCAATCATTTAGAAGGAAACACGAGAAGAAATGTCTGGAGAAATGTGAACTAAATATTAAAAGTATAAATGGAGTGTTGTTGCCTACGCTTAAAAACAATGCAAAAATATGAATATCATATAACTGCTAAGGGTTACGTGCAATAGTAACGAAAGACTTTTAACACTGCTATATCTCCAGTTACTGTTCGAATAGTTAGGCTCTGGATATTTTCATTCCTGACACCGAAATTGTGTTTAATCATATGCGTTTATTCACCCAACAATGCAATGCAGTCTTCAAGCTAAAGCAGAGTATTCTTCAGAGTCTCGGAATAAGACGTATTTTTTGGCCGTTCTTTTAACAAATTAAAGCAACTACTCATCTATTCATCAGTATTCAAATCAGGTATTTCCAAAGGAAAAATACACTATTGCATTCAACCCTATCTGAACAAATTATATTTCCACTTTTGACGATTTTTCCTATCTTCAAAACCTCATACTTACGTTGTTTTTAGAGCTTGTGCCATAAAATTTTTAGATTTTTTAAAGTATTGGGGTTAACTACAAATAAGTAACAAAAAAAGTCGAAATCTGTTCACGGGTTTTTAGGGGGCTGTTCTTAGAAATGGGGGACCTCAAAGTTGTAACGTGAATAACTGCCGTGAGATTTTGAGCTAAACCTTTTATGGGTGTTAGATATCCTTAAAGACTCAGCTGTATTGTATTTCAATCAAATCGGATCGCCGGTTTCAAAATGGCGGCCAATAGAAATTTCCACCTTTTGACGTTTTTCCTATCTTCAATACCTTATCCTGATGTTTTGACACAAACGTTTTAGAGCTTTTAGGGCATTGGTTTAACTACAAATAATCAACAAAAGTCGACATCTCTTCACGGGTTTTTAAGCGGTAGGGCTTAGAAGTCGGGCAAGACCTCAAAGTTGTAAATGCAGTTTTAGACATTTTTCACCTTTGGGAAATACACTCACCGCGATGGATGCGCGGCAGATATATTTCTTTCTATTTATCATAAACTTCCTATAAAATTAAAACCGCCAGTAAAAAACAGCTGCCTAGATTATCTAAACACGGAAGATAGGACCTATGAAAAAAATAAAGACTATTAACTAACATTTTAAATCTAAATTTTTTAATCCATATTGATTTTCATATAAGTTGAAGCAAAAACTTTTAATGGTTTTCTTTTAAACCATTGTTATGTTAATCCGAACAATGTCATTCTACTGTGATTAGAAGTGAGAGGTTAAAACCAAAGGAGTTATGTGACATTAAAACAAAATAGAGATAACTGCATAAATAATAAATTTGACATTACATAATGGCAAGAGAAAGAGCAATAACTGTGTAGTGCTATTCCAATTATCGATTTTTTCTTTTACCAAGAATCTACGACCTCCTTACTACCGTCACAAATCACACATTAAACCACATTCCTGTATCTTTAAGAACTTAGATGTCTTTTCCAGCTCTAAGATTTCTGCAACATTTCTCACAAAGAAAATTGAATAATAAAAAGGAAAAACATTAGCACATTAATAAATTACTGTAATAAAATCCCCTGTTTTCATGAAATTTTGAAGACAGAAACTATTAAAAACTTTTTTCCACAGTTAATTTAAAGTGTAATTAATTTTTTTCCGAGGAGAATAATCAAGATTTTAATGCCGTAAGGCAAGAATAATGCGCAGATTCATCTTTCTAATGGACTAATTAATTAAAAATAATGATGCAGAATCACGTGTTCATCAATCTTAAATTTTTAAAAAATAATAAGTTGGATCTGCAGAAGAGACGGATAAAAAAGTTAAAAAGTTGTTTTTTTTTCCCTGAGGAGACAATATCTCGCCTGTCCTCGTCCAATAATGGTATTCCTCAACTTCTGCGTATTTGTCTTCTATTTCCAACAACAAATGAGATGCATTAATTACCCTCGGCAATGCATTTAAAAAGATTCTCGTCGTTGGGCAACGTTTTCTTCACTTCATTTGGCACTTTTCCATCCTATTTCCATTCTCAGTTTTCGGGATTTGTCAGTTTTGTAGCGTAGCTGGGAGATCTGTAATGACGCTACTAATGAAGACAACTTTTAAGGAAAGCAAATATCTTTATTCTTCTTTGGAAAACCGTTGTCATAATTTCCTTCCTTCCGCTTTATTACTTGTTGTCATTAGTTTCATAAAAAGAAACAGAATGATACAAAGTAAACAGGCACTCATTAGACCGGAGCTATGTTAAAAGAAATTGTGATGTTATGATGAAGATGACAACATACACGTATTGTAAAGCAAGAGATTTGATCAACGAATAACACGCTAAAAAGATCACTGTTGCACCACCAGAGTAGCTCAATCTTTTTACGACGTGAAAACAAAATACCAAGTACTTTAACTTTGTAAAAATGTATTTAAAGGAACAATTATTTTTTAAGTAGGCCTACCGACATTTTAAAATAAATTCTTAACATTTTTGAAGTCTATGGTTTTTAGTTGCAGTGTGAGCCAAAATAGTTTATTTTTGAAAAATCGCAAATTAAACAATGTTTGTCTGTCTGTTCGTCTGTCTCTCTGTATATCTATAATATATCTTATATAAAAGGGAAATTTGTGGATAAGTGTGTCTGTTCGAAATGTTAAGCATACTTCCCAATATGCTATAAACTTGCAATTTGGCAAGTGGGTAGGTTCCATAATGTACACAATGTAAAAACTATAAAAATAACCTTTTTTTATTTGGGAGGGAGAAATGATCATGAAGTGTGTGGTGGCAACCCGCACACAGGTTTATCTGTGTTAAGTGGTCTGCAATGCTTTCCCCTATGAAAGTGATCTTACAATTTTAATTTCTTTTTTATTCATATCATTGTAACCCGTACGAAGAATGGGGATTTTGCTAGTCATGTACAATTCGCATCCCATTGACTCGATATTCATTAAATGGAAAACAATGAGAATCCCAATTGAATGATTTATAAAGCCAGAATAGTATAATATTCTACTACGTAGAAGATGTCCAGATCTAGTCAAAGCTGGAAATATCTACTTTCTTCATCACTTGTAACTAAATAACTTTCTTTAGCTAAAAATATAACCACAAAGAAAACCGAATTGTTGTGGTTGGATTAACAAATGTTATGATTTGCGATGTTTTCCTTATTTTATTTCACAAATGTTGTGAATTTTAAAATTATCTACAAATATTAAGTATTTTCCCGAATAGCAAAAAAACTAGTTAATAATCTATCGTTTACCAAACAGATACAGCATTTTTTAGAAATATTTCAAGACTCTTGGGATATTTTGCTAATACAATATACTCTCGATATCTCGAACTTCGATATCTCGAAAACCTTGATATGTCGAAAAATTATTTTTCCCCTTGATATTAGATATTCATCTAATGTTAATTTTAATTCAAGGTCGAAGAGTTTTCACTCAAAACCTTGTTATCTCGAATATTTTTCGAAGTAAAAAAATGAAATTTTCCGGAAAAATCGCCATTCAGTTGTGTCCACATACTACGACGCTTCATGGAATGCTCGGAAAACGTGGAAAACGATGACTTTGCAGCTATTTTTCAAAGAGAAAAATTGGTTGAAGAACAATTTCAAAAGAGATGTCGCCAGGCGACGATACTGGACTTTTTTAAGAAATTCTAGCAATGTAAGTTCATTGTATTTTACTAATTCTTTTCAATTAATGTAATTATTTTCGACTACTTTTCAAAATTAAAATTATCATTGCTATATTAATATGGCATTACATATTACTATCATTACATATTTATACTTATTCTTATATCAAGACTCCAATTTTTAGAATATTATTCCGCATCTTGTATTTTTCCTTGAATTTTTATGTTTTGGTTATGACCTTGTTATATCGAAAACTCGCTATCTCGAATTTTTTTTAGCGTCCCTTCGACTTCGAGATATCGAGAGTGTACTGTACATAGCTCAATCTTATATTACTCAATTTTCATAGGATAAAAGAAATAATAAAAAAAAATCGATAAATTTAATAAAATTCCACTATTATTATTGAAGGCAAATCGAAACAGAGGTACAACAATATGCGTATATAAAAGTACATACGTTAATGCGAGTAGTCGTAAGTCGAGTCTAGAGTTCATGATTCCTTTGTAGAAAAGTGTACACAAGACCTACTACTTAAGCTGACTGTAGATACTTAGACCAATTCGTTCTGAGCAGGTCGATGAAGAGTAACAGATCGAGGAAAGCCTTTCTTTATAATCGATCTGCCTTCTTTGTACGCCAGGTACAACGCTCTGCTGTAAATCGAAGTACAAAACATTGCAGCAAAATAAACTAAATACCCCATTATAATTTCAAATATAGTTGAATGTTTACAATAAATAAAGTTCAAAGACGAATACTTGAACAGTTCGTGTCTTTTCCATCTGTTATTAAAAGGTAAAGATATAGACCAGAATCTCGTGCTGAGAGAGAGATGGCGTGATGACGCCATTCTAAATTACATTAATGAGATCATCATCATCGTCACCATGAATAATGAATAATTATCCGGTGTAATCCTCCATTTCATGAGATTACACGCAATAATAATTTAGTTGAAATAAATGAAACTGACCGTTAGGGTAATAAATTCATAAATCCATCTTCATTTCCAGTTCTCCATTCGCATTAAATTGAATTTAGGCCCACAGATGCTAAAACCCATCAATATTCAAGTGCCATCTGCTAATAAACTCTTGTGCTTCTGATTGCGATCTACTGTATTTGCATCCAAATTATGGACAGAAATAGAGTTTTAATAGAAAGCTCTAATGTTATGAACATCTGCGAATAGAATCCGTGTTTGAAAAGGAATAACTTAATGCAATCTCGATTTATTTATTATTTATATATGATTTGAATGCATAAGGACGAAATAATCAGGATAGTTAGTGTTTATTATTAATTTTTTTTATTTTTAATTTTCTTTATTTTTACCATAAAATTAAAAAAAAAATTAACTCGTGCCATACTTTTATTAGATTTCTCTTAGTTTAAAATTTTAAAATTTAGTTTTAAACACGTATATCTAAAAATAAGTTATATTACTTTCAGATATATTTAGTTATTAATTAAGTCGTATTTTTTTTATCTGTTTGTTTTAAAATACCGAAAAACTACAAAGGAAAACTATGTTTCCGTACTTGTAAATTTGCTTACTTTGATTTTCGTAAATCAATTCGTAAATCAATTCCATCTATGTTGTAAATTGGTTTTGTAAATTTATTAGAAATTTTAACTTCTTTCATTAATCGTAGAATTCATTTCCAATGCAATGGACCTTTCTTAGGTAGCTAAGAAGGACATTGATATACACATTCTTTCATCTAGAAAGAAAAGTTCAATACTGATATATAAAATTACATAGTATGGTGCCTTATAGAAAGAAAAATATATTAATTCATAGGAAAGAATTGTCAACTTTTGTTGTTTATATGCAGTATATTATAATCACTGTTAGCCTATGATCAGTTAATTATTAAACAAACTGTAATGTTTGTAGAAAACGGAAATCTCTTCATTTCAAATCAAAAACAAACACCGAAAAATTTTAAATATAGAATATTTAATTCTATATTTAATTACAATATTTTGTTTCATTTTAGCAAGAAACTTCATCTGGTGATGGAGGACAGGAAAGAATTTTCCTTGTTCTTCAATAATTCGTTATGTATTTAGAATTTTATCTGTAGCAATCCTATTCTTATGAACAATTTGTGGACTTACTGTCCATGATTACAACAAGTTTAACAATATAATATTTAGAATTTTAACCGTAACAATCTTCTTTGTAATCACGGACAGTAAGTCTACAAATTGTTCGTAAGAATAGGATTGTTACAGATAAAATTCTAAATGAATAACGAATTTTGAAGAAGAAGGACAATATTTTCCTGTTCTCATCACAAGATGAAGTTTCTTGCTAAAATGAAACGAAATATTGTGATTAAATATAGAATTAAATAGAAGTTTTTCGGTTTGTTGTTTTAAACAAACTGTTTAAAATCATATTTTAAGTTATTAATAAGCCGTAACGTTTGTTACCGTTAATGATAACTGCTTCAAAAGCCTGAAATGATAAAAAATTCGAAAAGTAATGATTTGTCTTTAAAATATTTATTATTAGTGGGATAGTTAATTCATAAAAAATAAAAATTGTTTTTAAAAATTGTTTGAGATTAAATTTTTTTTCTTATACATGCTATCAAATAATCATAATAAAAAAACGTTTTCATTAAAGGCTTTCTAAAATCATAGAAATTCATTTGATGCTGTTCGTTTCCCAAAATAAATTTGTTTTAAGGCATTCTTTTTTTTATAGATATAGATTTTAATAGAATTAACAAATTAATATAATAGAAATAAAAGGTTTGCAGTCACCGATCTTTTGTATTTTATTTATTATTTTTTTATTTAAATAAATAAAAGACGCTTATAATTAAGGAAACTTTATTAAGAATAATTATTTCACTATCTTTTTATATGACTCATTTCGTAAATACTTTCACTATATAGATATATCGTGCATTTATTGGTCTTGTAATTGTATTCAAAAAAAGACGCAATTTACGGCAAAAGTTGTTTTATGATGAATCATATTATGTATTAAAATGTCAATAAGCTGCATAAATCAAAGTGGCTTCGATAATTGACCTTACGTGTGAAAATAGTAAATCACCGCAACGTTTCGAATCTTCATCTTATATTAAAATAAAAAGCATTTATTTAAAAAACAGGAGGTCCCTGTTTCCGTTTTTATCTCTTCCACTGTTATTTTCCACTAACGAATTCTAGCTAGGAGGATGTTTTTTAAATAAATGGGGCATGCTTGAGAATGAATCTTAACATAAGATGAAGATTCGAAATGTTGCGGTATTTTACTATTTTCACACGTAAGTGCTTTTATTAGTGGATTACTTTTAAGATTTTAAACGGCACATTAAACATTTTGTTTTATAAAACAAAATTCCTTTGGAAATAGTTAAATGATCTGTTAATTGCGTGATTAAATCAAAGCCAGATAGGAAAGAATGAAGCCATAAGAGTTATTCAAGTAAAAAAGCAGTTAACTAAAAACTGACTTTTTTTTTTATCACAGGATATAGCTGTCAGCGCCAAACGGAGACAAATTTATGAAGTAGGAACGCTGTTAAGTGTCTACGCGCTGCGACCTATTATTTTTCTTTTTTGGCAAAAGGTATTTTGTTAATTCTCTATAAAGTGAAAGAATAAAAGCAGATTTAAAGTGAAACCATCCATAAGCGCAACTTCAATATAAAACGCGGGAAAATATAGATTTGGGTTTAATACTGATGGGATTAGAAAACTCAAAACCTATTTTCTTTACTATGTTGTCCTTAATCTCCTTCTTTTTATAAGTTTCGAAAACCACACAAAAAAATCAAAAACTGCATTTCAATGTACATTTTATGCTTAATACAAACAGAAAAAGTTTTTCTGAAAATAATAATAATAATTCAATCCGAAGTTTATAAGATATGATTAATTACATCATATTAAAAGAAATAAGTTGATTACCTATTTAATCCTATTTCCTTTAAATAGGATTAAAATCCTAACATTATTATTAGGATTCTAATTTTTTTTATTGTTTTTTCGGTCCATTTTCTGTCGCTGTTGGTTCGATAAGGAACCGTACTTTCACTGATAAAAGTTACATCTTCATTTGTTTTTCATGCAATTAAGTTCTATTCAATGGCTCAAAAGGTATTGGGAAGGAATTGAGACACAAACAAACACATACACACAGACTAAATGATTTCATGAGACTCACTTTCCTTGGAAAGTTGATTAAAAAATGATATCAGACCAACGGGAGAATGAAATTGAATTGCATAAATTAATTTTGACGACATTTTAGAATAAATGATGAAAGCGTATTAATTTATTAAACTTCTTTATTTTACATCACAAATTCTCCATAATTTACAATATTTCGGAGGGCTGATCGGCCTCCTTTCTCAAGTTTTACATAAAAAAGAGAATAGAAATCCACCATATCTTCTTCCCAAACAACTAAAAACAAACAACAATCAAATTTCGGGAAGAAGATAGTGTAGATTTCTTTTCCCTTTTTTGTGTAAAACTTCTGTTTTGTTTTTAAGTCATTTGATAAATTTTTATTCTTTTTTTTTTTCGAATAAATTTGTTCTATTTCTAAGGGACAAATTTAATTTCTTAAATCTATTTTACTGATATAGATTTATTAAATTGATAACCGTTCCCTTACCATATAAATAATGTATCTCTTACAAAAAAGGTACCAGTTATTTGTGGAAGTCATTCCTAATCATGTTCATTTATTCTGCATATTTCATTTTTATTTTAATAATTTTTCTGTTCCTACGTCAAAGCACGGAGTAATCTGAGGTGAGGGGATCGGAATTGGGGCCATGGCTTTCAGGGTTGAATGACAATACTGCAATTAATACTGCAGCGTAATAAAGAAAAAAAGAACGTTTATCTCTGCATTGTATATTTCCTTGGACTGGAATCGATTAGCAACTTCCAATAATGCGAATTCGGATATTACGTTCTCGAGTTTCATTATTCGCACTAACCGAGACATAACTGCATTTTGAAATCGTTCTTTGAACCTTATTTAGTAAGAGAGGTCACGTCCACAAAACCACAGTGTCCCTTCTACAAATAAACTAGTAAATGGGTTTTCCTGAAACTTAAATGGGTACCTTTTACAGACAAGAAACCTCAATGAAGAAATTGCATGGGAAAGTAAATACAACTTCCAAAGCGAGACAATATGGTCTCAGTGAGACAATTATGGAAGTTGTTCTTCTGCTATTATACATAGAATAGTATCATCATATATTGTTTATTAAGTTATTATGCTTGATAGTTTCAGAAAAAAGATGGCCGAAACTATTCATACCTACTATCGTTTTATATATTTAATAATAGATATATTATTATCTAACATATATGTACTCTTTCTTTTGCTATACTTTTTTAAAATAAAAAATTCCTCTTTTTCAAAATTATCATCTTGGCTTCCCAAAAGGTGATGTTTTCTAATTCCCACTCGTTCTGTTTTATTTTTATTTTTTTTTATCTCTTAACGTAAGAAAAGATATAAACCGAAGCGAGTACCAATTGGAGGTAGTAGGTAGGTAGTAAGCAAGAGCTACTCCTCCTCTGTTCGACCCATTAGATGTTAATAGTACAGTGACAGCGCTTGGCCTTAAGGCTTGCGCTTGAGGCTCTATTATTTGCCGCTTCACTGAATGTGGTTTTAACTCTTCCCGTTGCAGCTGCACAAAAGGTCTTTAGTTTATTGACCTTGGGTCTTTTTAATGGCGCTCTTATAACACGAGTTCGTTACTTTTATTTTCGTTTTTTCTCTTAACTTCTTCCCTTTATTTCTTGTCAAACTTTGCTAAGCTTTTAAGCAAGCTAGAAACTTCCTAGGAATTACCTTCAGAATTTATAGTTGTAATTTTACAACCTAAGCATAAATTATAAAGAAATTATAAGTCTTTTTTAAAGAGAATGGTTATAAAAAAAAATACTGATAATTTATTGATTTCTAAATAAAAAAGTTTGAATATTTGGCTTCCTGTTCAGTCTTTTCAATTTATAAAATGGCTACGAAACCTATTAAGCTATAATTCAAATGTAACGTTTTTAAAAATAAAAATTTGATAACAATTAAAAATTCAATGAATTCGGAATATTAAGTGTGTGATAATTATGAAAGAAACAGCTAAATAATAATAAAAAAAGAGACGGAAACCTTTTTCACATATTTATGAATGAAATTATATTATTTATAAAATAAGTTGATAACAAAGATATTGATCACATCTTGTATATTAATAACGTATACACTACACTGGCATCTATTTATAATAAATGTTTCCTTGAAATTCTTACTCAAAATTTGTTTGAAGACTACGCAAGTACATAATAGTTTGTTATAAATCATTAATTTGTAATTGCTCTTTGCATTTTCAAAATTCAGCTTCGTTTAGAAAAATTGTTATTTACGTTTATTATAAAATTCCCGAAACTAAATATTTCCATTAATAATTATTATTAAATTAACTCAATGTTATAGATAAATATTTTATTATATTTAGATTTTAATTGCGAAATCCGTTAATCTTTCAATATTATTAAGTTATTGGTTAGTTAAAACACTATAATATTTTTAGCAAGGATATTTGAGAGGAACATTATGAAAATGAAATTGACACCGTGGTTTCCATCAAAATAATCAAATGTAAATAATTCACACTATGTTTACATTTGAAAAACCATTTACTCGAGTTATTCTGGATTTAAAAGCATTTTTATGCTGGAAAGAAGTAAAGAAAAATTAAAAGATCAGAAAAATATCATTAAAAAACTCAAATTTCTTATTTCTGACCAATAGATGTATTGATTTTTGGATCATTACTGGGAGTTGACACATGTGTTTCAAGATCATTATCCTTGACAGCCAAGGTTAACCCCATGAGCAATGGGTTCTCTACAACACAGATGCAAGAAAAACAAAACTGAAATTGACTTTGAAATTTAAATTTTAATTTTTCCCAAAATAATGTGTAGTCTCATATCTTTTTATCGTTAATTTCATTAAGTTATTTTATTTTAATTCTTAAAAGTAAAAAAAAAAAAATAAATAAAAATTACTAACAGTAATTCAAACTTAAAGTAAATATGTTTAAATTCTAAAAATGAGACAAAAGTAATAAAAGAAGCAACTTCTTTTTCTAGATATAAAAATATAAAAAAAAATAACAGTCATAACAATTTTTATTATTTATCTTATTTTTTAAATACACATTACACTATATTTTAATAGAAATAGTGAAAAAAATATTCAAAAATATAACTGAGGATTATATTTTCCTCAATTACAGTTTCTGATTATGATTTCAATCGGTTATTATAATAATGAATATTATTTCAATGAATAATGATTCTATAAATAATTATGATTCAATGTTTTAATTGAATATACATTTTTAATGAAATAATTTGAATTTTTGTTTATGTTTAGTTGTTACTTAACTATCATAAAGTGTCATATTGAGAAGTTCAGATCGTCATATTTCTAAGAACGATTTGCTAGCGTTCTTTCTCTGAATTAGAACATGAGAAAAAAAAAATGAGGCCCTTTAAAAAAAAAAGGGGCCTCATTTCTTTTTTCTCATCTTCCAATTCAGAGATAGAACTCCAGCAAATCGTATAATAAAAAAAAAACAGGGTCATAATTTATGCTTGCTTGTCTCTCTATACGCTTTATCTTTGATGATCACACATAAATTTAAGCTCTAGTTGGATAATAAACATCTAAAATGTTTTAAAATTGTAGATAGATAATCATTGGTATCATTTGAAGGTTTTGACCCTTAATGAATTGGAAGATTCTAAGTTGATCCCAGCAGGAATTGAATGCTTATGTTCTGCCAACAAGACCTTTAGACCACCCAGCCCTCTATTCAAATGGCAATGTAGATCTTATATAAACAAGAGACAGAGAGTAAGCACGAATTTCGTTTATAAATAGGAAATTCATTGCCATATTTCATTAAGCCTAGATTTTATCCCAATGTTGCTTATTAAATTTGATTTATTCGTTATTATTTATAATTTGAATCATATTTTTCTCCATATTTTCTCATGATATCTTTAAAAGCTTTTTGCTGTCCAGATAAAAAAAAATGTCTTCTTTTCTTCATATAAAATCAGATTGTAAAATAAAAAAGATAAAATGTGATTTAATCAAGATTTTACAAATCCCTTCTCAAGGTTTCAGGATGATGTTTTATTATTGTTGAAACTGAATGTTCATACGTTCATTTTTTTAGAAAGTTTATGAAGTCACTGGCCACAGAATAGAACGGTATAATCGGTAATTTTTGCATCATGTTGGCCTTCTTTAATGAATGTAAAACCTCTACCTGGACCTGTGCTCTTTTAAGACGGAAACAGATGAAAATAACTGGGAGTCACATCTGGACTGTATGGCGGATATCCCAAAATTTTAAAGTAGAAACCGTACAGCAAGTTCTGTGTGATCAGTGCAACGTGTGATCGGGCATTTGTCATGATGAAGGATAACATCATCATTCAGAAGACCAGGACGCTACTTCCTGATGTGTCGCGCAATTTCTAATTTGTTTTTGTGAATAAATTTCCGACTATTACAAATGGATTTCAATATTCTATTGCATAAATTTTTTTGAATTTTAACTTTAATTTATTTTTATTTTTAGTTTGAAGTTTTAGGTCTTAGTTTACTTGATGCAATTTTTTTCCTTAAAAAAATGCGAGGCTTCCGGAGCGATGCGGCGGGCAGCCGTCAAGTTAAAATATTAATAATTATAGAAAATGAATGAAGTGGCATTTTAATCTTGAATTGAAATTAAGTAGACTGCATTTTTTATTATATTTAAAACCATTCTGAACTCTACAATTAGCTGCTTAGTTATTTTTTTTAATAATAGTTACTGTATTTTATTGAAAAAAAAAAAAACAAAGAATATGAATCGAATGATAGTCTCTCTCTCTTTCTCTCTTTCTTTCTTGATAAATCCGTACTTCCTTTCATGAACCTATCATTGTGTCTGAGATTAATCGTGGAAATACGAATTCTCTCCGCATCCTTTTATCGTCTCCCTAAATAACGTCGTAGAAGGAGTCTTTGTATTATACGATATAATATCCGAAGATTAAAAAAAATTTTCGAACTGAAAATTAACATAAAAGAAAAAAAAAACTTCTATTTTCTATTTCTGTTTTCTATTTTCCTTACAATACTGCATTTGTTTGCTTTTATTAATTCGTTAAAACAAGACAAGTAGAGAAAACAAGTTTATTCATCGTCGAATATAAAAATAAACGTATTGCATTAGAAGAATGACTTCTTTAAGAACCCTTTACTTTTTTGTTGGATTGGTATCTTTTAGCCGATTTACTGCCAAAGAATTATGTTTGTATAAATCACAATAGAATGGAAAGATTCTAATTCTTGTTATGTTGCAGAGATAACATGTTTAGGATCAAAATTCCAAATACTATCTGGAAATGAATTGATCCGATGTGCAATAGTATGATAGCGCTGTTGGATTTTAAGATAGCCATTCTGGTCAACCACACACCGGTGTGTAGTGAATAGTTTGAGGTAAAGACGTCATTCAAAAATGTCACATGTTTCTGCAACAACTGCGTAATCAAATTAATGAATTGACCACAGAGAGAAAGGCATTCATTCAACTACATATTCGTTAAAGGCTTTTTTACCAAAGAGATTCCTCAACAATAATCCAGTGAATATTTTAATTAAATTCTGATTAAATATTTAGAAGAATTACTTTCCCCAAAACTTCCAAATGAGCTCTTATTAGGTGTAATGTTGACTTATCCAAAGAAAAGGACCCCTAGGAATGTTGCTCGTCTGTTTGAAACTGTTCACACCAGATGCCCTACACAGGATAATACCCTAATAAAATGAATAGTATTTGGGTGTTTTTGATATTGCCACTCATATCTAAGCGAAATCACTGAAGCAGTAGTTTCCATACATGATAATAATAAAACAAAACAAATGGTAATAATAGGAATATTTGGGAAGTAAAATGTTTAGCGTGATTTAAATATTTTAACTAATATTTGTAACAAAATATTGTCAGCATTTCTAGATACGGTAAGTGAATTTTAAAAATATGTATATAAGACCCCATCACTATCAGCGAATTTTGTGACATTTCGATTAACCCTTGATGTCCTTTGCTGTGATACAGGTAACTTCAAGTCTTAGTTACTTAGTAAATACACAATATAGGATTAAAACCAAAACATATATTATTATTATTATTATTATGTTTGTATGTTTCAAACCTTGGGTTTCCCCAGCAAAAACAATATGGCGGGTCAAGGACCAAAGCACATACTGCCAAGTGTAAAGATGTGTGCAAGAATGATTAGGGATGTGTGCTTGTGTCCATAAATTTCCTAACTATGCGTGTAGTGTTGAGTACCACAGCCTTCTGCAGTTGTGCATAAGTGTTTTTGTGAAGTCCTAGTGTGCTGAGACTGTGGTGCAATGTGTGAGGCACCAGACCAGTGGCAGACAGAACGATGGATACAACACGTACTCGATCCTGCCTCCACTGCTTCTGGAGCTCGTGTGCTAGATCAGTGTATTTACTGATCTTGTCTGCGTGAGTTTTCTGCATGTTCTTGCTGATAGGCACTGCAATATCAATTAGATAGGTCTGTTTGTTGACCTTATCAACAAGTGTGATGTCTGGTCTGTTGTGATGTATGGTTTTGTCTGTGTGAATGGGGCGGTCCCAGTATAGTTTATATGAGGGTGACTCTAATACGCTTTGTGGTATGTACTTGTAGTACGGGACCGTGCTCTTAATAAGTGAATGTTTGTGTGCTAGTTGTTGATGAACGATCGACGCTACCTGATTGTGTCGGTGGAGGTAGTCTGTTTGAGAAAGAAGGGGACAGCCTGATATTACGTGATCGATCGTCTCATGCGTAGTGTGGCATTTCCTGCATTTGTCGTCATGTGTGTTTGCATCGTGTAGAATGTGTTTCTTGTAGTTGCGTGTGGAGATGACTTGGTCCTGTATTGCGATCATGAATCCTTCGGTCTCCCCAAACAGCTCACCACTCGTCAGCCATCTGTTCGACGCTTCCATGTCGACATGAGGCTGGCTGAGTTCGTGATGATGTCTGCCATGGAGTTCCTTACGAGCCCATGATTCACGCAGCTGCTGAGTGTGGGTGTCAGGGGTGGTGAGTGTTGGAAAAGAGTTTTCGAGGTTCAGGGGTGTGAGGTGTGTGTCAGCCTTGACAATGGCTGAGTGAAGTGAGGAGTCTTCTGCTCATTGGTGGAAATGTTCCCTAAGTGTATGTACTTGTTTTTCGTGTAGGGTGATGAGGTTGATGAGTCCTCGGCCTCCCTCCTTGCGGGGAAGAGTCATCCTTTCCGTAGCGGACTTGGGGTGGTGCATGTTGTGTTTCGTGAATGTAGTGCGTGTTGCGCGTTGTAGTGCTTCGAGTTCGGTGTTTGTCCATGGAATTATGCCGAACGAATATGTTAGTGTGGGAACGGCAAAAGTGTTGATAGCTTTAATTTTATTTCTGGCGTTGAGTTGTGTTTTGAGGATTTTGTGAACTCGAGCAAGGTATGTGTTCTTCAGTGCATTTTTGATGTTTGCGTTGTCAATGACGCGCGCTTGCTGGAAGCCCAGGTACTTGTAGGTCTCTCCCTGTTCCATGGATTGGATGGCCAAACCATGGTCTAGTTCAAAACCCTCCAAATTCGAAGTCTTCCCACGTATTAAGTGTAACTTGCGGCATTTGTCAATTCCAAATTCCATCCCAATGTCTTTGGTGAACTGTGTGGTGGCTTGTAGTAAATTAGTAAGTTGTGCATTGTTTGTGGCATAGAGTTTAATGTCATCCATGAAGAGTAAGTGTGTGATTTTATATGGTGTCACAGTGCCTGTGGTAAGCCTATAACCGTGTTTTGTGTTATCTAGTATAGGGCTCAGTGGATTCAAGGCGAGGCAGAACCAAAGAGGACTCAAGAAGTCTCCCTGGAAAATACCTCTCCTTATGGGAATGGGATCTGTAGTGATGGAGGTGTTAGAGGTGCGTAGGTATAATGTTGTGTTCCAACTCTTCATCGTGGCAGCTAAGAATGCCGTGATCTTGGGGTGTATTTTGTAGATATGAAGAATGTGTAGGAGCCAGGAATGAGGGACAGAATCAAATGCCTTTTTGTAATCGATGTATGCGATATGTAAGCTCCTATTCTTCGCGCGTGCCTGGCGCAGGATTACAGAGTCAATAAGGAGTTGCTCCTTACAACCCTGGGAATTCCTGCGACAGCCCTTCTGCTGTTCGGAAAGAATGTTATATGTCTCGATGTGTGTATAGATCTTGTCTGCGAGGCAGGAGGTGAGGAGTTTGTAAAGTGTGGGGAGGCAAGTGATTGAAACAGCGCAACCTGCAAACTACCGCCCAGTGTTCTTGCTCTGTAGGTATGTGACACCCTGTGTGAGGAAACGAGGCGTATGGTCTGGGTGTTGGATTATGTCAGTGAGTGTAAGCGCTAGTTTTCCATGCAGGGACGTGAACCTCTTGATCCAGAAGTTCTGGACTCCGTCTGCACCGGGAGCCTTCCAGTTGTGTGCATGTTTTAGTGCTGTCTGTATGTCTGCGAGAGTAATCTCATGGAAGGACATGCAGGGTAAGTGTTCAGTGAGTTGCTGTTCCTCTGTTATCCATGGTGCTTTATCATTGTGGGGGATAGGGTTTTACCACAGAGACGACCAGTATTCATGTAAAGCCTCGCTGTTGGGAGTGTTTGTGTTAGTTGCAGTAGAGGAAGATGTAAGGGATCTGTAGAATTTTTTCTCATTCTAATTTTTCTCATTGGAAAGTGTTGTTCTGTTGTTATTATTATTATTATTATTATACTATTATTATTATTATTATTGTATATTAGGAAGTAATCAAACTCTAATTAGATTCGTGATTTTGTTCAATGTAAACTTTTCGAAATTTGTTTCGTATGATTCGTTTCTTTGAAGATCTTTCACATGAATTTTGTATGGTGAAACGTGAATTTTGTAAAGTTCGCCCAAATGTAACAATAACAACAGTAATAGCATTGCGTTGTTTACCAGAAATCCTTTCCAAAGAGATCAATGGAGCTCCGTTCTGCTACCTGAAACAATTCGACAGATACTGGTGGGTTTCTTCAAACTCATAAAAGTATAATATTTAATCATATTGAATACTTCGTACATGTTCTATTTCCCGCTTAATTGCTTTTCTACTTTGATTCTAAGATCACTTTCTTAGTTTTGAATTTCTTACCTTCAGGTTTCTCTATTTTAATAACTTATTAAAAATAAATAGTTTCTTCTACCAGCGTCATTGTCAGAAAAATGAAAATTATATTCACTGCTTTTTCTATAGAATTCCTTTCACTTCCATTTAGATTTTTTTTTCTTTTCTATGATAAAAACAGCTCGAAAACGAAATAAAAAGCTACTTCGTTTATCGTTACGCTTAACATTATAACGAAATAATTAAACCTGTAATAAGAGTAATATTTATTTATTAGAAATAATTTACTTAATATTGATTGATATAGTTATGCTACAAAATATATTTATATATATATTATATTTATAAATTAAAAATAATATATTTATTATTTAAAATAAATATTATTATTAATAAAAAGAAAGAAATTTCTTATTCATGTTTAGAGATTACGAATCTACTTTAAATACGCTTTCTACATTTGAATGGCAAATAATTTACATAAATATTATTTATATAAATATTTTTTTTTTTTTACAAATGCCCGGGTTGAGATTGATCATCTTTCTTTAGGCCAACAACAAGGGGCGAGATATGATGCCTTTAACCGACGAATCGTTGCCTAGGGTACGCCAAGGGAGGCAGCATCAAGTGATACCCGCTGGAACGGACAGAAGGAGAAACAGAAGAAGAAAGAAACATCCAAGCCACAATCGGGATTCGAACCCGGGTACCGACACACTGTACTGCCGGGTACTGCCCCAACGGCAGAGCACCGTCTAGACCGTTCGGCCACGCCGGCACTGCTTTATATAAATTACATTATTAATTATTAATATATATTAATATTATTACCATTATATTATGTTCATTCAATTAATGTTGTTGACTCTTAAGTAATTTATTAAAATTATTTTTAATCTTTTTTTTGTTTGTATTTTTTTCCATCGAACGCCTCTTCCAATCTCGAAATGATTTTCAAAAACTGGAGAAAACCAGCAGTGTCACTTTCGGAAAAGCTTTATAAAAAACGCATAGGAGGGTTAAATTCCTTTTTTTTTTTTAAATGCCGCAAGAGTAAAAAAAAAACGGAAACTGTATAATTTTTTTAATGAACAAGTTAAAACTTAATTTTTTTCGTTTTCATTATTTTCTATTTGCTACTATTTGAAAAATATCGTTATCGTTTTTCGTTACGTTAATGAAAAATCAATCCCTTATCTCGTTACGTTACATGTAACGTTTTCTAGCACTAGATAGAACCGAATAACTTTTATGTTTTAGTGAAATAATTTGCACATTGAAATTGTGTGAAAAAAGAAATAATGTGATATCAACTCATTTCTTTATTTGAGGTTGGGTTTATTTATATCATTAAGAAGAAAAAGTGGTCAGTAATTAAATAAAAAAAAAATACTGAAATTCTAGATTTTTTTTTCTTTTGAAAATGCTACTCATAAATAAAAATTTTCTCAAATCTTTAAAACCATTAACTAACACAGTTATATCGTTATGTTAATGACTACAGCTTCTTGTTAACAATTTAACGACTGAATTCAAAGGCTCTGTTAGGTCATAGGTCACTGGCGAAATTAGCAGAAAACTAAGTATGATCATAAAATGGCTTTGAAGTCAATTCCGTTTAAGAAATTTGTTTCAATTGTGTTTGTAACGGAAATCGTTTTAATGAATTACACACTAGGCTAAATTTCCAGCAGCGATATTGATCGAGGAAAAGGGAGTTGTTGTGACAACCAGAATATCAACAAAATTCACTGAACGATGAGAAGACTGGGTTGTTTGTTTTTTTTTTTATGAAATTTCTAGATGGAACCACACCTTTTTCAGTGAAAAATATATACTTTAGTTTTTACATACCAACCTAAATGAAGATAAATAATGACGTAATTTACGAATAGCCTTATTCTTTCACACAATAAAAGGTCGCCATTTTTTTTTTTTTGGTTAAAACAGCATTTCAAACAGCAGAGAGGGAATATTTGTTAGTCATTGCATCCAATTTTGCTGATTGAAAATCCGGCTTTTTATCGATTGATTTTCTTGTTGGCTTTCGTTGCATTTTTCTATTTTTTTTTTACATTAAGTTAAAATTTCATCTCAATGTTTTATTGTATATTGAAAATTATTTATATATAAAATTATATATATGAAATATAGGATTTTGGAATGAAAGGGATATCATCGTAGTTGTTCAACCAAAACAAAAAATAACAATAAAAAAAAAGTATCCTTTCTCAGATAGGGGGAGGTTTACAGACAAACCGAACTTTCCAACCCAATAAAAGGTCCAAAATCCCGTATTTGGGGGACGGTTGTAATCACATCAACACCCCCGCCCCTCTCGATACGCCATTGATAAGTAATTTCATTTTAGAAAATATAACGAAATAAGCTGTTTCTGTTTTAAGGACGCTTAAGCACTGAGCTATTTCGTGACTAGGCCTATTTGGTTCAATAAACTTAAGTGAAACATTTTTCCATCTCATCCAGCCAAGACATCGCCAGCAGAAAATACCTCGTAATTAAATTATCATTCGGGTAACCGGCAAAAACAAGCTGATATTTCCAACATATAATTATCATTTCCGCATCTTAAATCTTAAAAATGTTTTGAATTAAAAAAGAATTAAAAAATTAGAAGAAAATTGCTGAATAAAATTTTCTAAATTTTGATGCCAGAAAATTTTGAGAAGTACAAGAAAACAAAATACGTAAATCTATTATTAATTTGAATTTTGACTTTAACTTGGGAAAAGTAACCTAGGAAAAGTAAACAGTAAATTTACATCTCCTGAGAGATGACAACATCATTATTCCTAAACGAAGAACTGACAAACCCATCTACTTTCATACTGACACAAGCAAACCCCCATTAGAAATCTGAATTTCGATTTTCTTACCAAAAGGTAATTAGACTTTTTACAACATCTCAAACATTTATAAAACCCGTTCAGAATATTAATCTTATGAAGGAATCTAAAGCGGTCCGAAAACGTTCATGAAATGTTTAAATTCTATTTCACTTGTACAGAAGACGTAGATTAATAATTTGCACTCAAAAAAATCTCAAAATAATTTAAATACATAAATTTAAAAAAAAACAACTTTGATCAAATTTTTATTGATTGCGAAATTTAAAAAATTGTAAAATTAAAAAACAAAATAAGACTGAATTGTAAAATTTAAGTCTTGTTACATATGTTTTATATTTACATATGATTAGTAGACATATTTTACAATTATTTGATTAATCTTTTTGCCAATCTCACGCATAGCTAACAAATCTGAATTGTAAATTTAACAAAACAGATAATATTTTGAAAATTCTATATTCAAGGGTAGAACTAAAAAAGAAGTAGTCAGCGTTTGATCGGCCGCCAAGTTCAATAAGAACGATCTGCTCCAAGTGTCAAATGTGGTCATGTCGCACACGAAAGATGATCAATATATTGAAACTTTCTTTCGATAGCACAGGCTGTCACTGGATATCAACAAACTGACGATCAATTACGTCATGTGGTCACGTAATAAAAATGATAACACATTAAAATTATTTAATCACTTCCAGAGTGCATCATTAAGTAGTCACTGGTTGAAGTGATCAATTTTAGAAATAATAAAAAAATAATTTAATTGTGAAACCTAAACAAAGTAAAAACTCACTCTATTTGAAATAAATTTCATAAAATTGTAATGAATTGTAAAAGAACTATAATAAAAATCTTTCTCCATTTGCCAATAATTTATTTATATTATCTATTAACGTTTCTAGGTTATTATCCTTTCCTCATCTTATATATAAGATTTATTATATTTTAACTCCTTTATTCTATTAAAACATAATACATTAAATTTCTCCATTCGCTAAAACTTGATTCCTTCCTCAAAATTACATTAAAGTGTTTCAGTTCGTTTAATTTGAAACAAATCAGAAACCACAAAAATGGATTAGAGTTACAATGAACACTATCTCATTTAAGCTAATGGTTATTAGCGGGGGATTAACATTTAGCCCTTTTTTATTTTTAATTTTCTTGTTAATGCTTTTTATATCAACGGCCATTTTTTGTTTACTTGTCTTTAGTTTATATTTTGATGCTTTCACTGAGTTGAAGATATTGGGTAAATTCAACTGATGATGACTAATAAGCCTGAAACAGTCTGTCTTGAATTTCCGGTATCCAAATATCCAAAAGCAGTTCAGTGATTTTTACTGCGTTTTTAATCCTTTTTATTTCTACATATTTGTTCCATGCATGTTAAATTTTTCTTTTATGAACATAACTTTTTTGGAAAAAAAAACCCAGCTAAAAACAGCTAAAAACAGTCATTTCTAAATAATAGTAACATAAAGAATTGAATTTGAAAACAAAAAAAGTCGAAAAGACTTTTTTTTCTAATTTAAACATTTTCAGTATTTGAAATCGTGATACAATTAACTTTAAAAAAACAATCTCCATAAAACTCGACCCCGAGGCAATTCCATCTCGTTTATCATTCATACTACATTCGAAATTCTGTTTTTTTCTTTCTTTTTCTTTTAGCGTCTGCAAAATCTCATCTAGATTCTGATAACGATTTGAAAAATGATGGTTTCTGAATTGAATTAATCAAAATACCTGTTCGTCTTTAACGAATGTATGAAAACCCAAAAATGCATTTATAAGACAATTAAAAGCAACACAAAACAAAACAAAATAAAATTAATATTAAAAAATAAGAATGAAATGCTTTTCGAAAGTTCAGTGATCCTTATTTTAATAATTACTATTAGGTATTCTCATTTGTTATAGTTTTAAAATAAACTTAAGCCTTAGACTTAATAAATTGTAATCCAATTATCCGTCATTAAAGATTAATTACATGTTATTAAGGATTTAAAAGGGATTTATCTATTAATAGGATTTATGAAATATCCAATTTAATTAGATTTCATTAACCAAGGGCTATTAAAGATTTTTTTGTAATAATAAAAGTTATTTTTATTACTGATAATAAATAATTTTAGAATTCTTTTTGTTTAAAAATTAAAGAATTTCAAATTTCTCCACGAATTTCAAAAAAGAGTAACTATTTTTAACTTCACGGACTATTAATTTATTTTTCATTAATTTTAATTAGGCCTAACTTTATTATTTTATACTAAATAATCTAATATAATGAAATTGGATGCTTTCGAAAAAAGTAATTTTCACTTTTAATTACAGTTTCAAATTAAAATGTTTTGAAATTTGAATCACATTCTTTAGTATGTCTAAAACTTTAAATTCTTATGGAACTGTTATTACATGCTGCTTAACACTCACATCATTCCATTTTTAAATCAATTTCATCAGAAACTCTAATGGTAATAGTATTATCACTAGCAAGCAATTCAGTTTGTCAACAAAATTAAGCTTACCAAATTATAAAACATATCCAGTGACAGACTACGCCATTACAATTAGATTCCAAGCAATTACAACATCTCGCTCGTCAGAACAAACGAATGCAGTGCGAAAATTTAATTTTGTTTAGTTGTAAAGTAAGCGATTTCAATTTTCAGTTTAAACAAAATTAACTTCATTTGCTGTAATGAAGGAACTTCTGCCATATAATGAAATGATGTTTCTAATTATCTACCAACTTGATGAGTTCATTGGAAATATATGTTATATAGCTAATGATACATGTCATTAGGCAAGTTTGTTACTGAAATTATAAAGAGGAGAACTGATATTTTAAGTTGATTTTAAAGTGCAGCAACAATTTAACAATAATAAATAAATATAAAAAAATGTTTATAAATTTCAGAAATGAAATTCGTTAATATGCAAAGAAAAAAAGGCATAAACAAAAGCAAGATTATCAATTCAAGTCGTATTCTGCTCCTTCATATTTGACTATCAAAATAGTTTTATACTGTATAAAAAGCAGAATATGATATAAAAACTTAAATTAAGATTTTAAGTATGTAGTTAATTGCAAAGTTTTTCGAATCCTCAAATCGACAATTCATCAATAACTCAGTATTTATGAAAATAAATTTTTCCATTGGTAACGGTTTTTTTTTTATTCCAATTACACTGATTAATAATCATATTTGTTATTAATATTTAAAAAGGGTGATCTGTTATTGTTCACTGATATACTTAAAATAATATAATTTTAAATACTGTAAGGGTAGTTAATATCTTTAATGTCTTTTACTTCAATTTGTTGTTTGACATTTCAGTTGCAAGTAGATTTTACTCGAAGAAAACTGCCCAGCAAACAATCTCTGCTTAGCACTCCGAGAAATGGGACAGAAGAAATACACAAATCAATTTGGATGTCTAAGAAAAACTTTCGTGAAGATACAACCCGAAGATATGAAAAATAATAATTATTCATTTTTAAGCGTTAAAATTAAGGTTAGATTAAATTAAGCTGAAATAAATTTGTTTGTTTTTTTTAAATTAATTTTATCTTATGTGTATTCTATTTCTGCGATGAATGTGAGATCTACAGGAGTTTGTTTCTTTGATCGAACACATATTTCAGTGTGAGATTTTTAATAGCGCAACAGTGACAGAGGCTAAACTGCGCCAGGAACAAGGTTTGAAATTGAGAAGAAGTCATGGAAAGGAAAAGTGACACTTACAGAAGAAAGAACGAAACATCTAACTTCGCACCGATGTTCATTCCATATCAGCCGCATGGCAGGCGATGGTGCTGCCACAACTTTTTGACAGACAATTTTCTTTCAGGTAATTTAATTTGAGAATTTAAAATTACTGATTTTTCATTGTTTGTTAAGGATGAAAGAAATTATTCCAAATCTGAAACTTTCTAAGCAGTTAAGAAAAACTGACTTTAGTAAAAACTTTTCATAAAGGCGTTTTGCATGTTAAAATTCTATGATCTTATTGTGAGAATGGAATATCAGTAACGTAACTTAATTGTTTTCTTGTGCTGCACATCGCAAGATGAAAGCATAATGTTTGCTTTTATTTCTATATTTGATTAACTGAAATTCAATGACTTATCCCCAAAACTTTCCACTATTTATAATTTGAAATTTTACAAGATTAAATTTAAGATTTTTGAAATCTTTTAAAATTTTTTAAGAAATTTTTTAAAAAATTAAACTGCAGTTTTAGATCGCAAAGTTTAAAATATATTTTAATTTTGAACTCCCTGACATTGTTTCTGAATCGATTGTTAGGCTACAGCCTCTCAGTGATTAAATATAAAATAAACACACATAAAAGTTACAAATGAAATGAGAAGGACTTGAATTTCTTCTCGCTATTATGTTCATTATTTCTGAATTACGGTGTAAGTAATAGCAGACGATACATAGACCTGTATTTGATAAGGCTAATAATCGAATTCCGAAGAACCGAAAAGGGCATTCATTAGGCTTCTGTTGAAACCGAAATCGTCGTAGTTCGTTAAATATAGACTGGTCGTTGATTTATTTTATGCCTAACTTGGTAAGCGATTTCCCGGAAACAATTAGAGATTGAATTTCACAGATCAATCAGTTGCTAACGAAATAACCTATCGGATTTCGATGTGGAATTCCAATGATTTTCATTTTTCGCGAGTTGACCTGACCATTGGTATTTCAGCTGGCAACAGTCATTTCAGCTAAAAGCCTAACAGACTGGAATAACTTCAAAAGCGAAATTCAAGTTGGCTTATTGAAATTACATAGAATTAATATAAAAGGTTTAATAATAAGTCAATAACAATCCAATTGATTAACAAAATGTATAGTTAGATTGTAAATAGTAAAAATCGATTTAAGACTGATGACAAATATTTTTTATAATATTAACATACACATATTAGAGCTTAATAATTAAGAAATGCAAAGTTTTTACGTGCGCTGAACATAGTAATATTTCAAAAATGAACCTGCACACCTGCTTAAATTTTCACTAAGAAAATCTATATATTACTAAAATCTTTTATTTCTCTGTCTGTCTGTCCAACAATGGAAAACTGTTTCGTTGTTGCGAGGAAGTCGACAAATGCAAAAGGCGCAATTGTTGTGATTTCCAATATTCAGTGTTAGCGCAACACTGGAAAACGGTTTTTCATTGTTCATTGTTGCGAGGAAGTCGACAAATACAAAATGAGCATTGTTGCACTTCTCTCCGAAATGTTGCGTTCTCTCCGTCAATAATGGCGGGCGCTATCAAATAATGATTTCATTCAAAAAGGAATAAAATATCACTATTTGCTCAACTATTCAACAAATCATAATCGCTTTCATTGCAATCGATTCTTCTTGGATTA
>JAFIDM010005346.1:17590241-17688335 GCA_023159025.1 Thereuonema tuberculata
CTCTTCTTCAAACATCTATATCGATCAATCTGTACACGGGGGGCCTAGTCATTCAAAAAAAAAAAAAAAGCAATTAAGAAACACACATTCATGATGACCAAAAAGCAACATCATCTTTCGGATGTCAAATTGATAAAAAGAAGCTACTCGCAATGTGACATGTTCTGTGATAACCCAGAGATACAGAGAGATGTTCAACATTTTTGTCGTATCGGAAGAGCAGCAGTGACAATGACTAGAGTCAACCAAAGATGCAAGATGGAGCAAGATGGAGCACCTTCATATACTAGACGCTGTGTACAGCAGTTTCTTCGCCAACATTTCACTGAGAACAGAGTGATTAGTCATGCATTTTCTATCACCTGGCCACCTCGTTCTCTCGATCTTAATCTATGTGAATCAAATATTGAATCTTTGAGTTATACGTACAAGCAGCAAGAATATTTTTAGTCTTCTGATAAGATCAGCAGACTAATATTCCCGTTTTGTCTGTCCTGTGGACAAGTATCATTAAAATCTCATTAAATTATCATTAAGCACAACAATCACTACAATCGCAACAATTGCGTCTTTTGCATGCGCAACAATATCATTTATAATGCAGCTCTACAACAATCACAATAAACGCAACAATTGCCCCTTCTGCATTCGCAACAATCATATTTATAATAATAAGGAAATTAAAGCAATATCAACTGTATTTTCTTATCAGAAGACGTTGCGAAGCATTGTGATTGGTTTACTAATCGCTTTCCCTGTCTTGTTTATTTGTGTTACTTAAGAAGTAGCAGCATAATAGAGATGTAAACTGTAAAATTCATAATATACGTACTTTACAATATCTCTAAACAGACTTACTGTACATCTTTCAAGAAAGACTGTCCTGAATGAAATCAAATTTTTGATAATAACTTTCATAAAACTTTCTTTTATTTTTAAAAGATTGGAAACTTCAGAACTTTTTTTTTTCAAGTATTGTTCTATCATTGCTAAAATACTTAAAATAATATTGCTAAAATGTAATTGCTGAATACTTTGGTTTTTCCTTCCATTATATACGTCTTTGAAATTTCTTTAAAATGTATTACACCCTGAAATTTGAAGTAATATTTTGTAAATTTTACTGTTAAAAAACAAAGTTTGGTGAACTCTGATAGTATTTTAACTTGTTTACAATTTGGGCAAACCTTCAAGAATTTCAAGATGAGAAAACAAAACTACAAAACGTAATTTAATTCCCTGCTGACCACATAATCTTGTAAATCTAATCTTATAAAACGAAATGACATAGAAATGCTGAAATTGGCTTTAGACCAAAAGGAATCCTTAATAACGCGTGGAAAATGCTTATTTGTCTTTCTCTGGCCTAAGGTTAATCGTGGATTAAAACTGATAGGAAAATGTAACTGTTTATTAGCTTAACTGACATCAGATGATAAGAATCTTAGAACAAAGCTGACGAAACATATAAATTTCTACTATTGACTTAATTCCTTTGCAGAAAGTTCTTACTTTAGAAGAGAATTCCAATTCAAAGTTTTATTATTTGAGCTTTAAACCCAAACCAACTTCAATGTCTCTTTGAGAAATCTAAGACCTGGCCTAAAGAAATGAAGATTCGGTTAAGTCATTTATTAGAGACACTAATACCTGCTGACAACAACATTGGCCCAAACACAAATGTTTACGACATAATATTTGATCTAAGTAAGCTTTGAGGGCGAAGATGAACCAGTGCAAATCCACACCTGCAATTCATTAGCAACAGTAATTCAGGTCATAAGATAGATGCTACCAATTCTGACCTTGGATCCTTAGATCCTCAATTCTCTTCCGATTTCACAGCATCGAGGACTTGTAACAGAAACATATTGTGAGGATTATTGATAAGTTACAGCCTCCTATTTGAACAAACCGGGCATTTATCTTACTTTCAAATCCTGCTAGTGATGAAGTAAATGCATTTTTGCCTATACAGAGTTCTTGAGTCCTTTTAGCCGTAATCTTGTATGAGATTGTCATCCAATCGATTGTAATAAAACAGAAAAAGTTATTATTTCTGTTAATTGATTTCTTTTCCTATAAATTCTAAATTGGAAAACGTGATCTTTAAATCCGGAAGCTTCAGATCAGTGATTCGTAAGATATAGAACATTAAAGAAATCGTAAACTAAAATTTCGAATACAAAGAAAATGAAATCATTATTAGAAATCATTTCCATCCCTGTTTGAAGGAAAAATCCATTAAAAGAATATGAAAAAGACTTAGATAGAAGGTTCTGAGGAGGTCCGCAATTCTTAAACAAAATTTTACAAAATTATATCCGTTTTACACTGTGCTTGAAAAGAGTCCGGAAGTAGGAGAGTTTAAAATATATTACTTTATTGTCAATTTGAATGACTATTATTATACATAATATTTTCAAAAACTAGAAAATAAGAGTGTCCACATTAGGTAAATGACATCATTTTCTGATCTGGAAAATGAACGGTAATCATGGTTTTCGTAATATCGAATAAATTTTTTAATGACTTCAGAGAAGGGAGCTATTTATTTTCTTGATTTGGAAACAATATTAACAATGTGACCAAGCTACGATAGGCTTAGCAAGCCAGTGTGGATTTTTGTTTGCTTTCAAAACAGGAACTAGCCTCGGAAAGGACGGATGCAGACGACGACCCGGAATATACAAACGGACTACGAATTTTACAAATGGATTACGAAAGAGTGAGAATGGGAAAACGACAAATTTAAGAATTGGGACGCTGAATATACTTAGTTTGAATGGGAAGGTAGATGAACTGATTACAGTGATGGAGGAGAGGAATATAGACATCTTTGGACTCAGCGAGTCAAAATGGAAGGGAAAGGGAGAGAAGGATTTGAGGTCGGGATACAAACTTTTCTGGAAAGGGAACGACAGAGTAAAAAATTTAGTTGAAGAGGTGATATATCTGTCAGAACGGATGATTAGTATCAAAATTTAAAATGGTAATGAGATGGTACAAGTAGCGCAAATTTATGCTCCCCAAGTAGGCTGCTCCAAAGAAGAAAAAGAAAGTTTTGAAGAACTAATGAAAATAAATATTGAAAAGTGTAACAATTTTCAATATAATAATGGAATGGGTAGGAAGAAAGGTTAAGGAAAACCTACAAAAACAGAATAAAGACACTAATCATATGATCTTCGCAGATGACATGGTAATATGGGGTGAGGAAATTGTTAACGTACAGAGGGAACTGGATGAATGGACTCAGCAACTGAAACTGGTGGATCTTGAAATTAGCGAAGAGAAAAGTGAAGTGATGGTGGTGGGACGGGACAAAAACCTGGAAAGGGATATCTGCATAAACAACAAGGCACTGAAGATCACGGAGAGATTTACTTACCTAGGGGCCGAAATAACAAGTGATGGTAGAGTGGAGCATGAAATCACAAGGCGGTTGGAGAAAGGTGGAAAGCTATACCAGGGAGTGAGACACCTGATATGGGATAAGAAAGTCCCAAGGAAGGCAAAGGAAATAATCTATAAAATGTATTATGTGCCTATAGTCACCTATGCAGCGGAGACATGGGTGATGAATGCTAGAGACTGGAGTAGACTTCAAGCTGGGGAGATGAAGTTTCTTAGAGGTATAGCAGGGAAGACTAGATTAGACAGAGTGAGAAATGAGGATATCCGGGAGGAGTTGGGGGTAAAAAGTTTGAGGAAAAAGGTGGAAGAGGGAAGGCTGAGGTGGTTCGGGCATGTGAAAAGAATGAAAGATGGTAGGACTCCTAAGATCTGGCAAGAGTTAAAAGAAGGAGGGAAGAGACCAAGAGGGAGACCGCGTAAGCGATGGCTAGATGATATGAAGTCCAACCTGGAAGAGAGAGGCATCCCATGGGAAAGAATGTGTAGAGAAGAGGCTTGGAAGAACAGGGAGAGGTGGAGAGGCTTAGTTAATTCCTAGACCCACAGCTGGTAGAACGGGAAAGGATATGTATGTATTAACAATGTGAGCAATATGAAATTGTTAACTATTATGATGGCGTAATGTTAGTGGTATTTTGTTGTCTGTGATTTTCTAGCATCTTAGCAATGCGTTTTAGTGAAATAAACACAAATCTAATAGGGGATGACATTAAAACTTGTAAACTGTTGATGATTTCTGAACTTACTCATTTCCATTCCAACAATGAAATCAATAGGTCTTCACATCAAAAGAAGTTTGACAGAATTTTCAAGTTTCTTGCTTATTTCAGCAATGGATTTATAAAAACATTTTTCATATTAGAAATTGAATTTTCAGAAACAATTTTCTTTAAAGTCAAGAATTTGAATACTTTAGGGACACATTATTACTAATGAACCTATGTGCTTGTAGATTGCAGTCGTTTATATTAAGTTTATTGCTCCCAAAGTAACATAGTAAATTTTCTCCAAATATTTCATTCTGCGTGACTTCTCTTTTGTGCTGCCACCATCCATTCTCGCCTGCAATGGGATCCGTGTGTAAAGTGGGGCCGAACTGTGACACAGCGTTGCCTTTGAAAGTGCGGAGCTTTCGCTTCCATGTCACTGACCTGTGAAGTTATGACAACCGAGGGATCTTCGTTACATTAGCGCATTCTAAATTGGATTGGCTACAACGTCTTCCAAAGATTCGTCTGTCACATTAATGCGATCTCACACAATGGACCCTTTGTGGATTGAGTATTAAGGAGGTCAATTTGCAAGATCATATCGGAAGGGTGGTGTCACTTTCCCGCTTTTAAAAGGTGATTCGAAACGTTAAGTTATCCGAACATTTCCCACCTTGTGGCACATGTTTACGAATAATTTAACTAAAATTACAATGATAGCGAAACATTCACTTATCACTGGAATTTCACTGACACTTGGACAAAGTCTTCGAAAATAAGGACGAAGAAACATTTTAAATTACAATGATTTAATTTAACTAAAGTGTTTTTTCTTCCTTCAAATTTTGATCAATCTATCTATATAAATAATTCGGTGGCTATTTGTTTCTCCTAAACGGTGAGTCAAAAAGCGAACAAAACAAAAACAAAAAAACTTACCTTATCCCAACAACCGTCTTCAAGAAATCCCCGAGCAAAATTAGTATGCCTTGGGTCTGAAATGGCTGCCCATTTATCATTTTAATTTATTAATGTAGAATTTCAAAATTAATAAATAAATAACTAAATACAATATTTATTATACTTTAAAATCCTTGTTCAAAACATAACAATAAAAAAATTATTCATTCTTTTTATTTAGTATTCCATTAAGAGTAATTGAAAGCAGTCAGGCAACTAAGCAGAAAGTTTGGAAATTTCCAAAGACACTGTACTTCTAGTAAGCTTGCATTATTTTCCGGTTCCAACATTTCTAGGAATCTTATATCGATAAATAATAGAATGCCAAAATTGGTTATGAAATTTGGCGTACTTTTAGAATTGGTTAACAATTTACGAATTGTTTAATAACGAATTATATTTAATTATATGACAATTATTTCTATGGGGAAACGTGATGTAAGTTTTGCTCAGTATTCTTCTTTTTACAGATTTAAACATTACTGATCGGAGACCTTAATTTCTCGCGACTTCTATACGCCTGTGATATCTTAAAACTGACATTCTACTCCCAAACTTTAAAGAAATTTAAAATTGATTTATCACTAATATAGATAATTCTAACGGCTTGTCTTCCTTTTCTTCCCTTAATTACATCCTGCCCTTGCTTCCCCGCCCCCTCCCACAATTAAACAGAAGCCTAATGACTAACGAACATGATCTAACTTTTCTAATAAGTTGCCGTAATTTTCATCGCTGCCACCAAATTGCAGACAATTTATAATTAGTGATTCACGAAAATGTTTCATATTTCATCAAGATCTGGTATTGAACAGTTCGATCAGGAACTGTTGGGATGAAGAACTGAACACATCAATGGTGACCTCATTTAGATTTCTGACGTTTCAATTTGAACGCTACCTTTTCAATTCAAATGAACTTGAACCTTATTTCATAATCATCTTTCCCTTATCTTAAAAGTCTTTATTATTGAAGCATTCTATGTGTACACGTGCACTTTCCAGAAAGATTTTTCTTTTTCTTTTTTTAAACTCGAATCTATATCTCCTTTACTGTTTACACCAAGCAACGATATAATGTCTATTTCTTAGTTTGAAGAGAATTGATATTTAAAATTCCTTCAAACGAAACCAGTAGAAAATTGCAAATTTATTCTACCGAACAATACAAGATACGACAGCATCGTTCCATACCAGCTGCTGCTATTCGATGAAGTATGTCAGAGAGATGATACAATCGATGCACAACTAATCCATTCCAGAAGAAGAATTAGGTGGTGTCAGTCTATTTTTGACATTACATGTTCTTTTACTTTCCGGACTACTAATTAAAGAAATCACATTCACAGATCAGTGGAAGCAGTGAAGTGACAAAATTGACTATTCTTATGTGTGATGCCATTTGCGATTAAGTTAGAAACGCAATTAAACATCTCGATGCGAAAACTTAAAAGAATCTTTCCCACGATGCTTTAACTTTAGACTTAGGAATCTAAGTTAATGGAACCATGGCTGAAATCAATCACGATTTTGTTGATTGGTCTATCGTTTAAAATTCAAATCTCATCGAGCTACTTATAAACCTTGGTCAAAAGAAAACCAACACGTTTAATGTTCGTAGCATTTTATAGTATACAGTAACATAAATTAGGCATTGTAGTTATTTTCAAACATTCACACTACATTCATTTCTTTTTAGGATCTTAGATGAATTCGTAAGTGAAAAACTCTATGTATTCGGTAAGAATTTTTGTACTAAATGAAAGATCTAATTATTTATAACAATTAATTTTATATCTTGTAATGTACTGCTCCTAAACTTCAGTATCTCCATCACCTTCAAATATTCGGCAATGTGCAGAATTAGTTCTATTCATACTGAAACTGAAATTGTTGCTGCACAGATATTTTATAAGAATTCGTCTATTAAATAAAATATTCACAACTGTAATTTTTCGATTTAAAATAAAAACTAAAATAATGTAAAGAATCCCCAATAACTTAAAGGAATATTTTGGAATTTGACCTTCTTTTTCCGTTTTTGAGGAAAGATTTCTTTTCAAAATAATCTTGAAAATTTTTGGTCTGAAAAAAATTTTAAAAAATCGCTATAAATTTTTTTCTGACCAAAAATTTTAAGAGACAAAGAAGACGGTAATTTCTTTTTTTAATGTAAAAAAAGGAAATTACCTGAAATTACAAATGAACAATTCCTGTGAACACGAAAACAATAAAAAAAACAACAACAACAACAACAACAAACGCGAAATAACAGAAAAAAATATTTATTGGGTGTTGTTCAGGACGATCGCGAATGGCTATAATCTCCTCCCACAGCCCCTAAAATAAACGTCAACATATAATTACACCACTTGAAAAGCAGTTCGGAAATCGCCACTGCGAACTCCAGTTCGTGGCCGAGAAAGATTGCAGTGGCTGCTACCTTTCGCCTCGAACCTCCCCTAGAGGCAATCCTAGACGACCACCTTCTGCATCATCAAAATAACCTCAATAGGAAACGCCTTCAATTATGTCACATGACCACTTATACTTTTGTATCGTCGAGCAAATGTTTTCCAATTTCCTAAAAATCATAACCTAAAAATTACGTAAAATAACCACATTTCATAGAATAACAACAATCATGAATGAAGATGAACAGCTTTTCAATTGATTGTAAATTGTCCGGGGTCGCTTGGATTTTGTGTAAACTTTCGTAAAAATTACGATAACGCCAATTTCTTTTTATTGATAATTTTGAATATTATCTTCTCTGTGATCTTCAGAAGAAATAGCTTAAGAAAAAAATAAATTTCTTACATATTGAAATATACATGAAATTTATTATTATAATTTAATTTTTATTATTATAAATTTTAAGTTTTTTATATATATATATATCTTGGCGGGAAATTTTAGCGAAGTTATAGACTAAGTATATTACGAAAAACTTAAATTAAATTTATAGATAACAGACTTTAGCAATAATTTGGCTAAACATGTATCTTCAAGAAGCTACGAAGAGTCCACAGAAAGAAAAGTAATTAAAAAAGAATAAATAGGAAGCTCACACTTGCTTATATGAAACTCCCTTTAAAATTTCATCTCTCTAGGATAAATAGTTTTATTTTTACTGAGTACGGATGACAGGCAGACGGAAGATGAATTTATTTCAATTTAAAATTACGTTCTCAACTGATGATGAAAAACATATGACTGTAAAGTGCTGCCTATACAGAATCATATAAATCACACATTTAACTAATTAAAAACTGTAGAGGAAAAAGAAGATTTAATCTCTTACTGAACTTCTGGAAAATTCCCGAAGTGTTCTCTGGTCGTTAGCGAAGAGAATAATGTAGAAGTTTTCAGCTTCTTGGCAGCCAAGAAGAGCTTAATCTTAAGCCCCATTCTTTATTATTATCCTAGACACGAACATTAATTTATCCCGTTTCAGTCGCCCGATTGGATATTACTCTGACAGCACGGATTTGCATGTCATCCATCAGCAAATTTATAAGAGCAAATTGGTGGATTTCATATGAGCTTCCTGCTTCTTTTTTTTATTAACACTCTTTCAAGATGTCAAAGTTTTTTTTGATTAAAAACCAACTAACATCACTAACAAATCTCATATAAGCAAGTTAATGTATTTTGTCTTAAATTGCATTAAGATAAAGTAATTTGGAAATACTATAAAACTTTCTAAGAAATATGAAATTGTGAAAACTTTAGACAAGAACCTCATTGTTTGGACCAATGCCAAATGGTCGATGCTTCTAGAATGAAGAAGTTTTGTATCAAAATAATATTACCTACAAATATGGGTACATTTTTTTTTGACAGGTGAAATCAGTTAAGTGGAAGCAAAAGAATTTCCGTTTTCAAAGGGGCTTTTTAAAGTGTTTTCAAAACTATTAGAGTTAAAGTCATTACTGCATCAAAGAGCAAAACTTTTAAATTCTTAGATGAATTCTAATTATCTTGATAAAAACTTATCTCTGTTCTTATTAAGGGGATTCATTAAGCAGAACGAGATAATTAAATTCACAGCAATTTAAAAACAGACAAACGTTTTTAAGATTAGTTTTTGTTTCGTCTGTGATTCTGTTGTTTCACATCTGGAACGAAGCAAAACTGTTCTCACAATTTCAACTTGCCTCCAAAGTTATTCTCACCTAATTTCTTTGCTTTTTAATGCCTGGGAACAGAAAAGAAAATATTAAGATTATTTCGTTTTAGTTAAATCAATTCCTATTTTTATTTTAAATGATAAATATTAAAGCTTGTTCTTTTGAAGAAAAACTTCAAAAACTTATATATAAAGAAATATGTAATCTTTATTTATTTTATTTTGACAAATTCCAAATTCATCAGCTTTTGACCGAATTTTTAAAATCATTTGATTCTATTTACGATCAGACTCGGTAGAATATTGTTATAGGATCAAAGGAGTTTGAAACAATATTTAACTTCTTTCATATCATTTAACTCGCTGTACAAGATGTTTCTCAAGATTCAGGAAGACCTAATTGAACTTAAAATTAGTTCTAAGGCAAGCGAAATGCGAAAAAGGCATTTAATGAACAAGAGGAAAATAAGGAATAAGGAATAAGAAATTGATATACAATTTTATCGCGCAGAGCAATTTTCAGTGCAATAACATCCACAAGAGTATTCAATAAATTTAAATCAGCGTTTAAGATAAAGGTAAAAAATCATCATTTTTATGAGTTTTTCATTAATATTCCAGTCCATTCCCCCAAATAAACTGGGATCGGTGTCAATTTCCCAGCTTTGTAGAAAACACAAAACAAGCTTCCCAGTACCATTTGCATCAACTCTGAGTTGGTAAGCAATGCCCATCTTGGGACCAAGCTACCATATTAGGTCTCAGTCTAGTGATTTACTATGGATAATTTTGTCAAACGGTTTTCCTAACCCGATCAATGGCCATCTAAATCAGGAAGTGATCTGAACCGGAAGTCGGTTTTTACCAAACTCCAGGCCAGGGGGAATTAAACGAGGAAGGACCCAAGGGGCTCCGTCTACCGGTTTGGACAGAGGGCGTTTGTAGACGATGGACATTTGTAGACAACGACTGTAAATACACAGACACAGAATAGCACGGAGACCATAAACGGGTTCCATCTCTATATCTAAACTAAATGTAAAATAACACAACGCTTTCACAAAATTAGCTTACTAAAATGCCGGTGAAACATTTTAGTACAAGTTAATCTGCCTGAAAATGAACGTGCAGAATTAGATCAAGAAATAGATAAAATATGACGGCACAAAGCTAAAGAAAGTGACAGCTCAGGGTGCGAATTCCTTTCTTTAGCTTTGTGCCGTCGTTTTTTACCTATTTCTTAATCTGTCTTTTTACTGTAAATACTCTGAATTTTTTAAAGTATCAAAAACAATATTTTTTTACGTTTTCTCTTCCATTGCAGACTTCTAGTTGTTACATGATTCAGATTCATTCATGTGAAATTACTGCTTTTACAGTTTATTGTTTCTAAAATATTTGAGAGAAATAACGGAAAACTGCACCTAGAAGGTTCTGTAATAAGAAGACTTACATTTTGTTAATTATTTTTAAAGAGATTGTAAATTTTTTGGTATAAAAACGTTTTTCTCCATTGATTTTCATCTATAGGAAAGTAAAGTTTCAATTCGAAATTAAATATCAAGATTATTCTGGAAGATGTATTCTAGAAAACCCAAAGCATTTGAAATGCGGCCGTTTCATTATGAAACTGCAAGTCACAAATTCCATGGTTCTCTTGCTCTGCAGCAGAAGAGACAAAATGGAGTATTAATATTAACAACATTTTGCCATGAATGTTGTCTTGAAAGGAATTACACAGTCTCTGTTTACTAATTGGTGTGAAAATAATATGTTGTGAATAATTGATTTTTATCTACTTCATAAATCATGCTAAAACATCCTAACTCGCGAGTATGTTCGTTAATAAAAATTCTGGAAACTTATCTACGAATTTCACCACATTGGTCTGCAACAGCCTTATACGTTGTTCAAAGGGTAAACTGGATTTTTATCAACATGAGTTCAACTAAAGGTCTAACTAAGATAGACACAATTTATAAAAAGATATATTAAAAAAAAATAGATTTTCCACATAAATTAATTTGTAAAGTCATAACTAACACACATGGTAATGGTGATGGCTCCTCCTGATTTCATTTCATTTTGAATCCTGTGAAGAAAAGATATCTTCATTTATTTATGTGCAGTTGATGTGAAGTCTATTCCTATTTAGAGTTCGATTGACATTCGTAATCTATCCACTTCAGAAATGCATTCCTCACAGATTCCATCAAAGGAAGATTTATCAATATTATCTAGTTATTTGCTGATATAGATGAATAATTTTCCATAGCTGTTATTTGATATCAATAAAAATGTTTGGGTCTTTTGTAAGAATTGTATTTTTGAGGAGCTTTTTGTACTGAATATTTGAGATATTATTTATATCTTGGTGATGCCAGAAACCTATTCCACAGTTTGCGTACCAAACCATGCAGGCATGTCTCCTTTCAAACACTTGCCATCTCATGATTAAATGATGTCCTGAAGATATTCAACATATCTGAAATGTGGTAACCTCTTTTTTCATGTAATAAAAAAGTTTAACGTGCCTTGAATACAATATTATTCAGCCTACTATCCTGGCACTCGTCAATAGCTAAAAATATTAATAAAAATCATTCAGTAACGACTCCTGATAAGGGACGATATGGTTTTAAAAGGTAGGGGTTTTTAGCTTGAAAAAGGAATTCTGATTTGAGATTCCGAAACGTACGTTGCGTTTTTATTAATATTTTTAGCTATTGACGAGTGCAAGGATAGTAGGCTGAATAATATCTTTTTTCATGTTTTTGAAAAGGATAAAAAGTTTGCTGTTACAAGCATTAGTAGAAACAGTCTGCTTAATAGGTCGAGAAAATCTTTCACTGAATTTCAGAAAATTAAGCCTTTTAGTCACCGTGTTAAATGCTTTGACGAAGTTAATTCACAGGAAACACGAAAAAGAGCAAGATTTTGAATGAGCTACTGATTAGAAACAACCCTTGAAGTTATTTTAACACTCTTTATCAGAAACAGAGTTTCAGGAGAGCTCTCAACACTTCTGAGCTCATTAGAATCACAGAAAAGCAGAAGGGAATTAAAAATTTCAATCGTTAAGACATTAACTCGAATTTGATCCTGTGTTGAGATATTGTAAGTTCACGCTAAATTTGCATACAGAGGTATGCAAGACAACTACTCAGGCCAAAGTATGAAATTCTCCAGACTTAAACGGGCTAATTTTATTCTTTCTCGTTCGATAATTAGATCTCAGGGAAACGGATGCAAATATTAACCTCTATTGTACTTTTTTCTCCCACTCTAAGCCTCTTATTGTGTTTAATTTAAGTAAATTCGTCCCAGTTCTTGACATGAATGAATTAACTCCTGTCTTTTCTCTCTTCCTTTTTTTTCTCCACTGTCGGATCATCTGGATTCTCCTCTCATAGAACCACTTAATCCCTTCCATCCGATGCTTGTAAAAAACTATCGCTAGTGGATCGTTCCGTTCGCTTCCATTGTCGGTTTTCCTTTCGTTATTAGTTGAAGATATGAGAAGCTACTAATCCATTGGACTGCAGTCATGCGGCTTTTATCTGCCCCGCGCTGAGAAACACGTCAAAGAAATGGTTCAATTTCTGGAGTGATTTGGCCGGAAACTAATAAAATTCGCTTCGTTTCAACAAATTTGCTTAAATTGCAAAGACTGCGATATTTTTGTTGGCCTGAGTTATGAAAAACTATCCTGCTGAAAAAGAAAGTAGTTAGAATACGGATTCATCAACAAAGTTACGATGCAGAGTTTAATTTTGCAAATGCTTGTCAATACTTGTTTCTTTGATAAAGTAAGTATTGGGGGCGAGGGGGGGGGTGTTGAAATAACTTCCATTATTTATATATAACAAATGTCATGTCATCTGAAGTAAAAACATAAAAAAAAAATTTAGTTATATAATAATAAAAGAAAAATAAAGCTTAGTTTTCTACTTATTACAGGAGTAAATTGCTAAAATGCTATTACAGGAGTAAAATTAAAATTTAAAAATCTACAGCAAAACATTTATTCAAATATAATATATATATATTATATAAATTTTCAGATCTTATTGATCAGAACTTTTCTTATTGATTCTGCCACATTTTAAAAAGGAACCTGATCGTAACTACCAGAATTATTATGAAATATTTAACTCTGTTTGTACATTTTTTAAAGTAATAGCAGTGTTTATCTTAAATTTATTAAGATTAAGTGAAATGTCTTTAATGTTTAATAAGAATTTTTTATTTTTTTATTTTCTTTTGAAAGATAGACTCATTATTAGAAAAGCAGCGTTTAGATCTAGTTCAAACTTAGTTTCAAATAAAATTGTACATCGTGCATTGCTTCACCATTAGTGAAGACTTTCCTTCATAAAGCCTTACGCATTTTATAAGACTGAGGATCAACATCAGCAAGCATTAAATATATAAACATATAAACATCATGGAATGTAATGCAAAAAAAAAAATAATTAACTGGGAAAGATTAAAAGCATAATATAACGTGGTATCCATTAACCCAAAATAAAAAGGGCATTTTGCTACTTCCTATCCCAACCTCCATATTTACAATATTTTAAAGAACAGATCGCCATTGTCTGAGAAATACCTAGTCCAGATCTTGGGTGAATCTTCGACACTTAATTTTTTCTAAATATAAATGAATTTTCAATATTTAAAAAAACAAACAAACCAAAAACCAAAAAAAAAAAAAGACTTGAATAAATCTAGATAAAAAAGAATAAAAGTCACGGAAAAGACAAAAATTTTGGGAATAAAATATTAATTCATTCATTTACCTTTTTTGCATTATTACTTAAACATTTATTATACTTATACTGAAAGAGGTTTAGAATATTCATATTTATTAAAATATGAATATTCTAGATCTCTATCAGTTGTCTACTTAAAGTAATCACACGCAGTATAGAAATATATTGTGTTATAGTCTTGAAAATCCTTCAAATATAAATAAAATTTTTGAAGAAGGAATCTTAGAGGAAAATAATTTTAGTGTTGGCAACAATTTTTTTATTTCGAAATTTAGGATATTTCGGATGAATATGTAATCAACACTTAAGAGAAATTCATTGAAGATTCCTTGATTATTTTTTATAGATAATATAAATAAATAAGTATTTTATTAATAAGACATGGATCAACAAGAATCGAAAACTAAATCCAAATCTTATTAATTAAAACTAATATATAACACATTTTATAAATTCAATATTTAAATAAAACAAATCTTCTAATAACATTGAAATGTAAAACAATGTGAAATTAAACCAAATAAATTCACTTGCTAGTTTACAATTTACATCAGTAATTTACCTTAAATTTACACTTACATTTTAGAATGTTTGATTGATGTTACATTTATAAAACTCCTAATAAAATCTCGATTTGTAACTCGTAGGAGGCGTAAATGAGCAGTAAAAATGAAAAATAGCTTCAAGAAGTGAGACAAAAAGAAGTAATCAATAAGATGGCGACATTTTTTTACATTATTTTGCAGAATATTAACTTCTCTCGAATCACAGAAACTAACTTATTGCTTGTATTCTAAGTACTTAGTGAATTACCTAGTTTTGACGAATGATCTTCTTCAGCCCCCATCATATTGTATTTCAATATATTACACGGTTACAACATACAAAAGATACAATAATAAAAAAGGAGCTTTTGCACGCTATTTGATTGAAAAGCCCCACGAACTGGAAAAAGAAAGGAATTCAAGAGAAAATGGATTATCTTGGAGACTCTCAATCGCGTGTACCTTGAGTATGTTAATATTTAATCCTACTTATATCATCCACAATGAATCGATATTTTTACACTATTTTTAGAAGCATGTATGAGGATGTAATAAGCATTATACGGATATAATTATTAGGAAACAAGTTATTGATATGGATTATCATTTCCCACAGGAATCATTCAACTAAAGGGAGAGCGAGTGGACGAAAAATCGATTTTTTTTTTTTTTTTAACAAAATTAAAAGTAGAAATGGACAAAACAGCTGATGTCAGTTCCAACAAAGCCATCAGGGGGCGTGATTAGGTTTTTTTTTTTTTGTACTATAAACTCTTCGCATTAGCTTAATAAATGTGATCAAATTTTCAAATGTTGAATTAAATGTAAAAAAATAAAATTCCTAAAAATAATTGAAAAGTTCAGATAAAACACTTATGGAATTTCATCATAAATACAACTAAAAAAAATGTTGTTATAATTAACTTCAAAACTCAATCGCTTAAGTATTTTTTTTCTTTGAGAATAGTTAAATGCAATTTTTCTAATAATTATAATACAAACATCATTTGCTTCTTTTTATAATTCTTCTTTTGACAAAATAATAATAATAATAAAAAAGAAGCAGCAAATTTAAGAGACTTTATTAATAGATAAAATAAATAAATAAATAAATCTTTGTTTTTCCATATTCCTAAAATGAAGCACAAATTGGAATTCCGTGATTGGGTGATTTCTATTATATTGACGATCTTCAGAAAACGTAATTTATTTTAATTTTATTGCTTTTATTATTTAAATGACGTCATCTTTTATGTTCATTCTTTATTATTATCTTTATAATTTATAGTTTTATTCTTTTATTGCCCTGTAATTAAAATAGGGCATACATGTTTATAGCATAGAGCAGAAAAGATCTATGGTAAATAAAGCAATAAATAAATAAATGAATATTAGAAACCTTTTAAATAATTAATTGGGATCTCTTTCAAACTTTGAAAATTAAGACAGATCTAAAGAAAGCATTTTCTTATTTTTTTTCTTTTTCTTTTGTCAGTTATATTTGCTTAAATCTTATATTTATTTTTTTCATATTTTTTTAAATTCTTTAAGTTATTAGTATTATGATAGCGTCTTCTGATTTAACATTAAAAATCCAGAAAATAATCCAAACACATTTTTTTTTAATTATTGAAAATATTAATAATAACTTTATGTTGGTCAAATGATAAGGCACCTGACTACCATTTGATTGTTCAATCCCCCAGCAGAGGTAGGAAATTTTTCCACGCTGATTCTTCTCCAAGCATGTCTTGGGGTCCTCCCAGCCCTCTAGAAAATGGGTACTAGGTTTCATTCCCGGTGATGAATTCGGATAGGCATCGGGCTGTCCATCAACTTTATTCCGATGGTCGGGTAACCGCCTTACCTTCGGCAACCCCAAGGTAGGACCACTTAGGCCCATAGTGAGATGTTTCAACTTTTAATAACTTAGTACTACGAAACGTAAAAGGTAATATTTAAATCCTCATCATTATAAAGTAATTCAATAAAACAGTAATTAAAAAAAAAAATCTGTGAAAAAGAAATTATCAATTGCCGAATTTACATTATTGTTGGAGGGTGATAGAATAGTTTCAAAATTGTTATCTTTCTTCAGCAACTGCCCCAAGGAAGCCAATGTGGAGAGAAAATAAATATTAAAATGTAAGTGTGATTTTTTGTGTAAAAAGTAATTCATTAAACAGTAGACTATTCAGTGAAAACAAGGCTTCGCAACCTACGCCTATTTTTATGCTTGCTAAGCCCATTGTTCAAAATTCTGCGACACAACAAAATCTTTATTACTGTTACATTTTCCTTTGAATAAAAACCTCATCATGATTTAAAGATGAATTACAGTCTTTCCAATATGTAAAATAATCAGAAATTTTTAAGAAAAGTTGAATACGAATTCTTGTTAGAACGAGGCAGAGTTTAATTTAAAATTATGTATCACCAGACATTCGGAATTTACTATAGAATTGATCTTTCAGCTGTGTATTGTCAAGTACTTATTACTTGATTCAGAATTTCCTTCGGCGTCTCACTGCACCCGATAAGCTCCAAGTTAAATTTCTTTAAACTGAATTTTAAATATATTTTTTTAATGATGCATTTTTTTTTATTTGAAAAAAAGTTCTCCGTTTGTAACGTAGAGAAATCTGGGCGTGAAAATGAGAGAAGTTTCCAGAGAAAATACTGAGACGAAATAGTTAATTTCTGAGCAAATGTTAATTTCTCTCGACATCTATGTGATCAATACATCTACTATATTAAATTTGATTAAATTACTGTATTTAAAGAATAAATCTATATTCATTAGTTAATGAATTTTCAGTATCAAAATGTTATGGCAAAATTGTTTACTTATAATAATTTATTTATTTTATATGTTTATAATAATGAATAATAATTTAAAATTCTGATTTTTTTTTCTTAAATTGATTCCTGGTTTTCAAATTATTTCAATTTCTTATTTCTTTTTTAAATTACTCAATCAGAACGCATAATTTAACGCAAGTTAATTGAACTGATACTAATAACCTTTGTTTTTTTTTTAAATATCTTTAAACTTTTTTTAAATCTTCATGTTTCAGTTTATGTTAAGACGTCAGCGAGCTAGAGTCAAAATATATTGATTTATCAAAGACAATTTAATTCATTATGAATTTTCATTAGGAGTATTATTCTAATATTACATATTAGAAGAAAAATTAAATAGAATAAAAACTTGATTCACGTTCTAAATCTTATATAAGAAAAAAATATTAGAAAAAAATAACATTAGAAAAAAGTTTAAGATACTCACTATCAAAGAAAAATTTATTTACAAAACAATTTTGAAAAATATTTTTTATGTCAACCAGACCAAAAATAGTTATAATGAAGGAAAAACAACTAGACAAAATTGGTTAAGAATTTTTCAAATTGAAAAATTAAATAATAATTTTGGTCAACGATTAGAAAATAAAATAAAGTACAATTTATTTTGTCAATTAAATTGGAAAAATTATAATTTGGAAAAAATTAAAAATATGAAAAGTATTAAAAATCAATTAATATCTGACGTAATTGATGAGAAAATAATTTTACATTTTTAATTTATATATTTTTTTTCCTAACAATCAATTCAGCTCCTATATCACAGGTATGCTTCCTATAAGCATACCTAATAGGACTGGCTAACATTAAAAAAAAAAAAAAAAAAAAAAGGATGATGATGAACAGATAGAATGGACATATTTTCCGAATACTTTTGTTATGAGAAGGCTACGAAAAGAGAAGTGTAATCAAAACTCAGCAATTGAACCCAAGTATCGTGATGTCGTTAGCGATTTCATTTGGAGGGATAATCCGATCCCCCTGCGTGTCACCCACATACAAGCAAGGGGAAGAGGAGGTGAAAAGGGGAGTTGTAGCTCCCACTATTGGCATCGCCACCACATTCAATGAAGTAGGGGTGGGTTTGTAGGTGGAGGCAAATGGGTCTGTAGACAGCTGCGAAGCTAATGTTGGACAGGAAACGTTTCAGTTTAGGATCACAGTAGGAATCGTCCCGCTTTTTAATGGATAAAAGTCTCTCTCATGGAAACTCAATGATTCACAATAACTTGGTAAACATAATACGTCCCTAATGAAATTAAATTAATTTCTCTGCAAAACCCCAACAAAGGGGAGGGAAACCATCCAATAATCGATTCTTTACACTTCCACACACACTTCGATCTATTGACAACTCAGATAAACTGAAAATTAGGGTGGAAAGAAATAAAAACTGAAAAGTTTATAAACAATATACATTTTCCGATATACATAGGGTTTACAAATCAATGAAGAATTAGTCTCACTAAATGGCATATTAAACAATTATTAATTATTTTTAATTAATATTAATTATTAATAATATTAATTATTTTTCCAATTCAAACTTTAAATTTTTTAAATTCTGTTGATTAATTAATTAATTAGTAAATGTCAATTTTACAGAAAACACAAAATCCCTTTAATGCAAATTTAAATTGAATATTTTTAAATGGAATTAATCTCATCAAACTTACTGTAGTTTGATTGAATGTTTTAGCATTAGTTATTGGATTACCAATCAAATTATAATAATAATTATTATTATTATTATTATTATTATTATAGATTCTGGTAAATTCTATTACTCTAGCTAAGGTTTCTTGGGATAGGATTTTCCCTCATATGATTGGAGTTTGAAAATAGGTCTTCCTAATGGACCTTCCTAATTGACCTCTACATAAAGGCGGGGCTCTTCTGGAAGTACTTTGAGAAGACACATGACGGATAGGGAGGGATGAAATGAAGAGAGAAACTAATCTATGGGATTTCCTTGATTTCGTTAATCAAAGTCTTCAGTCTTTTAATGTATTTCTAAGCTGTTTCTAAAGGGGGACTCTTTATCTGATAATAAACAGATCAAGATAGGTTATGACATTGCAAAAATGGCGGAAATATAGGCAGTAAAGGGAAATCAGACGAATGGCTACTTTAAATTGAGAAAGAGTGATTTAATGTGTTGTTTTGTTTTTTGTTTTTTTTTTTGTTTTTTTTTTACAATTATTTTTAATATTTAGTATTTCAGAGAAATTTGATTGAATTTTTAGCGTAGTGAGAAGCTTCCATGGTTTCCATGTCTGTCTCAGTGTGTGTATGTGCATGTGTGTAACGCTATACACAACCCAAACCGGGATTCGGAGCCCAGGAGTCACGCCTCATTGGATTCCCCATGGCATGAATGTTTGGGATAAAATTCGACTTCCGGTCAAGACCATTTCCTCTTAGAGCTAATCCCTGACCGATTTAAGGAAAAAAGTGGTAACGGACAAAATCGCGATCTATCTATCCTGAATCAACCGAATTACAATGGATTGAATAAAAGACTTTTGACAGCTAATCAATGGTTGTGCCACTTGCAACAACGCAAGCTTTTGATAGATTGCAAATTATACAGGGTCGCTTAGTTTTGTATTTATTAAACTGTGAATTGATTAACATAATATTAAAAATTTCGGCCTCTGAGAACTTAAAAGGTGAACTTTAAAACAGCAGATTCATACAATGTAACGATAATAAAATAAATTTTTTGGACACTTGTGATTTTTTTCGGCACTATTTTGAATTGTACCTAATAATCTTCGCAGCTCATGAACTTTTATTATTTAATTGTTCGTGAATGGAATTAAAAAAAAAAAAACTGTAATATAATGCTAAGGTTTACGAATAAAATGAGATTTATGTATTTGTTTTGAAATTTACATAAATTTGTTTAATATTTTTTAATTCTGCTTAATATTATTTGTAATTATTTTTTAAAAAATCATAAAAGTTATCTAATAGTAATTTTGTACTTTATTTCGTTATTGCATGTGTATATATCTATAAATATGCTTACATATGTATATGATATATACTTATATGTAGATCTACACGTAGCTCCTTTACAAAGATTCATATATAAATATAATGTCATCTTTAATTTCCTTATTAAATTATAAATCTTACTTATTGTTTCTTTATAGTTTAATTTGTAAGTTTTATTCAGCATCCACCAGGTCTATATGTTATTTTTCTTACTTTACAATTTACTTAAACAATTTACTTAAATTCACACACCTCCATTTCTTTAAATTGAAATAAAGAAATAAGGTTCTGATAGGGAAACGATTGTCAGTAGAACAATAAATATAAAGTAAAAGTAATTAGCAGTAAACTAAATATATAAACTAAATAAATAAACTGATACAATGAAGCACAGTTTCTAAGAATATTTTAATTTCCACTTTTTTAATAATGATTAATAATTTAAGTATTAACATTTGGATTTAGCAATACTTGAAAGCTTAGAGTTAATACTAAGATAATTCCACTTAATATTAATTTCTTGTTTAATCTCAGTTTCTAGTTTTCCTTCCAAAGTTTGAATATAACAAAGATTTAATTAGTTTTAAGGACTAATTAAATTCTATGGCAAATTGAAAATCAAATAATTTAAAGGTTGTACTTCTTATAATACACATATTTCACATATAGAAATTAATAGAAAAAGCTGACAAAAGTGTTTGTAATGCTGATTATTGGAAACTTTTATAATTTGAATTGGTAGAGAATGATTTTGAATTAATATTCTGAATTAAATATTTCAGTAAAAATTGTTATTTTTATGTTTTTCTTTATTGTAAGTATGTACACAACTTATGTGGTGAAAATAATATAGTGAACATTTTTTTTTTCCGAGGGACGCGTTGCTTAGAAGCATATGCTAGCCACGGATGTTAGTATATCCGATCCGCCGAGATGGTCCCTCCCCCGACACAGAGACGCTCTGATCCTTCCTTTATGGGATGAAGGGTCTCTCTTGAAGGAGTCCCACCACCGGTCCTTCCTCCATCCTCTCTTCAGGACCTGGGTGAGGGTGGGTGGTGAGGTGTGTAGTTGCATGGGGGGACCAGGCGGGAAAAACGATTTGGTGATTTGAAGTTTCGATAACGGAATCCTGCTGCTCGTAGCGGATAGTGTTCTAGCATCGTTGGGCTTGTTATTGACGCCCAAAACTATCTGCGCTCGCAAAGGGCAACTGTCAAAGGCCGCACAGCAAGGTTTCCTCTTCCAATTAGCATGAGAGCATCAATTCACATTCACACTACTCTACTCGCCACGTGGTTACTTTCGTTGGTAGCATTTTTATTGAAATTTAAATTCCTTCTCGGTAAAACGTTTCTAGTTTCGCGAGAGTCTCTGGGGTACGGTGATGCCGAAACAAAAAATTCAATTCTTACAGAATTTGCCAAGATATTTTTACAAATGGAGATGTCTTGAGGGATTATGAGCTTCTCTCGAAACTAAGAGTCAAACGAAAAAAATTACAAGAAAGAGGCAGATTTTGGTGATAAAAATAAGTAGGAAAGTGCGTTACCTGGCCAGATGACGAAGAAAAAAAGGGTCCATAGTGTCTTAAGCATTGAGGCCATCGTGAATGTCAGGCACTAAGGCTATCCCGGGGAAACCGCGTTAATTTTGACAACGAAACAGGAGAAAAAATGCATACAAAAGTATCCACTATCAGAGCGCGGAAACCTCCCTACACTCTTCCGACTGCTCGTAGCAGCAACAGTGGCGATTCACGGAGGGACGAGAGCAGGTATTCTGCAGCGAGAGGAAAGAGACCGGCGATCGTTCCGGCTCAAGAGAAGTATCTCTCCGCACGACAAAACACAGCACAACCAACTCCCAATTTCATCAGAACGATCCGAATGGAACGGAGAGGAGTAAAATAAAAACTTTTCTCTCTGGTTTCTTTGTATTTCTGCCTCTATTCTTTTTTTCTTTCTTTTCCCCAAACGTCGTCGTAATTTGCAGAATATTCCAGATAAACCAAACAGCGAGTTCCCTTCGCGATGCACTTTGTGGCAGCCACGAAGTGAAAGGATTGCGTTCCTAGTGCGAAGAAAGACAGCTGTCGTAGCTGCAAAAAGCGGAGGACGGAGCACGGCCGGCACAGATGGACCACCTGCTCGACCGAGCGCAGGATCGCCGTCGCCCCAAGCAAAGCCAACCCCCGACGGATTAATTGACTATGAATGATTTTTTTAAAGTTATTCGACGATTCATATAAGCATTTTAGGAAAATTATTCTTATGAAATTCAATATTTCTTTTCTGCAATAAAATAATTAAAAAAATGAACCCATTAAAAGCTCTTGGAAAGAAATTATTTTAAGTTAATAAATGAATAAATAAACAATGATATAATAAATACAGAAACAATTAAAAATTAAATTTTTTTTGAGAAACTCGTAAAATATTATGAAAATTTAAACTAATTTAAACTAATTAATACAGTAATTAAATCAATTTTTCGCATGGAGGAAAAGGACAGCAAACTTTTTACTTCAGCATGGTGTGTTGAAGTATGAATGTAAAAAAAAAAGAAATACAGAAGAAATAAACACGTAAATACAGTGAAACTGTCTGATAAAAACTGATAAAAATTACAACGTTTGTGATAATATACATAAAACACATAATTTACATATATATTAAAGAAGTCAGTCTTTTTATTCAATAAAAATTCTAATTTTTTTTTTCTTAATTTTCCTAATCTTTTCAACATTTTACAAAAACATCTTTCTAGTTAATAAGGATGGTAATGATTTTGCCTACCACTAATTTCTTTCTATTTAATCTATTTATTTCGAAATTGAATTATGATTATTAAAATAATGTAATTTTTTGTGTAAGGTATAAATTTTCAATTTTAAAATTTTATTCGAATTAAACGAATTTTTATTTTGAGCTTTTTTTACTTTTACTGTCTTTTGGATATTTTAAACTTGAGTTTCATTAATTAAAACAAAAAAATGATGTAATTTTTTTTTGTTACTGATACCAAAGAGACAGCTTATTAGTAAAAACTTGGACAACAACTGTTAATTAAGGCAAAAATAAATAAAATAAAAAAATTATAAATTTTTTGACTCCTTCTTTGTCAAATTTGTTTGTTTGTTTGTTGGTGTTTTAATGGCGCAAAAGCAGCAGTGGCTAAGCTGCGCCAAGAAAGGTAACTTGTCAAATTTAATAGAAACTGCATAAAAGGAGATAATGCTCATGTAATTAATGCTCTTTACAAACAAGATTAGTCTAGCATTTAGGTTTAACAAATACATAAATAAAATGGCATGTTACGTAAGAAAATGATATATCAATATTATTTATTTAATTCATTAAAAGAATACGAGAAACTAAAATAAGAATTATATATATTTTATAATTATATTGTTATATATAATTATATAAATTATATTATATAAAATTATATAAATAAGAACTATATATGCTAATTTAACGCTGTTTTTAAGAATAATAGATCTTAGGAATTCCTAAATAATTTTTTTACTGGAAATAAAAAAGTTTGCAAATTTTTTTAACATTTTTTTCTTGTTCTGGAAACCGATATTGGAACAATTGGGAATCCACTTATTTTATTTGTATTTTATTAATTTAAGTGAAATCATTGTAAAATAACTTGAGGATGTTGTAAAACAATCAAAATATGATAATATATTTTTATTGATTTAATTGCACATTTATTGATTTTAATGTCAGAGCTGTAATTTATTAACAAAAGAGAGACATTGAATTCACAGCCATTGAATATTTAATGCTTCAATATTTATTTGTAGTTAGTAAAGGAAGTGATTTCAAATTAATTCTCTTTGTTCTATCAATGTTAGTCCCTGGTTTCCCTTTAATCTCCTAATTTTAACGGGGTTTTCATGTTTAAACTCTAGGCACGATAACATATGGCGAATTACTAACTACAATGTTAATTTTGTCCACAAAAACATATCTATATTTTATGCATTCTTCTCCATAATGGAAGCACCAAAACATAGTTTAACTTTATTCTCCCCCCACCCGACATGTAGTAATTTTATTTTTTCTCTCTTTTATACGAATTATATTGGAGAGTTTTGAGATGTGGATTTTGAGAAGAAGGTTTAAAATTCCTTCAAGAAGAATAAGTAATGAGGAGGTAATGAGATTGGCTGAATACGAGAGATCCTTGATTAAGACCATAAGGGAAAGAAAAATGAAATACTTCGGTCACCTGATGAGACTAGATGATCTACAGAGGTTGATGCTGGAGGGAAAGTGGTATGGGAGAAGACCCAGAGGAAGACCTAGAAAGAATTGGTTTGACAACATCAGAGACTAGACTGGCAAGAATTACCAGGAATGCTGCAGAATAGCAAGAGACAGAGAAAATTTTAGAACCATGGTCGCCGACCTCCTGGATGGAGATGGCACGTGAAGAAGAAGATACGAATTATAAATAATATAATGTAAGGTGGAAAAACAGCAACAAGTTACCTATTGAAAGAAACCCACGGCTGTAGCTAAGACAAAACAACTTATATATATTCAACCACTCAAGACGCATTTATTTAAAATGAAATTTATTTCACATTTTCACTTTTAAAGTTCGTATAATATAAATAAACTTATATCGTTACCTTTAACATAAATTTACAAATTATTAAAAAAATATAGATTGGAAACAATTACGTAGACTTGAAAACAATAGATTTCAATTATCAATGAAGTAATTTTATTTCTTCATTTTTATTTAAGCTTTAATATAACACCACTGCAGCGCAAACAGAATGATTAGTAGCTAATATTTCCTTTGTTTTTGGTCTTTATGTTTATCTCTCTTTGTCAAGCTCGGGAAGAAATGGAATTTCAAGGAAGGTTCGAGAATTTGTTTTTTTGATTGTTTGGTATTTTATTGTGTTTATGTTTATCTATGTTTTTTGCAATATGAAACAGGAGGAATGAGATCTAAACGTTAATAGAAGCAGTGATGTATTTATGAGCATTCAATTCAGACATTTTAAATCATTCTGAACTGATGACGGCTAATACCCGCAACGTGTTCATATTTTATAATCCGATGCATTAAAATGATACTGTTTTAATAAGAATTTTTTCAACTGTTTTCTGTTCTTTATTTATTTATATTTTTTTTACACAGCTTATTGGATAAGAATAAAGTTGAAACAAAGTATAGTTAGAGTGCCAATTTTCGAATACCTTAAATGGCAAAAAGCGGTAGAACAAAATTATAAAAAGAAAGTTGTTCAGTGACCAAAAACTAAACTGACAACGTCATGAATGATAAACATTACTTGTTGTATTAATTTCCCTTGGTATATTATGGGCAGCTAAATCAAGTATTTAAGGATGGGTAACTTTTTTTTATCATTGGAAGCCCACTTAATCATGTGCATATATATATGTATGTACGCATACTGTTAAAATATTTTCAATGGATCATGAAAGGCATATATTTAGTTGAAAAGTAATAAACATCAATATTCTAAGAACATATTCAGAATTACAATTTCGGGCATGTGGAAAATCGTTATTCGTTTAGGGAAGCATAAGTTTCAGGGCAGGTTTTCGAGGAACCCAAATAGTAAGCGAGATATGATTGCATCGAAATATTTGGATGATTTTATTTCCATTAGATTTTGTAAATCGTCAGCTTAAGAAATTTTTGAAGTTTTATTTTGAAATAAATTAATTATAATTAACTCTGATTATTATCGCATTGTGACTTTCAATTTATTTATAATACTGGAGAAATTCATTGCCTAAGGAATTTTGCAGTCCGGGGAGAGATATAATGAATATTTCGGTCCGGTACCGGGGGCCTTCTTCAGGAGATTGTTACATTAAGCCTGACGTATTTCTGTTGTCGGTTTTTTCCCAATAACTTGTTTTTTTTTCCAAAATTGACAATAGAAATTTGCCAGGCCTAATGTAACAATCTACATCTCCTGAAAAAGGCCAGAGGTATCGGGCCGAACTATTGACTATATGTCTCCCCGGAGTGTGAAACTTCCTCAGACAATGAGTTCATCTGCTATCATATCCCACTCCTCCTTCTGAATCAAACATTATTTATAATATTTATAATATATTTATTTACTGTACTTGTTGTAAGTTCTCTAATAAAACCACGTGGAGGAAAAATGAGGGCATTTACACTTTTCGACTTGAACTTATTTGTTCCAACCATTCTTTTTCTTCAATGCAATTAGGAATCCTCAAGTTATAAAAGTTACAACACTGTAAATTCTTAGGATACAAAAATAAATTCCCTATTTTCTTACTTTGTTCATTATTTCCTAAAACATAGGATGAGAACATATGAGTGGAAAACCATTACAAGATGTTTCTGGATTGAATAAAATAAAAATGATTTAAATATTTTTAGGAGTCAGACATTGGTAGCAAATTACAAAAATAGGATAATTGCGTTTGTTCAGTGAGCATAGTTTTTTCAGTGGGGTTTTCCTAATCAATAAGAGTCTTTGCTTCTCTGGTTGAACTGTTTTTTTTTTTTCTGTTTGTAGAAAAAAAGCAAAAGAAATTCCATTAGCAGATTTACTTGTATTTGTCTTTGTAACATCTAAGATTCCTCGATCCTTTTTCCAAGAAACGAGAAACAGCATTAATTGTCATCTAATTACACAGAAGATGAAATAAATTATTTAAATAAGATATTCTAACTCAATCTAATTTTGACATTCCAAATCGCTTTACTGAGGATTAGATTAGCGGAGATGTAGGTCTGTTAAAGCGCACTGCAGCCGGAATAGGACTAAAGTGCCCGTAATCGAAATCCCTGCTGGAAATTAGGGCATGGGTCCGAAAAATAACAATCAAGCCTCACCAACTGAGACATCTCTGAGGAGTAGGAGGTATCGGTTGGCAGTGCAGTATATCTTTTCGTTCTTATTTCAATAATTGACTGTTTTCAAGTTGTGAAGAACCACCATAAGCCCTGCAAATTTAATATAACTTTAATAATGATAGTTAATAGATCAAATAATTTACGTTGCTTTTTACTCACAGAGATTTAAATATAAGTCTGCCTCCACTTATGACCGATCGTTTTTTCCCTTAAATAAAAAAGTTTAAAAATTAAAAAAAAAAAATAAAAATAAAAGTGTGTGTTTACTTTAACTTTATATAAATAAAAGTGTGTGTTTACTTTAACTTTATATGGAATTTTAAGTAATGAGTACGAAAAAAATGTAAAAACAGTAGCTAAGTTAGCAACAACAAAATTAGTTTTTTTTTTTTTTTAATTTTAACTGTAATCTACACAACAGAATTGTACAGTAGCTGCGCCTACAAAAATTAACAGCTGCCTTCACCAACAAGGAAACTACAGTCATGGTAAAATGTTATTATTATTGTTGTTGTTGTTGTTGTATTAAAAATTATTTGAATTATTTTTGTGTATTAAATACATTAAAAAAGGTTTAATATTGTAAATGGCTTACAGTAAGGTGTTATATATTATATATTGGATCTCTTACGTAACCATCGACTTACGAACATATCGACTTACGACCACCTGGTCAGACGTAACCCGATCCGTAAATCGGCGCACGCCTGTTAAAGTATTTGTTCAGGCCAATGGCTCGTCAAAATCTGACCCCCAAAAGAATAAACTTTAGAAAAAGAATATTGAGCTATCTCGGTATTTTAAATAACACTTTTAAAATGTTTTATCAAATGTTTCGATGCATTCTTTACTTTCAATTTAGGATTCGAACTTTGAATTCTACAAAGAAAAACTTCTAGATTTTTTTTTTACATTCCCTATATTCCATCTTAGATGTCTTTTATTTCAATTTAATTTTATAATTTAAATCATATACATTTCGTTAACAAAAATTGTAATACTAAAAACTCATTATCAACATTTGCGTTACAGGGGATACTTAGTTTGTAGCTAATGCAGAAATATAATGAAAAAGGGAAAAAAATGTAACATTCTCATCAACTTCCAAATTCAGGGAAAATTTGAATTGTCAATTTGCTTTTTCAAATTTAAAATCCAATTATTCTGGAGTTCTTATTACAAGATAAGTAAACAGTTTGAAAGAAGAGGCAAATGCAGTGGCAACGTCCGATAATAAACCCAGTCGACTACACTAACACACGACGACAGCAATTCTCTGCTGCTGATGATAAGTCTTCCAGAATGTGTCGTCACCCACTCTAATTTCTTTAGTTGTCTGCTATTCGGGCATCGTACAGCGGAAGAGTGAACAACACTTTTTTTGAAAGGCAACAACATTGACAAAAAAAAGAAAGGAAGATGCAGACAGAAAGAGAACCCAGAGACAACTCGTTAAAATTCAGTGTCAGCATTTGTCCCTCCAATGGTAGGGGAGCTGCAACACAAAATAGCAGTTCTCTTTTATGCTAAGCTAAACAGACGCCCCTTGCAACACATTGAATAGAATCGAGAGTAGTACAGCAATGCATCGCAATGAACTCAAAAAACATGTCAGTCACTGTTTCATGTTTAAAACATTTCACTCCAACCAAAAGTGTCTTTAAAAAAAAAACACTAATAATTTATCTTTTTTTTTTCTATTACAACTTACTTTAACACTCGTCTTTGCATAACAATCACGATTTCTTAAAAGAAAAATAAACATTGTGATGTCTCTTCTTTAGATATACTGTAATTCTTGAAATTCAGAAATAAAACCCTTATTACGTAGACTTATTTCTAAGACCCATAATTATTGGTGGGAAGCCTTTTGATTTTAAAATTCAATACTGCTTAAAAATATTTTCTAGACAAAAACTACGGCTAAAATGTTTAGCCGTATTTAGCAGTATTTAATATAAATTTTGGACAAAATTATGAATAAGTATGAATATAAAGTTTTTTTCATTGTTACATGGTCAGAAGAAGATAATAAGATATTGTAACAGTTTGTATGTAAATATTTATAGAAATCTTTCATTTGTATTTTTGTAGAAATTATTTATCTGTACATATACTTATATATTATTTATCTGTATTCATTTTAATCTTTACCGTTATTTATTTTAAAACATTCCTTTTCCATTTCCTAATTACTGATGTTCTGTTTATTTTTAAATTCTTTTCCGTTGAACAAGTTAATTAATTTAAGTTCGTTATGTTTTTATCCAATCATTCTGTATATTTTTCATGAATCTTCCAATCAAATTCTTCAATGCAAAATCTATAAAAACCAATGTTTCTCATATAATAAATTAATTCAGTTCAGTTGCAGAACTTGACTCCATGTTTTTCCATCTCAACGACTCTCCCACAAACACCATTACAATATATTTCAACTTGATACGCTATTTCATGTACAAATTGATGAGATATAAAATGTTATTTGGAGAAAATATAAAAATTTTGCAATTTTCCTGAAGGGCAGACCGTAATTTCCTTGAGAGCACCCGAGAAATCCCCCCGGGGAAGGACGGTTAACGTGTTCGCTTCATGATAGAAGCCAAGTTCACTGAGGCCATTGAAACTGAAGAAGCAAAACAAATTCGAGATTTTAGGAAGGAATTTTTTTTTAATGGTAAACTTCTCCGCTCGGTCAATCATAAATACATAAATATAGAATCATAAACTAAATAAATATAGAAATTTATTAATCTATAAATATCTATAAATAAAAAACTATTTTAGTTTACAGTATTAATAATGCGGTAAACAAAGAAAATAAATAAATATATTAAAAGAACAAGTATTCAATAACTTACGAACAAACTACTACTTCTACAAAGTTATTTATAATATTTCCCATTCTCAAGTTCTTATTTAGATTAAAATATTTTACATGTGCACATTTCGATAATAATTTAACAGATCGCTAAATACACGTGACTAAGAAAAAAGATATTTATATACTTTAAAAATATATAACACTACCGGTTTCGCTCTAAGCAGAGCTTTTAAAATTGAGAAGTGTGTGTTTACCTTTTTGTTTAAATTATTATCGAAATTGTTACACGTAAAATATTTTCATCAACATTTATGCTTTTATTTAGACTATTTTAAGTTCTTATTTAGGCCTACTTCTAATAAAAGTAAATCGAGTTACTATGCAAATTTATAATTGCTTGAGTCCTTGTATTTGAGGAACAGTAATAAATATTTTTTGTACTTTATAAAAAGCATCTCCATCAATTTTATTTAGATAATTTGATTTAAAACATTTTCTTATAACTTATTTCATGGCAAGAATCATCTGAATTAGAATTTAGATTATTAAGTTTGTTTTAGTAATAATTTAGGCTAAAAACAGTTTGGACTTAAAATTACTGAAAGTAGCTTTTTATTATTCAAACAATTTGCTCTATGATTTCTTACAGGTTTATACATTGCTTTAATTCTGTAAGGTTTGGGAAAACATATTGGCTGTATAAAACGAGGAAAATAAAGTTTTACTTTTTTTAATTTTGGTAAAATGCTACAGTTTTAAAGCTTGCAATGGGACTTTTAAGTGTATACAGTCACAAAAGAACAATGAACATAATTGTATTTACACAAATAATAGGCTAATTGCTATAAACTTCAAACAATAAATTCTACAATTTTTTTTGGTTTATTTAAAAATGATAAAATATACTCGGAGCAATCATTATTATCAAACTGTAAGTAAATTAAATGCCTACATTTATGTGTTTATAAAATTCAATATTTGTTCCCTTTAAAACAAAAAATCTGCATCCATAAAACATTTGTTGATTCTGTACTCAACTATGGTATTGATTGTTGGATTCATACAAATAGGCCTATTTGTCTATCGTACAAAAAATAAAACGAAATATAAATATCATTATTATTAAAAACCATTTCTATATACTTCAACAAATTAACAATTTAGAAATCACTACACATATAAGAAGAAAACTTAACAATTTATATTATTTGAAAATCCAAGAAACAACTGCGGCCTAAGGTATAAAAACAGAATTGTACAGAAAGTTTTTATTAAATAGTTTAAAGTGCGTAAAATAACAAAAACTGAAGGCCATCACACAAATACATATGTAACAACTTTATACATTAAAAATCATTATTAAATGACTGAATGTATGTTAGTTCCTAATTTAAATAGACCTATATAGATAAGATTTTCTAAGTATTTAATCTTACAAATATAATTCAATATATACATTTTGAATACAATATGCTTGCAATTGTTATATTTCTTTCGTTATTTGATGTTTTTACTATATGTAACTTAACTTTATTCATAATATAGCCTGTTGACAGGTCATTTTGTACCTAGTAGGATACAGTTGATCAATTAAGATATAATATTTATTTTTAGAAAAAAAAACAACTTTCCATCTGTGGTCATAGAAGTCTTCATCGGATACGGAAATGCAATATTTTATGTATATTTACTTTGTCCACTTAACAACATCTGGTGGGAAAAAACATCAATACCAGAAAGCGTAGTAATTCCACTTTGGCAGCACAACTAGCAATTATCATAGCGGTAATTTTGAACTGCACAAGGAACTGTAATTCCCTCACCAATATTACTAACACCGGTTGTTTTATTAAAACCGAGGGGTAATAATAACACCACCATCTGGCTTGGGCAAACAGGCAGAAAGAGGAACCACTCACTGAGCAAAGAACCCACACATTTCATGGCAACCGCCAAACAACTGCCTGACATGCACGCACTAATTGGGAGGTGAGCAGACATCCATGACGGCACTTCAAGTGGCGGGAAAGAAAACTGACCTCGTACTTCACCTGCCACCAACGACTTTCAAAACTGTTTCGCTTGTTTTTGTTGCTTTTAATTTTTTGTCTTAAAGCTGAATCGGGTTTTGAGAAGCTAAACAATTTGCTCGGTTCGTGAAAACTGAACCGTGGATATTCTCATTTTTCCTGTATCACATTTCGTAGAAGAGATCTGTCAACTTGATAACATGAGTGACATTCGCGAAAACCACGGGTTCCTCTCCCTCGCAAACAACCCCTATCCATCGAAGGTTAAGGAAAATATGCGGGTGTCCACACGCCATCCCTTTAATTATTTCCCATCAGGAGTCGATGTAGGAGTGTCTTGTGCTTTAAAGAACGACATTGTCTTTATCAACTGCAATTAGATTCCACCATTGAAAAAGTCCCCCATTTGATAGAGATAAGAAAAAAAGAAAATCTCAAAGCGAAGAACCTAAGACAGACAAAGCGAACAAAGAGGAAAGAAGAGAGAAAGTAATCTTCTTTGTTCGAATCATTAGAGTAGCCAAGATGTAATCAGGGAAGGGCTCCTCAAAAATATACATACACAGACTATACCTAAATATGTGTGTGTATTTCATCATTTATGAAATAATAATAACGAGTAAAGGGCATCATCTAGATTATGAGCAATATAATTCTTTTTCATTTATTCAATAATCTTTTAATATTTAATTATGATATTAATAGGATTTTTCCTCCCGATCTTCCCATCTTCCTACTCTAAAGGTCGGGAAGTTAAGAAGAATGGATACAATAAATAAATAAATAAATAAATAAAAATTCCATCAATAAACAAGTTTAATTTCCATAAAATGTTTTTGAAAAAAGTATCTTAAATTGTAGTCTTTATTATTTTTTAAAAATACTGATTAATATTCCTCTTCATTTTCGTTTATTTGTTAAAAATAATCTTACCTATATCTTACGCTAAAATTCTAAAGTCAAATCTTAGAAGCGACTCATAGATAGTAGATTAAAACACTTAAAATCCTTTCAAAAAAACAAAACAAAATACTTGAACTGTCAGAAGAAGCTGTAGTTTTCAAAAGAGAACTCAATAATTATATTAGAGATTAGATTAGATTAATTGAAAGTGTGTGGCTTGACAGCCGAGCACGTCGACCTGAAAGATTTTTTGTACTATCCCACGGAAAGAAGGACAGACGGAGAGAAAGACTGAGAAAGGATGGTATGAGAAATGCCGGGGAAATGGGAGAACCCCGGGAAAACCTGCCCAGAGCGGATCGCCATCAACGAAACCCACATGAGAACCGAACCCGGGACTCAGAGGTGAGAGACCAGTGTCTTACTGAAATCGCATATTAGAGATAGTATCTACAAACGAAGCTCTTTTTATTCTATTTACGTTTGTATTAAGTGTAAGCTCTTTTAAATTCTATTTTTATAACTTTTTGCAAGTCCCTATTAAGAAAGTAAAGTGAAATAAAAAGTATCAAATAAATCCTTAATTATTTTAAGATTTTAGTTATTGATTTGGACAGAACTTTACGTAATTTAGTCAAAAGTTGTGGAAAAATCTTATTTTCATTATTATTAACTATATGAATTACTATGGACTATGTCTTGCAGCAACAGGACTGTGTATTTTTATTGCAATAAAAAAAAAGATATAGAAGTTTATCAGACATGGAAACAAGTTTTTATTCTCTTTAAATTTATTACAAACCATAGTTAACGTTTGAACTTTTCAATTACTGGGAGGCAAAAGTATTACAATCCACAAATTGAACAAAAGAAATTCTAGAGTAAAGGGCATTTGTATTATATATTACTAATGTTATCTATAAACATTATTATAAGACTAGCAGCAAATCCTGTCGGACGACAGGCATAAAACAATCTGAAAAATCACTTTATTATCAACTATCAAATATAAAGTAAATGTAATCTAAATACTGTGCTAACTTGTGAACGAAGCTTCCACGGCAAAAATGGTTTTGAGTTTCGAAATCAGCGTAAACAACTGAGCCAAATTTCATTAAAATGGATGCAGTGGTAACAAAATTATTTGGTTTTGAACGTATGTTTTGTTAGAATTTCAGATGTCAAGGTCAGTTTCCAAGAATAAAATTTCATGGAAACAACATGGAATGACACAATGAACTAATATTTTCATCCAATTTGAGTACTTTTGATTCAATGGTACCGTTGAGAACCGTTGGATCTACCTTAATAGCTTAATTATATCGAGTTACAGAAAGACAGAGGAACTTAGCCAATTTATATGTATACATATATGTATATTTGATTCGATTGATGATTTGATTTGAATTTTTTTTTTTTTAATGTTTATCAGATCAATTTAGATGTACTTCTTACCTGTACATCTGTAATATAGGTTCTGAGAGTTTAATCTAAAGGATCATTTTCTATCCAAAAAGAAAAACGAAATACCAACCATATCTAAAGTTTAATTTATGTAAAGAATAATTATTATTTTTGACTCATAATGCCGAAAGGCATTTAAAACTCACCTTTGTATAATGTAAATACTGCGCTAACTTGTGAACGAAGCTTCTACGGTAAAAATAGTTTTGAGTTTCAAAATCAGCGTAAAAAACTGAGTAAGTATGCCAAATTTCATTAAAATCGGTGCAGTGGTAACAAAATTATTTGGTTTTGAACGTATGTTTTGTTAGAATTTCAGTTAAAATTTCATGGAAACAATAATATTTCATCCAATTTGAGTACCCTTGATTCAATGGTACCATTGAAAACATTGGATCTATCTTAATAGCTTAATTATATCGAGTTACAGACAGACAGACAGACAGACGAAATTAGTCAATTATATAAGCTGATTTTACTGTAAATCTTATGATAATTGTTAATTTTATTTTATTTGACTGTTTGTTAATTTCTTCACATTTCTAAGTTTATTTTCTATTATGTTTATGTCGGTATATGTTTATCTTTTGTAAACGTATATATAATGTAAATTTCAATTTAGTCTTGTAAAGCTTATTAAGTAAACTTGCTCTGGGTTTATAAGAAAAGAACAAATATCCAAAAGCAATTAGAGTAATAACATTTTGTTTATTAACTAAGTTATCAATTCTTCTATCCACAATCTCTGTTTCTGTCTATTCTAAATATTCTACAAAACCTTTTTTATTCATATGGAACAGCTTCACAATCAACTCTAAGGCCAGCGATATTAAATCGCTTGGCAATTTTATTAAATCTTCTGAATTTATTGTTATCAAGGATTTAAAACGAAATTATCAAGGATTTTTTTTTTAAATACTTAACAAAGCAAAAACAAATATAGACTATATACATACCTGAAAATTCTAATTTACATTTTTCTTTATTCAAACTAATAATCTTACATTGGCTTGCAATTGCAGAACGCTTGCCTTTTTTTGGCTTGTTTATTTTAATTCTCATTAGGTCATTTTAATATCATCATAAAGTTTTATCTTTGAAATAACAGTTCGACAATCGTCGCTTAGGAACCAACTGGATCGTAAAAACGAGACCTAGGCTCATTTAGTGATTTTGTAATTCCATATGGGAAAAGCTTTAGTGATGCTACGAAGTACGAAAATAATAGCAGTTAAATTATATTTCACCGACCTTCGTCAAGATAAATATCAATATTATCGAATTCCACTAATAGTCAAAACTGATGATTGCAGTTATTATTCTGCAAAAGATGCTTCATGGAATTGACTAATTTACTATTTCCTTTACAAAATATACATTAATTGTTTGATAAATTGTAACTCTTCAATTCATTTATATTAATTTTATCCTACGACATATTTTACTAATATGCATTTGGGCTGAAAAGAAGAAATAGTTGTTGTGCCAATATTCAATACCCGCAAGCTACAAATCAGTAGTTATTACGAAGTTATTATTGTAAATCTCAGCACCTAAAGCACAGGTTGTGTTTCTAACAACCTAGTAGGACTGAATTGTACTTTTTGTAACAAATTGTTAATAAATTGTTATTATTAAAAAAAGAAAAAGGTAAAAAACAAAAACAAAAAAAGCTTAAAGAAATAAAGGAAAAGAAAAACAGCACCTGAACAAAAGAAGAAGAAATTGCCTTTCTGATTTTAGATTATGGGGAGGAGTTGGGAACGGCCGTTTTGTCCTGCAACGGACTCATCAGCACAACCCTGCCTCACCCTAACTGAATCAGAAAGACAAGGTTTTTCTTAGTGAGAACCCCTGTCAATCTCCCCATAATCTAAAATCAGAAAGGCAATTTCTTCTTCTTTTGTTCAGGTGATGTTTTTCTTTTCCTTTATTTATTTACTATTTTCACAGCAAGTTAAATTTATTTTTCAAAAGAAGTTTTTCTTTGACAAAAGAGAATAACGTTTTATAATATTCTTGCCCACAGCTCCTTATGTACTCGTCTAATTTTTAGCTAAATGAATAAGGATCTTCATTTATAATATGTTAAGCACTTCTAAACTGATAGCTTCCTTAGAGTATTCGAGTTAATTGCGGTTAAACAACAACCCTAATTTGGTCAGTTTTGTTCCGTAAGTCTCATCTACTGGACAAGCGTACATCAAAATCGTAGGAACCTACAACTTCCTCTGCACGACATGGATGATCTGTTTTTTCTAAAACACAGATCTCCATGATTTCGACTATTGGAAATTATTATTAGTTATTAGTGTTTATTTTGTAGATCTGTATCCATTTTTTTCCAGTCCTCCGTGTGGGCTTCAAATTTTTTTTTTTCTGCGATTATTCTCGATAGCACGTCTACTCCAATTTAAAAATCGACCCGAATGTCAAGTACTTAACTACTAAAGATCATATGCGGTATTATAGTTGCTGAGTTAATAAGTTCTTTTCTGTCAAAGAGAGATTATTCACTCCCTTCGTTTTGCGGTTCATAAGATTACTTTGAATTTTATAAATGTAAATTATATATAATTTATTCGGATTTGAATTTTCTTTATATGTATATATCGAACGGGCAAAACTCAAAACTCCGTCTTCGAGTTTCGCAAAGCAAAAGATTTCAAATCAATCATTTGCAATATAGAAATTTAGAAAGTATAGAATATAAGAATAAAATTAACTTATATAACTAAACATACATACAAAGCCGGACAGTGATGTGAAATTTGAAAAATATTATTATTCTATTTTCGCTGATGACGTGAAGATAAATTTGGCTGTGTCTTCACAGAAACAGTGATGTTATCTTTGAATTGGCATTTTTCAAATTTCCCATCACTGTCCGCCTATATATATTATCGCTGATGACGTGTATGTATATTCGAATCTTAATACTTACACAGAAACAGCTTTTTGAAATTAATTTGGTTTTTAAATTTCAGAAAGCTGTCCGGCAAATTTTATATGTTTAGTAATGTAAGTTAATTTTATTCTTATATTCTTTACATTCTGAATTTTAAATTGCAAATCATTGAATGAAATATTTGCATCACGAAACTTGAAAAAATGGCGATTCAAGTTTTGTCTATTGGATTTATATATATATATATATCTTTTTTACAAAGAATAATAAACAAGCAAAATGATTTCTATGTTGACTTTCAATTGAAAACAGCATTAAATAATAAACTGATTAATGAAAATTTAATTTGTTTTGAGTTATTTAAAGCTGACCCGTAACCTATCAATCTAATGCAAAGTTGAGGATGACATCATTCGAGGAAAATGCATTCCGTTTAATCCTCTTGTGTTATTGGATTAGTTCCTTTCCATTCAATGCCCCACTACTGTGTAGAAGGAACATTGTAAATGTGGCCGTACGCCCCTACAAAGGGGAACTCGCTGGGGAGAGGGTTCTAGAAGTTACGAGCAATGCGTCCCGATTAAAATGAGTTGCAACCTGAATAAGTAACTGTGATACGGTAGAATTCTACGCTTAATTTAAGTCTGTGCATGTGCGGGCTGCGTTTTAATAAATATTAAACGAAAAGTCGCAGCTAAGCGGCCTCACTGAGCTAATTATGTATAAGCTAAATAGTCCTTTTTTTTTCTAGTTCTAGTTTCTTCTTGAATAAAATATAGTTGACATTTTAAACGGAACCAAACAGTCAGTTTTTGTAACATAACCTTTGCATTCCATTTTTCTGCAATTGAAGAATGGTAATCATACAGATCATGTACAAATATAAAGCATTTTACCATTATTATCTTTATTTTAATTTCAGCAAATTTTCTACTAACAGTGTAACGTAATTCTTGATTTCAACCTGAAATTTTAAGTTGTAATTTTGCTAAAAAAAATCTTGTTGATTTTGAAATGCGAATTGTCATGATAACAGATATTGCAGACTCGATTCCCATCGATTTCCCAATCAATTTGCTCTCTTTTCACACGAAATATAAATTACTTTGGAGTTGACTCTTTTACAAGCTTGAAAACATTGAAGAAACTTTCTTTAATTTTCTAAATATTTGACATTATTGGTACAATTCGGTTTCCTGAGAATATGATAAGAAAACTAACTGCAGATAAAGCAACATTGTAATATAGAACATTTACGAAGAACATGGAATCTCTGGGCTTTCTGTTGTTCATTGGAGTTGATTTCGTCCACAATGGAAATCTAGAACTCTACTGTTTTCTGTAATAGCTCGCCGTTGTTTTAACTGTAACAGATTACGACATTAATAAGAAGTTCTGATTTGTAAGATTTAAATTGGAATTAAATCTATTATATTTATTATTATTCGTTTTTAAACAAAAAGTATTTAATAAACAAGTTGAGTAGAATAACTCTTTTATTTAATTCAAATTCACTTGAAATCTAGGGGATACTCAACAAATATCTTAAAAATAAGTATCTGATAGACGGTGCTCGTTGTACAACGATAATCATTGATACAGACCTTGGATAACAGTATGGAAAATTGCAAATTCTTTTTATAGGAAACAAGGATTCGAAAAGGAAAGTGGGCCTAATCATTTATAAGTTGTAAGTAATTATGTAAAAAAAAGGAGATACAAATGTAATAGATTTCTGCAGTGGAAAGCTTCAGATAAATCAACATGATATGCTCGTAGATATAAAAAAAAATCACATTTATTATGATATTTTTGTAAGATAGCTATTTCAATTTTTAATGAATAACGTAAATTACAAAATAAATTAAAATTTAATTAGAGCTAAAAATATTGTTTTATTTCAAAATATTTCAAAAGGTATTTCAAAATACCTTTAAGGGTCAAAATAAAGAGTAAATTATAATTACTATTTTGTTAAAATTGTCTTCCTTTGAACCGACAGGGTAGAATGGGTGTCGTATGTCTTTCCTTCAGGCGCTGGAAGAATGATTTAAGTAAGCGTTTACAGCCTCCTACTAATAAAATTAGCAGAAAACGGTGAAAACAATTAACATATAAACTGTAAAATTAGAAGAGTCGTGAAATGGTATGCGTAGAATGCTCAAAGCAAGTACACAGTTGATGACAAAAAGCCCACCAGAACTTATAGCTCAGCATTTTCTAGCTAAACTGAAACAGATGTTTTCATGAATTACGTTTTTATGGTTTGAAATTGAAGGAAATAAGAGAATATTCTGCAGACGTTCTTTTACTTTTTCCTTGGGTAGCACCGAAGTGGAAAAAAGATTAGAAATTTACAGAAATGAAGACTTATAGAAAAATTAAAAAAGTATTGTTGTAATTATGCGCTGAATTAAAACAAAGCTCATGCATCTGTTTTAATTCAGCGAATAATATGAACAATGCATGTAAAATTATTTCAAGTATTGTTGTAATTAAGTAGTATTATTGAGATATTAAAATAATAATAAGAAAAAGAATGTTAATGTATTTTGAATAATAGTTTTCACTTAATAAAATATTTTCATGAGGAAAAAATTTAGGATAAAAACACACAACAATTACAGATCCATAGAGCTAATTTTGGAATTTTCTTAACTGGAATCAAAAACAGACTGTTTCTAGGTCTTACCTATCATCAGATGTTTCGCCTCAAAGCTCAGTGGTATCAAAAGAAATATAAACAAAGGACAAGCAAAAACAAAATAATGGCCCTCCAAATAAAAAACATCAAAATACAAATTAATAATAAAAAGGGCAATAAATTAATCACAGCGATTAGCGTATAAAATAAAAATATACATAATGGAAAATTTAACGTGCGTAAAATATTAAAGAGAAAAAATTAAGGATTAAACACTTACAACAATTATAAGGCCGCGCGGTTGGCGATGTCGCTAAGACACTGGCCTTTCACATCTGAGTCGCGGGTTCGGTTCTCATGTGGGTTTCGTTGATGGTGGCGATCCGCGCTGGGCAGGTTTTCCCGGGGTTCTCCCGTTTCCCCTGCATTTCTCACACCATCCTTTCTCAGTCTTTCTCTCCGTCTGTCCTTCTTTCCGTGGGATAGTACAAAAGATCTTTCAGGTCGACGTGCTCGGCAGTCATGCCACCCACTTTCAATTAATCTAATCTAATCTAATCTACAACAATTACAGACCCATTGAGGTAATTTTGGAATTTTCGTACCGAGACTCAAAAACAGACAGATGATAGGTGAGAACCCAGAAACAGCATGTTTTTGATTCCCGGTACGAAAATTCAAAAATCAGCTCAGTGGCTCATTAACTGTTGCGCGTTTTTATCCTTAATTTTTTTCCTCACTAACATTTTTACACACGTTAAATTTGTCGAAATATTTTTACTTTTTAGCATTCATTTCTACTTACATTTATGCTGCTTCATTTACCTATTTCTTATTGAAAAATGGCAAATTATAATAATAGTATTTAAAATATCATACTTAGTTTTTCCAAGTTCTATAATCTCAAAGTTATCTTCAATCTCAACAGATATTCAAACGGTTTTACATAAATTTAAAGTTAAGAATTCAAAATTATTGAAAACTATTTAAAAAATAAATAATAAAAAAACCTAAGTCTGTAATAAGTAAACATTTCTTCTGAGAATTGTAGAGCAAGACTGATATTGACAGTCACTGTTCAAAGCCTTTCAGAAGCAACAATAGAGGATAAGGCTTTCAAAAAAAAAGGGGGGGGGGGTTTAACACTCTCTTAAAATGAAGAAATGCTTTTAGCGATAGCCTGTCCTTCTGTCTGTCATCACCTGTACATTACCAGACATGAATCATACCTTATTACAACTCTCATGACTTCTAGAGGTGGGAAAAATGTCCGTTTCCGGTCTGCGGTCACTACAGGAAGTAGCCAAAAAAAGAAACAAGTACGTGGTTGCTTTGATTTCTTGTACAATATGAAACCGTTCTCTTGGGTTGAGGAAAAAAAGTTTTATTTTTTATTTTTTATTTTATATGTTTACGTTTGTAACGTATTATATTTATAAGATTAAAATTTAATCTATGCATATACAAAATTAAAAAAAAACACTTTTATACACACTAAAAACTGATCTTTTGGCACCTTTAATTGAGGTGTCTTCATCAAAGTCATTAAACTCAATTTGGTTTTTGAAGTGAGCTCTCCGAGCATGGAGGTAACACAAGTTCCTGTAGAATATCCTGGGGGAAAGATACTGAGGTGTTTTCCCGTTGCCTTCCTCAGAAAGCCATTAAGGAATGGCGTCAGATCCGAAGAGAAAGTGAAGAGGCTGACAAACGCAGGAAAAGAAATTAAACATCCATGCTGCTACCGGAAGTCGAACTCAGGTTCCGACATATCTGTTTCGTGGGATTTCGCCGTCTAAACCACTAGGCCATGCATGAACAATTAAAGGTGCAGAAACATGATTTTTTAATGTGTGCAAGTCTATATATATGGAGGATTCGTATAAGTGAACCAAGACCCTAAACTTCAATTCGAGAAAAAGACGTTTAAGTAAAAAGTTCTTAATAAGTTGTATGGGAACGCTATTTATGATTTTATTGCCTCTTAGACAGTAAGGCATTTATTCATAAAACTATATACATTTTTAAAAAACAGATATAATCACCTATCTAATCAGCTCGTTTCCTTAAATGGGGAAAAAAGTGACTTGGTCCAATTTAACTCTAAACCCTCCATTCATATATGTATTTATACATTAAGGCTACGTAACACTAAATTACATTTTCTGTACATAAATGGTTTTAAAAAAGTCTTCGAATAGATAAATGTCTTTAAAAGAAAAAGAATAGAGCTATGGCAATGGTAATACAATGAGATTATAATCAAAAGTATTATATTGTGGATAAATTATGTTCGTTTCTAAAAACACCAAATTGAAAATGATACAATTAGGGCTTTCAAGTAATTAGTATCATCTCTTTCTCCTAATTAGAAGATTTATTATACATTAACTCTATTAAAAAAACAGAAATGTCGAATTGAAGTAGACACGCCCTGATCACAAACAGGAGAGAAGGTTATTCGTGGACAGCAGTAAAAAATAAACAAACAATTCAGATTAAATATGTTACTTACTGATTAAAGAAGTTATAGAAACATGTAGATAAATCAAATAAATCATCATTAAAAATACCATGTAATTCGAGATATTTTACTGAAGTGCGTTGGAAAATGTTTTTTTTTAATAAAAACTAAAAGTCAGAATGGTTGTCATCTTTAATTTCCTTTCTAACAGTAAGAACTCCTTAAACTCATCTCAACAACTATTGCCTGTATCTTCCCTAAATTCCTGGAATTCCCTAAGTTTGAATCTCTCGCCTGTTATTTCAGCTTGAGTGCGAGGCTATACAACGCTGTTCACTTGAGTGGAATGAGCTAAATTAGCCATTTGATAAAACAGAGAATTTGTGCTAAGAAAACAATGAAAAACTTATTAATGGGATTAAATGTGCACTTGCTGAAAACCTAAATGATTTAAGTGCAGATCTCTTACAAAAAAAGCATTAAAGTGTATTTCGTTACAATGTCACGGGTCATTACCTTCCATTGCATAAAATTTAATTCTCCTTCAGTGCTACTTTTGTACACTGTCTTCATTTCTTAACTAAATTCAAAGTTTTCTTGGAAAAATAAGTTTTAAAATTTCAATTTCTAAAATTTTTATCATCTGGAAATTTGCTTGCAAAAAATGGAAGCTTCAGAAATGGAATCCCAACGTTGCCTAAGGGGAAATTTAAACTTCTCTTTGCAGACTTATTTAACATTCAAGTAAAATAACAAAGAATCATTAAAGTAACTCTCAGAATCTCTATATTAAAATTGACATATCCTTAATTAGATATTATAAAAACGTTATTCTGACAGTCCTTCTATCAAATAACTTTAAATTTTTCTAAATTTGTGACCAAACTATAAGAGATAGATTGGTCATGCAAATGGATAAGATGTAGATGTTTTTAAGACAAACAAAATGCTACAAAATTTTTTCGAAAAACTTTTTTGGTTTTCCAAGATGTCGCCTTTTAAAGGGTCAAATTTTGACTTTTTTTCAATTTAAACGAAAAGTATAAAAGTTGGAAGAGAGCATTATATTGAGAAAATGTTGGTATTTGAAGGTTCTATCGAACGGTATATCAGTCATTAACAAATGTTTCTGCGTTTGGAAGATACATGCAAAAACGTGTGTGTCGCAACCCCAAGTGTGTGGCGCCAACCCGCAATACATCTGAGTTAAGCGGAGAAGGCTACAATGGGCTGGGAAGTCGTATATTCTCCGATCTCAATATTAATTTGCTAAATAAATAAAGTTTTTTTTTTTAATGTTATATTTGCAAGGGTTTCGGAGCGAAGCGACGGTACCCGGCTAGTTTTAAAATAAAGTGACAATTTTATTTATATATTCTAGTAGAAGAAAATTTCCAGGAAAAAAAAACAAAGCAGTTCGTGGGAATTTTGATCGACTTTGATCATAGAGGTAAATGGAAATACTGCAGTAGAGTAGTTATTCTAGTAACAACAGTATCCAGTAGACTACTGAGCTAATTACAGCTGATGCTAATTACAGTTAATTAAACAACTTTAATTAGATGGTGTAAGCTTCTGATTCAAGTATTCTAAAAACTGCTGTTCTTTAATTCCATTTCTTCCAGATCTTTAGAATCACATTTTCGTGTATTCCTGAAGATTAACCTTAGGGTAAGCTTGCAAGATTAACCTTATTTGATACTACCTGGCATTGCTCTCATATAAAAAAATACAAGATATTAAAGACAAGGAAATATTCTGGCATAAACAGCAGTTCAAAGCAAAGAAAATGCAACTATGTCCTAGAAGAGAATTGATTCAAAGACTTAAGGAATAAAATAATTCGAAACAGGGAAAATGTGTTACTGAACTGATCATTCCTATAATTTTGTTACCACTGCACCGATTTTAATGAAATTTGGCGTACTTACTCAGTTTTTTACGCTGATTTTGAAACTCAAAACCATTTTTGCCGTAGAAGCTTCGTTCACAAGTTAGCGCAGTATTTACATTATAAAAAGGTGAGTTTTTAAATGCCTTTCGGCTTTATGAGTCAAAAATAATTATTATTCTTTAGATAAATTAAACTTTAGATATGGTTGGTATTTCGTTTTTCTTTTTGGGTGGAAAATGATCCTTTAGATTAAACTCTCAGAACCTATATTACAGGTGTACAGGTAAGAAGTACATCTAAATAGGTCTGATAAACATTAAAAATTTTTTTTTTTTTCAAATCTGATCATCAATCGAATCAAATATATATATATATATATATACATATAAATTGGCTAAGTTCATCTGTCTGTAACTCGATATAATTAACATATTAAGATAAATCCAACGGTTCTTAATGGTACCATTGAATCAAAAGTACTCAAATTGGATGAAAATATCAGTTCATTGTGTCATTCCATGTTGTTGCCATGAAAATTTATTCTTGGGAACTGACCTCGACAACTGAAATTCTAACAAAACATACGTTCAAAACCAAATAATTTTGTTACCACTGCATCCATTTTAATAAAATTTGGCATACTTACTCAGTTGTTTACGCTGATTTCGAAACTCAAAACCATTTTTGCCGTAGAAGCTTCGTTCACAAGTTAGCACAGTATTTAGATTACATTTACTTTATATTTGATAGTTGATAATAAAATGATTTTTCAGATTTTTTTATGCCTGTCAGCCGTCAGGCTTTGCTGCTAGTATTAATACACTATATATAACATTAGGACTTATAAATGTATGTAGATTTTTATCATAATTTTAAAAGTTTACCATAACTATGTAATGTCTTCTTTTTTTTTTCAAGTGAAAATTAGACTTAGAATGTATAATGACAGACTAACTTTTGAACTTTGGAAATTTTATACTGGAAATGTAAAAACGAAATGAAATCTAAAAACAGTGGAAAAATATATTTCAAATAGAAAGGCCAACGGAAATTAAAATGTTGCTCAACCAAGCTCAACATGCAAAATGAGCATAAGGAATCATTTGTAAAACTCAACATCTGAAGTGCTAGATAATCAGAAGAGGAACTGCGATCATCAAGGAAATCTAAAAATCTGTTCGTGGCAATAGGAATTGAAAACTCATTTTTTAAGGACTGCAGGTTTCAAATGCTGTATCTCAGTAACGAAGATGATCCTAGCGTTGGACAAGCGAATTGGACGAGAGGCAGTATTGAAAACAGCACGCTTTCAGCTGCTACAACGCCATCGATTATTACTATAGAGGTGCCTCAAAAGACAAAGTTTATGTCACGAAACTCACAAACAACAATTACAAGAGATATGTTAATTAACGTTTACAAATCATTTCTCATCGATGTCATTGATAAATATTAAGGACATTTTTGAACAACTGAGATAATGCATCATTTAAACTAATAATCTTATCTTCATGTAACGTTTATTCTTAAGAAAATATAGCAGTTATTAATAATCAAAGTATGTGTACATCTTTTTGGATTACTCTGTATATCTGTTAATAATCATTAATGAAATTTTCATTATTTACTTTTGCTCATTAAAATATAAAGTCTGACTAGCTATCAAACGAAAATCGGTTGAGTAAATTTTGTTTCTGCAATTGTTAATTAGTTTCGATAAAAATGATAAAAGAATGAAATGGAAGAATGTTATTATATTTCTTCTGCACAAATTACCGTTACGAATTATATGCTACTTTCTTAAAATTTGAAAAACTAAGGAAAATTTTGTGTTTAGTTACGTGTTTACAAAGTATCCTTGAATTTTTGCTTAACGTTAAAATAAATTTAAAACTCTTTTATAAATCTATAAACCTCATTTCCTTTTGTGTTTATTACATACATATGTATGTAAAACTTTCTTTTGTTTTCTGGAAAGTTTTCTTTAACTGAGGTCTTTTGGTTGAGATAAACTCTATATTGCCAAGCAATGTCTCCGAAATAATTATTTCAAATCTGGAATCTTAAGAAGTAAATGGTTTTCTTTATCTTAGCAAACAACGGAGTATTTGGTTTCTTCTTTGCAAACTGTTTGTTTGCGTCTGTTTATTTTCATTAAATACACAAGAACGAAATGTAAATAATGATGTTTAGCCTCGGAAACACAATCACAAACACAAATTAACAAATTATTTAAAATACACCCTTTTTGTCCCTTTACAGAAAAAGTGTTTTTTTCCCTCCAGATCCGAATAAGGGGGAACATCTCATTGTAATCTCTGCGCTTAAAACATCCGTGAAATTTCAAGCCGTTGTTAAACAACCGCAATCACATTTGAATTATCTTAAATGCAAACATAAAATCATGTTGCAACAGCGCGGGCTTTCATTAAAGTATGAACAGCTGTGCCTTCGAATCCAATAAATGAAGGAGTACATTGACAACTCGGACAAAAACAGAGGATGTTTCCAGGTAGAAAGAAAAGGTGAGAATGAATTATTCTTTGTCTAGCAACAAATTTCTCTCTTATCCTTCTATAGTTGTTTTGAAAGAACGAAAACGAAGAAGTAAGAAAAGAAAGAACTCTCGTGCTTTTTTTTTTCCAGATTCTTCTCTTTCTCTGCGTGGCGTTTATTCTATTAGAACAGCAAAGGCGCATCAAGGATTTCTGTGAGTTTATTTCATTAAATAGAACCCAATATCTCTCTCCCATGAAGCGAAGAGACTACAACAAGAAGCAGACAAAGCAAAATAAAACCTTCACAGACCCACAAGGATTGTCTGGAGAGATCTCTTAAATCGAGTGGAAGCAGTCCGCAGTTCTATATATTTGCGGCTCTGTCAGACAAATATGGTGTTCGACAATGTGAGCTTCAAGTTTTATTCAAAAAATGCAATTTAATTTAACATTTAATGAGATGTGGGCTCAGTAAGATACCATGTAACAAAGAGAGTTACAAAAAAGAACAATAAAGCAAACAGAGAGAGAGAAAAACAATGATGTACTGTATCTGTTTGCTAAGGAAACATGTTATTCAATGATGCTATACAACCTTTGGACTGTTTTCAGATAAAAAATTTAATTGATCTAACTAAGTTTTATTTTTGTTCTTACTTTAAAAATGAATCTCTTCGTATTACCAATACATTTTCTTGTTTGCTTTCTTTGTTTCTATTTTATGTATACAAAAATCGGGGTCCCTTTAAAAAGGAAAGAAACAAATAATTCTAAGAATAAAAAGTCTTATCTTCAGTCATTCTTTAATGCTGGGTTCTTAAAATAAGAATCAAAAGGAAAAACTAAAAGAAAAAGAAAATTTAATCAATTCAATCTTCAAGATTAAAACCAAGACCCTCTAAGATTCTTTGGTCAGTTTTTGCTTTCTTTGTTTTTATTAGTTTTGAGTCTCTTAAGAGCAAATCGCTGTCGTGAAAATCCGTAAAGGATGGCTTAGGATTGAACTTTTATCCTTACGCATCTTTTGCACTAGTTTATAAAATGTACTATTTCTATTCAACGTAGAAGAAAGAAATTTCATAAATTCAACTTAAATACATAGTGAAATAATAAAAGTAAGAACAGGTCACCCCTCTTGTGGGGGCCCTGCTCATCATCTACAATAATCCTACTCTAATTCATTATTAATTAGCATGAAGCAGAGAACGTTAGTTTCTACACAGAAAAGTTCTTGTAAATAGAGTTCTGGAATTGATTAATATGAGAAGAAACGAAATTAAAAAGCTTATATTTTGCATTTAATGACTGAGCTAAGTTTTCCAGCACTCCCCAAGAATGATCCTAAATATCTAAAATTTTTATTTAGAAACGTAACTAAATTATAAAATTAAGGGCGACATTGAACTTGTGCATCATCAATTTCAAAAAATTGAAATAATTTCTACAATGAAACGTCCGCGACAGGAATCAAACCTCTAACCTTCTGATCCGAAGTCACATGTATTATCCATTAGACCATGGGGACTACATTCAAATTATTGTTAAGTATCTCTGTATCAGTATCACTCCCTGATTGTCTGTGTGATGCAATGAGAGAAGAGCTAGAGAAATATTATGTCGTTCAACGACAGCCGCCTATCCACTCTAAAAAAGGAAAGTTTGGGAATGTTTTCCTGGACAACTACTGACTCGATCGACTTGAAATTTAGATATGCTTTAGTTTAGAGTGTCTACTATACAATCTACATTTTTATTCGACCATATCTAAAACAGTTTGAGGCACAGTCGACTCTGTTCGTATTTTTCCAACAGTGAACATAACTGTATTTTTTCATACATAGTAGGAAATCCTACAGTGTTTAAAGCTTCAGAACACGATGGTGAAGCCCATTTGCCGATCCGACCTTCCATTCGGAAGTTGTTGGGGAGGACGGACGGACAGGACAGAACAAAACGCAAGAGCCCCCATATGGATCTCTAAAAAAAGAAGATCTTCAACTATTATCCCTCCCTTCTCACAATGTCTCTCTCTTCCAATATGGGCCTGCACATTTCCCTCTCCCCATATTAGATTATAAGGAAATAGAACAAATAGAATAAATTAAAATTCATAGTCCAACGAGGATTTCGACTTAAGCATCACTCTTGCTTGACGGTGTTAAAGAAACACTTGGGTTAAAGCTTGGCTTTGGGATGTTTATTTCATTAGAATTGGTTGAAGTTCTTTAAACACTGATGCCATCTATAGGATATCAGTGTAAGTTTTATGGACCGCAGTGGAATTGAGTGACGAAATGTCACTTGCTTTTAGGCTTTTGATACCTTGAAGCCTAATATCCCCGGTTTGTCTGTCTGTCTGTGGACAAGTATCAACTCAGCAACCACGAGGGCTAGAGACTTGATTAGGGTGTCGTTGAAAAGGTCTTGCCAAGAGTAGTTCAGAGCCGTAGAGCTTGTCTCTAGCTGGTCGGACTCCAAGATAGCAATAGCGATTAGTAAACAAATCACAATGCTTCGCAACGGCTTCTGATTCATGAATGAAGAAAATTATTCATAAGTTATTGAATTCAGTTTATTAACATGGTTTGAGCTAAGAACGACGATTATTCCATATAAGTAGCGAGTACAGATTGAGTCACCTTTACGTTAGAATAGACTGCGTCGAGACACGTTCCACACATGGTGTGCTTCTTGAAGGTGAGGCGAGCTTGAGATTAAATTCTTGTAGAAGTGGTTCTAATTTAGTCGAAGATGTTAAAATGCCTTCGTTAAAATATATTTTAATTTGCACACAACCGACTTTTCATTCCGCTTATCTGTAAGTAGGCGTTTTGTATTAACTTTTGAATAATTGTCTTCATTCACATATCAGAAGCAATTGCGAAGCATTGTGATTGGTTTACTAATCACTATCGCTATTTTGTTTGATAAAAGAAACAGACATGAAGGGACCACCTTTTCTACCTAAAGGTAAGTAATTTTAGGCCTGCTTTTGAATTAGCCCAAAGTGTTTACCAATATTTATTCGTCTTGTAGGAAAGCGAATTATCGTTTACGAAGGCAGAATATCCTTAACTGCAATTTGCAATTTAAAGCAAGTTCGATTGTTGGAGTCTCTTTACGTCGAAGCCTGCAATGTATTGGCTCTTCTTGAAGCATGAAGGGAATGCTTCTTTAATCAACTCCCAGGGGCAAATCAGACTGTTTCCATGGCGACCGTAATCAAACGCAGCAAGCAAGATGAAAAGATATTTGTGATCGGAAGTGTACACGACATGTCGAAACCTTTAGTTTAAATAGAACGGAAACAAAAAAAAGCTTTACTCATTTCTCGAGGAAGAAACGCAAGTATTGGTCATAAGGTTAATTGCATTCATCAACTCCGCAGTTGCAACAGGAAGTATTCAATCAGTAACTTTCTAAATCTCGTAATTAATGACACTTCGGAAATAATAAAACAACTTATAAGATTTCGTTTTAAAAGAATTTAATTTGATAGAATTTTGATTAAATTTTTGATGCATTTCCATAAATCATCGGAATCTAGATTATTTCTTTTTAAAAAAAGGAAATATGAAGGATCTTTAAAAAAAATAAAGCTTTTTAAGGTTAAGACTCAGAAATATAAAACTTTTTTTGAAAAAAAATATCAGTTTATGACATAACCTTCTCTGATAAAACGGTATTAAATTATATAATAGGAACATTATACATTAAATTTCTTTATTCAACTGTATGATTATATATGATCCTATTTTTAATGCTTATCAAAATTATTGAAGCAAGTTGCTTCTCATCGTATCAAAATTATACTTATCAAAAAAAGCCTTCTATTAAATGCCAGTATGCTACATTATAATTTAATTAGACCAATTTTCTAAGTATTTAAACATATTAATATTACAATTCAAAATATTCAATGTACATGCAGCCCTCGTTTTACGACGATTCAGATTTACGGCGCTTTAGAGTTTAGGCCAAAATGAGGAAAAATACAATTTAAAAATAATTACAAATGCGAAAAAAAAGAAAAATTAAATTTCTTGAGCTAAAATGCAGCCATAAACCGTGAACGTAGTCACCTTTAACTTTCAGCTACTTGGGCTCCGCTCACTCGTGCATGTTGTCTGTGAATGCTGTGATAATTATACATATTACATTTAATAGTGATAAAAAGTTTTTTAAAATAAACATATTCATATCTGGTAAAAGAAAATCTACTAGTGCGCATACGTACTTCTGTACCCTGGCACATGTTAGTATGCATGTAAGTTAATAATTAAGTTAACATGAAATAATAAATAATAACTTAGTAGGTCTCTGAAAGTATGTAAATATTTTACATTAAATTTAGTCGTAACAACTTACATTAACATAGTTAATAAAATAAAAACAACATATTTTTGGATGTGTGGAACACATTCCCCTTGGAACGCTTAATGTAATGGGATCATTTTATGACAATTCGATTTACGACTCCACTGTAGGAACACCGGCGTAAAACGAGGGCTGCCTGCAATCAAAAAGAGGTAACGTAATTTTGTGTAAATATACTAATATCTATATATGTTATTTGCTTGCAAAACTTTTACTTTTGTTATTTGATGTTTTTACTCTTTGTAATTTAACTTTCTTCACAATATAACCTGCAGACAAATGTTTTTGTACCTTTAGGAATATATTTTGATCAATAAATAAATAAAAAAAGTCATGAAAACACCAAAAATCTCCAAAACAAAAAAAAGACCGTATTCATCCAAGAACTGTAGCAAAGGATTTTGTGATGATAGCTTTGTAGCAATTTTTTTTTTTTTTTTCTGTCGACTCAGATGCTGCAACAAAGCAATAAAATAAAGTCAACTGCTTTCACAAATTACAAAACATAAAAAAAAAACAGTGAAAGAGGGCAAAATAATAGCAAGAAACTAATTGAAAAGAAGCTTACTTTTCAATTTATATTTTACCATTATCTTATAAATTTACCATTTTCTTTGAATTTTACCACTTTTATCTATATAAAAGTTAGTTTAAATGTAAAAGATCAGATAAAGATTAGATACAGATAAAAATGATTTATTTACATAAAAAAATTAGTTATTATAAAAAGATTCTCTTCATTGAATTTCTTGGTAATCCCAAAACCACACAAGGCGTTTAACCAACGACACTCAATGGTTGTAGTTTAGCCGAAAGAAAGTTGATTAATTCACAATTCAAGCATCTTTAAATTGTTGTTAGTTTTCCAATATCATTAGAAATATGGTATAAAACAACGTTACACAGTTTATTAATATTAAGATTAATATATTTTTGTGACAGTTTCGAACATTGACTGTTCTTCATTAGACTGAATATGTATTAAGCTTAATATTACTAGAGTATGCTATCTTATTTTATAACTTGTAATCCAACACAAACTTGTAAAATTCACTGAAATTAACCACTCTTATCTATACTCTTAAAAAGACTCACGTCGAAATTTGGAAGCTTTCGATACATAAACGTTTGGTTGGTCTTTTAATTTTCCAATAAGACTGAGTTAATAATAAGGTGACCGCAAGTAAAACTTGTGGCTTAATGTCAAAAGAATTAAATACAGAATTAATTATTTAAGTTTCTACAAATCAGAATTAAAAAAAAATAATTCCCATTTGTTTCGTATTTCATAATTTAACTTCTTTATTTAAATCTTACTTTTTAAAGTAACTGAAACAAAACTAAAAAAAAAATGTAAATGATCTTCACGCAAGTGAAAAGTTTTTCAAAGTTTTCCTCAATTTTTTGTTCTTCGGTAAAATGCAACCGACTGAAATAGATTTGGTTGTCGAGAAAAGCTTCACAACTTGAATTGCAAACACTTGTAATGGAAATCCTTTTAAAACGACGAAATGGAGAAAAGGAAAAAGACAGAAAAGAGGGCGCTTCAGTCAACGACTGGAAAAAATTAAGGTTTTAATAAAAAAAAATCCCCACATTAAACATTTTAGTTTCATTCACGAACCAAAATTTAGAGGAAAAACAATGGTAGTACTGGAGTAACTTAGAATTAATATTATTTTAGATTTTTTTGTTGCTAAAGCTGCATATAAATAATGGTTATTAATGGTGATTAATATTAATTATGGACTTCAACTTCTTAAATACATCATAATTTTAAGAGAATAATATTTTCTGTAGTTAATTTCAAAGTTATTTTCACAAACTTTCTGCACTTCCAGAGTTCTCAAGGCCTTTAGGATTGTAAATTCTAAATCTGTATTGAAAGACTTTGATTCTAAATGTCAAGCAGAAATACCAATGAAACAGTCATATAGAGGAATGTAAACATCATTAGATCATTCATCTGTAATGACACAATCAACACAGCTTTTCAATGATCACAGAAATTCAATATTTTTCAAAATATTTTAATAAATGAAACTTGCTTCCGTTTTGAAATTGCAAGGACTTAATTTCTGTGGTCTTTTTACACAGCGGCGCGGAATATGTTCAAAACTGATTACTATTGTTAATTTGACAGTTGTAGATACAGTACATTTCTTAAGTTGGATATTAGGAAAACTTTACTTCATTTGACATTTATTACGTTAAAAAGACTCCACAACATGATATATAAGAATCGGTGTCTAATTTGAAACCTTTTCAAAAATTACATCCCCTTCTAATAAATGAATGTGATATAGGCGCTCCCCCCCCCCCCAACCCTTACTATAGTAATCATAGCACTATCGAAAACCGGAAATCATTGAAATTCGGAACCCAGTATTTTTTTACCTCGCAGATATATTTTGACCGCCGAAAAAAGAATCTTAAAAAGAACATATAAAGGATAAAAAGAATATATAAAGGATATATTCGACTATATATCATTTGCGAATGCATGCGAAAGCTAAACAATATATACAGAAAAGTTCAGAAAAATGAACAAAAGCTAGCCTGTAAATATTAAAATTCTGGAATACATGACCATGAATATATATTTGAATGATGCCCGTGGTCGTAGAAGAGCGTGAAAGTACGACGACATAGGTCGAAACACCTGGCCGCGCTTTCAATATTAATACACAATATGTATTAATTTACAGCCACTAAAAATGCAGGTTCCATTGTGATTGTATGTGAACACAGTCACATGTCATGTCTTAGGTACTGAAGTATATTATATCATACGCGCTAGGCAGCTAAATCTGCCCATTGAGGAAAAAGTCTTTTTAGTGAAGCATTATTTCCACTCATACGGAAGAGGAAGGCAAAATGATCGAAATTTACGCTTTGTGTGTGTGAGCAGTTTACAGAACTCTTCGATAGATGAGCATCCAGTAATTCTGTTAACTGGGTGTTTTGTAGCCAAGATCTGAAGCACCGGAAGTGTGTTGGGTAGGGTCATGAATACTGCATTCACGTTGCAGCAGCTGAAATTTAAATGATACTAGGATATGCAGCAGCCGTTATTCCGTAATATGGCTAGAAACATGGATAACCTCTATGAACTGTGCATCAAACTCAATTGAAGACATATGGAACATGTTTTTTATAGACAACATGCACACTAATTTGTTTTTCTTTATTTCTATTGCTGATTTTAAAATGCAATCATCATAGTTTTAAATGGGCTACATCAACATTTAAGTACTGTAAATTAAAGTAGCCATGCTCTCATTGAAACGGTCAAAAGAGCAGATTGTCGAAAAGCGGACGACAGCTATAATAACCGTATTCTGTAAACCCGAATTCAGGCCAATCAAATGTTGGAAATAGTATTTCATACATAAAAAATGTATTCAGCATTAATGGACTTTTTTTCATTCTTACATTCTTTAATGCAAATAGAAGAATTTAATTAACGTTAAGGGACCTAAATAAGATGCTAAACAGTGATAAAAGTATATTAAATGAATGTACAGTAGTATTTAAATAAATAAGCTCTTTGCTTTTATCAAATCCTATTAGTTAGCAAAGGCTTTCGAAAAACTGCCTCTAAGATATTCACAATGCTTCTACTTAACCCAATGTTCCTAAATAGCATAATACTGAGGAATCTCATTTCTACTCTTCAAAGAAGTACTCTTATCAACAGCAATTTCTTTAACCCTCTTCGTATTCTTGAACAATATCTTTTTCTGAAGTACTATAGTTCTTGTGATATTATTGAAGCACACCGGAGCTTTGTTGTATTGAGTTGTATTTTATTTTTTATATTCAATGCATATCTTTTTATTTGCCAATAGCTACTGATTATGATTAAAATGAAATTTGCAACATTTAAATTATACTTTGTTGTCTGAATATCGGAATTCATTTGTAATTAACAATTAAGCAAATAAGAGATTTTCAATTAACTGTCTTTTTCTTTTATGTAGAATTAGTTAAAAGCCTCATCATTGGTTTTTCTTTTCTTTAACTATTAGTTACTCAGAGATGCTGATGAAACCAAGTCTTTCAGAATTAAGGAAAACTCCTAAAATGTTATGAATTTAAAGATTCATTAAGTTGGGCAGTTTTTAAACAATGAAAATCTTTAACAAGTCCATACTTACTAAGTTAGATCAGGGAATTGAAGTAGCATGGAGAAATTTAACGAATAGTTTTCAGGAAAATCAGACCTTAAGCTTGTCATTAGAAATATTCGTAAAAGCTTATTTGCACAAACTATTTTGTAGTATAACACTGATATACATACTTATATAATACAAAAAATTACAGCAATGGAGATATTATTGAGACAATTTTTACATTTTGCAAAAAAAAAGCATTAATATGCATTGACTATTTTTACTGCTAATTATGTAATGTTAATTAACGAAGGGTTAGTTTTATTTCCTCTTTTTATGTAATTAAAAATTTCACTTGACCAAATTATGGTAAATTAATCATTATCATGTTTCACTTTAAATTTGTTTGTTTTGCACTTATTTGGAAGTAATACAACATTTCCTTTAAAACCAAATTTCTAAATTAAATTATTCTCGGAAATATCAATTTATATTTAAATTTGTATTTATTTAACACTAAAACCACAGCATTAATGATCTATTTAGGAAAAATCAATACATAAATATGTCACATTCATGAATATAGAAAAATGGCCTCCAAATTTCCAATGCTCTTCATTTACTTGGAACGAAGTGTAGATGACAAAAATCTCATTTACTCCTGAAGTATTATTATTTTAATTTTAATCTCCAGTAAGATTAAGATATAACTAAAGAAAGAATTAAAATAGACAGAACAGATATTTAGTTATTATATATCTCAGTGGTCAATAATTTCTGATATCAATTCAGCGTTTATAAATAAATTATGGAAGTATTGTGGGTGGCATTCCCAATGTCCCATTAGCTGCCCGATGCTTCCCCGCATGTCTCAAGCTCTCCGCTCTTAGACTGGTTTAATGAAAGCAATGCAGGAAAGTACTATTTCGCAATGCCACTCACAGTACATGCTTTGCTTATTATGCCTTATTCTAAAGTTTCGCCTCTTTCGTTATCCCAAAGCTTTTCCGGATAATATAAAATTTTACTTTGACAGACATTGAACGGAAAACTCATAAAGCAGTCACATTATGTTGATAATTTTTTTAAAGAATTACTGAATTCAATAATCAAAAAATTCTAAGCAGTTACAAAATATAGTGAATATGTTCATGATCTGTGGAAGACGAACATTCTTCTTGTGAATACGATGTTTAAGTCAAATCATCAGATTGTAAAGTATTTAATAAAGAATCAATCTTGGTCTGAATCAATCAAACAACACCGTTATAGAAAGTATTCATAATAACATAAAAAGAGCTCAAATTTATCACTTTTAAGTACACTACAACCTCGTTTATCCGGACTAACTGGAACCAAAGGTAATCCGGAAAATTGATAATCCGGGTAATATGGGCAATAAGCAAAACAAATCCTTAAATAAGCAATTTTATTACCATAATTTGTTGTACAATCTATGCAGGAACTGTACATTTAATCAAAATAAAAAGCGAATGTTTGGTATACTCATAGTTATGTTGTTGTCATCATAGTTAAAATTATTATCTATGTGAACATTAAATAAAAAAAAGAAATGTCTACAAATCTGATCCGGATTATCCGGAGATCCGGATCAACGAGGGCCGGATAAACAAGGTTGTAGTTTACATATTTAGATTCTATCCAGTTCATTTTTACATTTGTTTTTTATTATTTTTCCATTTTGAAATCCTTCAATTTTTATGTTTGGTTCACAAAATATCAGACAAGTTAAAAATTTATAAATTTACTTCCCAAGAGAAACCACTATTTTGAAGATATTATTTGATACGAAAATTTGAAAATAACATACAATGTTACAAGGAAAAAGGACATCAAAAACAATTATTAACAGCCAGGATGATTAATGAATAGTAAATTATGATGTCAGGATAAATGATCTGTCTACAGCTATTTGGCGATAATCCAATGCTACAGGAAATTTAATAAGAATCATGCTATTATGTATTAGTAGACTACATGTATGGAATTGCGTTAGTTAAATTAACGCAACTTGTGTTGGTTATTTCGAATCATTTAGTGTCTCCTGGACGGAAACAGAAAAAGTCTAGATGACATAAAGAGCACAAATAGTAGTTTACAAGTGAACTTTATTCACAATGTAATTGAGTCTTGAATTTTATTTATAGCTCAAATTTAACCTATAAACTAACAAAACACTGAAAACCATGAACATCAACTAACAGCTCTGAGAAGAATCTAAAACGAGAAAAATAATAGAGTGTATAATTATAAGAAATACTAGGGATAATAATTTGAATTGTAATGACGGAATGGAAGTTGATAAAATACTGGTAAGTCATCATATCAGAAGGTTGATAAAATTTGAAGAATTGAAATAGTGAATTAAATATAGGAATTGTTAGAAGTAATATTGTTAAAGTCATGAGTAAGTGATTGGTATTTTAAACTATGTCCAGGAGAGTGTATATAGATATCTGTAATTATTTCAATTTTTTAAAAAGCTTGAAAAAGGAAATAAGGAATAATTTCTGAATATTTGCTTAACAAATATATTTTGTGAATATATTTTTTGTGGAGATGTTGTATATTTGTTAATATCTAAACTAGTACTAACTGGTTGTTAAACTACCTTGTCAAAGTAGAAAACATCGTTTCATTGAAAAATAGATACTTTGCATAAAAGGATTCAGTTTTAAAAAAGAAAAGTGAAGAAGTAAAGTTTAAAAAATGCCTACCATCTATAAGCACGGATAATTAAAAAGGATAAAATATTTAAAAGCTCACAACGTTTCCGACCCTCGACTGATTAGGGTCCATTTTCAAGTGATTTTTTTAAAAAAGCATCCTCCATCAATGGGTTCGTCTTCTGAAATGATATTTGTATAATTTCCCGGAAATGATTTTTTTTTGCCCTCTATTGCATCTTTTTCGAACTACATGTTACGGAAGTGATTGTCTGCAACTAATTTAGATTAGAAACGGCGCTTATTTATTTTTTTTAGTTCGTTTCGTTTGTTATTATTTTACCGTATTCTAGAATGTTCGTGATTGACAGATCACGATTGTAGCTTTTTGACATTTTTATTTTTCAAGACTCATAAAATCTTCGCAAGTAGTCCCTGTAACTATTATAAATTATCGGATTTTCAGTATCCAATTCATGCTGCATCGTGTTACAGTGCGTTGCGGTGTGATATGCCTCGTTTCGCGTTTTCACGGCATATATGTGCTTCTTTAGCCTTTTTTTCAAAGGACGTTTCGTCTGCCTAACACAGAGGCATCTGTTTACCGAGCTACTATTACTAAGAGTTTTGCACTGTATCCCGTTTACCACTCCCTGCCTATTAATTTTAACTTTTTTATCCTGGGACAATTTTTGTGAACTGTTAAGAATTTCACTAATAGAATTTCTTGGTTTACATGATAATTTTATGTTTGCTTTACTTAACACCGGGTTTAATTTCTTAAATAGTACTTCATCATATGTAATGGCACTATACCTATGGTTTTTATTTTCTGTTTAGTTAATTAATAAAGTTTAATTAATTTGCTTACACTTTCATTGATTTTTAGCTTTCCGAAATAATAAGAAAAGATTCAATAGTAATTATGCAATTACTATTTGCATTAACTAAATTAAGACCACCTGTAGCCTCTATAATTATTATTAAATTACAATATTATGCGTGAGCTGTTATGGAAGTTATGGCAACTTATTTATCTGCCAAACATGCGGCAACACCGCAATTCTAGAATGTACGTTTGAAAGCTGTTTATTAATGTTCTTCTGATTGGCACCACTGATGTGGTCTGGGTCAGTGGAGAAACGTCATAGGGACAAGTGGAAAATGCGTATTTGGAAATCATCGTTTAATAAGGCAATGCAGTTTACCAGGAAGAAAAACGAACACGGGAATGCTCAATACACATTGCTAACATCCCTCAAAATAATCTCCAAGATTGTCCACTGTACGTTGTCAGGTTTTGCGAAGGCGGAGAATACCACTGCCTACATGTGGACCTCTCGCCAAAACGCCGTCAAAATTTCATCTTTGTTCGCAAACGTTTCCAACGGAACTGCAGCTTGAGTTTTGGAATCAAATCGAAGTCGCATGGACTCAGGTCTCGCGAATACGGAGGGTATTCCAAGATTTCTTAGTCCCATCGACGTTACAAAGCCTGTGTAGGAGCTGCCATGTGACATGTGGTGTTATCGTAAAGAATGATTGCGTTGGACAGCACTTACCAAAAGCTGGCAACATATGGTGACAATCTAAGAGATTATTTTGAGGGGTGTTGAGCATTCCTGTGTTCCTGTTTTTCCTTAGCTACACTGCATTGCCTTATTAAGCTATGGTTTCCAAATACGGGATTTCCACTTGTCCCCATAATGTTTCTCCACTGACCCAGACCACATCAGTGGTGCCAATCAGAAAAACATCAAACAGGCTTTCAAACACTGCTTCTAGAATTGCATTGTTACCGCATGTTTGGCAGATAAAAAACAGCTGCCATGACTTCCATAACGACCCACGTAGATTTAAGTCATTATTTTGAAACAATTTTTATACATATAAAAAAAAAAAATTCTCATTGTTTACATATCTCCATCTCCTATTGCCCATAAATAATGCTCAGCTTAATAATGAATACAGTACATCAAATCATTAGTATGATTTAAAAGTTAAATATAAATATTTTCTAAAAATGAAGTTGTAGGTTTGGAAATAAATAAACCTTCTCACTTTTAAATACATATTTCCTATAGCCGCTCATTTTTGAAATAAATCAATATAATATTCTGTTTTTTTTTATTAATGTACTAAGTAGTAATTAATTATGAAAACCTTAGTATTAAATGTTAAAAGATTACAAAGAATTGAATAATAAAGAGCGTTGATTAGAAACGTACAGAAGCTTCTCGAAAAAAGAACTAATTTTCGATGATAACAGTAATCAACAAAATTGCTTATTCTTGCCTTCGTCCGATGAAGGCGAGTAAATGAGAACTTATAGAAATTGATTGTAATAACGAATGAAGAACGCGAAAGGGAAGAAGAGATTATGGAATGGTTGCGGTTCATTTGTCTCAGATGTTGTTATTATTTTCAAAAAGTATGTCTGAGCAATTGTCATCTGCTTCAAGCTATTCCCCTCTGCAGACAGAAAATGATAAAAACTTTGACAACCATTAAAAACTGGAAAAACCTATGATACATGAGGCAAGCAAAATATGTCCATTTGATAAATGTATGACATTTTTATCTCACGCAGCGCCTTCTGCCAGCGACTGTCAGTAGCGTACGATTTGTCACGTTGTAAGAATGAAAAACTTGCGTCAAACATTTCTTTTAATTTTTTTCCCAGTTACCATATACGGACTTTGAAAAATGCACACACAAACCTACTGAATTTCGAAAATAGAGACTATAATTTACTCAACTTTTCATTAGAAAAATAAATGTCATTTACTTTCAATTTTTTTGCAGGAGAAATGAAGGAACTTAAATTCATAATATAACTTTCTTTCTGAAGAATGTAATCTACGAAATTTTTATTGCTTTCAGAAAATTGATGAATGCTATTGTATTTGACAAATCCCGTATTTCTATTCTGCTTTCTCTCTCTCTTTTTTTAAAACGAACAGGTTATAACAAAGAGTTGTTTTTTTAACGATTCCAAGTTATATATATCTAGGTTTCTGTGATAAATAACAAATGCTCGAAATGTTGAAAAACCATTTTGTTTTCGTACAGCACTTAATTTTATTTCGATTAAAGGTTGATCAAAACGAAATCATATTGGATACTTTTTCGATTTTTTTAAATTGAGAAACCCTGTGGTAAAGAAGTAAATGTCACATCCATAGGGATTTCTTGTTTTTGCTGCCATCAAATAGATTCTGCCGTCTAGTATCTATTCCATTTCCCATCATCTACATTTAATATCAAAGAAATAAAAAAAAACAATAAAAAAAATTACGCCTTTGAGAGGGAATTGTGAACGGCCGTTTCGTCTTGTTTTGGGACTCATCAGTCCGATCCACCCTCCTCGATGATAAGCCCAGAAAGGCGAGAAAGGATATGAAAATCACCTGTGCTCCCAAAAGTTTTCTTAATGATTTTTTTTCTTTTTCTTTTTTTTCTTAATGATTTTTCCTGCAAGTTAAATTTGTTTCTTATTTTAACATACTTAAATAACATAATTATTTTTTTTTCTAAAACTTGCTTTTCTAGAAAATTTTAATTTTTTGGCCTTTTTTTCTGAGCTCCTCAACTTCAGATCAGCGAAATTAAGAAACTTAGTCAAAACTTTGTCATAAAACCGCCACTGCACTACCCCTGATATTTGATTAATGCAATTTACGAATAGATTAGATTAATCATTCAGTGATTAATCACATTTGCTTCTTGATTAATCACACAGTTTATTCTAATCCTCTACTGATTTTGAAATATAACTATACCACAACCATAAAACTACAAGTAAAAACAATTAGCAGACACCAAATAAAAAGAAAGAACATTGATGATAACTATTAAACTGAACGATTCCTGCTATATCCACGAACTGTTATATGGATATCCAAATGCATGACTACACGACTATATTTTCTCACAACTTCACCTTCGTTTTGCCACTTCCAAAAAAAAATACGTAACCTTAACCTACCTCGTTTTTTCAGCATTTCCCTTGTGACACCATATTCCTCAGTTAAAAATAACTTAGTAGGAATCATAACATTTATAAAATAATCATTTATTAATATAAAAATAGATTAAACATTTTTTCCCAAACAATTAACCATATGCTGAGACCACTCGGAAACAAGCTTTTATCTCTGGAAGCCTTCGTCATTGTATGTTTAAAATGATAAAATAAACTGATTTTATCTCGTATGTAAAGAATATACATTTCCTCCATTATAAATTCTGTAAAATTACTCTGGTCTAATTTGAAATAATTTTTATTAACTTGAAATTTTACTAAAAACATTCCAATTCTAGCGAGAAGTATCAGATTATGTGGATTGTGGAGCATTCCTTGCATCCTGCTTAACAGCATAAAATCTCTACATATCTTAGTTTGTGTTTCTCTCTTGCATTGTCTCCACTGCTGCATGTGTCGGTTCCATGACTCTTTCTTACTTGACCTTGAGAAATATTAATTACACGCTTTTTATTCCTTTACATGTGTGATAATAATTCACTAAAAATCATTCTGCAAAAAAAAAAAGAATCTTCACTTTGTTTGCAGAAGCGAAAATAAAGAAAAGTCTTTCAGAAACATTTCAGTGAAAGGGGAATCGAAAAGAAATGTTCTCAGCTGGAGACTCAGGGCAATTGGAAACGAAACCAATGTGTATTAGTTGTAAAATCTACGCCTACTTGGTTTAACTACGCCACCTTCCAATGACTTATTACTCTGTTTTGAAAACACCACGAAGGCGGAAGAGAATTTCTGACGCTTTTATGATTATGAACCATCACTTGCGCCGCCATAAAGTCTCAATGACGGTCGGTTTCATCCACTTGTCTTCGTCTATGCCAAAGAGAACACAAACTGTCTGGTCAATTCATACATTCCAAACTATTCTGTATCTATTAGTAAAGAATCATCAAAAATATCAAAATATTCTGTATTTCTTTTAAAATTAAATTTTTTTATTTCATCTAAAATAATTTAATAATTTTCAATTCTATTTAATTTTTTTTCTTTTTTATTTTTATCAAGAAATAATTAAAGCATTTTATTTGATTACTAAACTTAAATATATTGTTTAAGTTAGAATTACTAGATTTATTTTAGAATTCAAGTCAAGTCAAATTTCTTTAGACTTACATTATATTATTCTTAATTAGCGATCCATTCGGGAGCTATTGGGATAGCTACGAAAATCGGTAGGTAACCCCCCCCCCCTAACAACTCCCGAAAGGAAGGTAGGATCGACAAACGGATTTCACCATTATGTTCAGAGACTCAAACAACGTAGGAATAAGGTATTTTCAGGGGTCAAGGCCCCCCCCCCCCATGTTCGAGATATCTGGTATTGTTTTCATTGCATTTTTCCTATTAGTTTAAATGTCAGAAATGCAACGATCTCTTTTCAGTTATCAGCTGTAGCTCGATGGATAAGTTCTCGGACTTATGTGTTGGAAGTTGTCGGTTTAAATCCGTACATCTAGTGGACACGTTTGTTTTTTGCTTTTTGTTTTCTCAATGTCCGCGTGAGTTTTTTTCTTCTTTTCCTAACTTTTTTTTATTAGTTTTCCTTACATGAATGTATTTCTTTTTTTATTATTATGGGTCACCCTTAAATTTGTGCTGTAGCACAAAATTAAATTCACTTGTTTTTTTAATTCGTAATATATTTTTTTAGCTTTTCCTTTTCTTTGGACATTATCCAAGCAGATATAATTATAACTATAGCTTGTTCAGAGCTATAATTAAGCTCTTAACAACAGATTTGTAATTGGTGTCTAACCTTCTTTTTAAGTAACTTTACTTCACCAAAAAAACGTTATATTACAAAAGGCAAATATTCGTAAGCTTATTTGTCGAAGTAATGTTATTTAATTAATATGTATATGACAAGGTCTTTCTTATAACCTACTTTTTTTTCTTCACCCTTATTTGTTTTGAAGGCATTCAGCTACTGAAGATGTCTCTGGTTTCGACTACATTTCCCTTGACTTACAAGATTTTTTTATTGGGACCCAAAGGTAAATCACAGTATACTTCTATGGTTGTTAGCAGTAACAACTATATTAACGAGTATCACTTTGATCCTACGTAATATTTGATAAACTGACCACTTGAGAATTGTTTGATTACTATAGCACATTGTATAAAGATAATGAATATTCTTCTTGTGAAATATCATTCCATGACCTTGCGACCTGTTTCCCAACTGATCCATCGTCGGAGGCGGCTTCGGGAAATATGCTGTCCAATCCATTGCCCCACAGTCTCGATTGGGAGAGATCCGTATGTGCATGGTGGTCAAGGGAATTGATAGACTGCCTTTGCTGCACGTGCAGTATGTGGGTGGGAGTTTTGTTGCTGAAGAAAAAAAAAACACATCTCCGATATCGTTCAGAAATGGGGGAAGAATCTTATGTTACTTTAGGAATCAAAATTTTTAAAGATGAACTTTATTCCCAGATAAAAAGAAACTTTTTAAAATTTCAATCATGATGAAGCCACAGGATTTAAAAACGATTATAAATATCTCTTCTTTCTGAGCAGTTCATTAAAATAGTAATTAAGTTGTAATTTTATTACGACCAATTTTTTTGACTATGAGAATAATATTAGAAAGAATATAAGTGTGTTTTCCTTCCTTCAGAATAAAACTGCTGTAATAGTAATTGTTTTAATTTTTATAAAAAATTTTAACTTGCTGTTAAATATTCATAAAATTCCCAACTATTAAAAGCACATCCCTATTTAAAAGTAATTAAAAATCATCGCAATGTTTCGGACCCTCGACCATATTTAGGGTTCCTTTTCAAGCATGCTGCCCTACCTAAAATGATACTCCTTATTAGGTTTCGTTAATAGAAAATGTTTTAACATTTTCAGTTTCTATTAACGAATCCTAGGAATAAGGAGAATCATTTTAGGTAGGGCACCATGCTTGAAAAGGAACCCTAAATATGGTCGAGGGTTTGAAACGTTGCGATGATTTTTTATTACTTTTAAATGGGGATATGCTTTTAATAGTTGACAATTTTATGGTTTTTTTTAGAATCACTTCAGTTCTCGTAACTTCTTTGGCCTAAATCAACATTCCAGGTGATTAGTTGATTTCTATTCTGTTTTCAAAAGGACTTGACATTCGTGTGTCTTAATGATCCAAACCAAAGGAAAAGATTTCTCACAAGTGAGGGGGTGGAGAGAAGGACGAATACAGAGATGCGCAGTTCCTAGGAAAAGGTGATAGGACCGTATAACTGTCCTCATGGGATCACTGCTAACTTCCACTTCAATTCCTTTCTGAGAGATGGGAAACCGAATGAAGTCCAATTGCGCCTCCGAGACTGAAGCAAAGTTTAACTTGGTGAGTTACCGTGGATATTTCCATCTGTTTGATTTACAACCCACATGAAACCCACCTTCGAAACTAATTTTTCTTCTTGTCACCTCTTCTGAGCAAATAAGTGTTACGTCAATTCCTATTTTCAGCGGGAACAAGACGAAACAAAAATAAATAAATAAATAAATAAAAATAAAAATTGGAGCACTTTGTTTGCGAGAAATTTTTACAAATCCATAAGAAAACCGTCTTATATTTATGTAAATTGTTTCTCTGAACCACAAGCTTAGGCAATTTTCATAAATACACCCAAGTGTAAAAAAAAGTTTTTCTCTTTTTCTTTTGCTGGTGTATCTAGTGAAAGCTTTATTACATGCACTCGCATTTTGAGAAAATTCAAGTTGCGTCCTTGTATAAGACTTCCTCTAAATGATAAGCAGGTGAACAATATTTTTATCTTTCTTCCCTTTTTTTCCCTCTATGTAGAAATGCAGACCTATTACGAATTCTTTGCAAAAATTGCATTAAAGTTGTTCAGCTTTTTGCTATTAACACAGACGCTTTTTAGGTTAGAAAAGAAAAAAGAAAAGAGGCACATTACACATACACATATTAAAGAATCGCTCACAAAGTTAAAGAAGATACAGAAAACGAAAAAAAGGACATAAAACTTAGTTATAGAAAAAGTAAAGTTTAATTCTTACGTATGAATTATTATTGTAAGCAAATACGATATATTACAGTAGTTAATAAAAAAATTCCTGCTTTTTTTTTTAATCCATCTCGATTTATGTGCATATATAGTACGAATGCCCTAAATTCAAATCTGGTTTTAGCTTTACTCTATGGAATTGGGTTTTTTCAAGACTGCCAAAACAAAGCTAATAATGAATTTTAGCTGAATGTTATACCAGTATTAAATACACACACATTTCTGTATTGTTTAGCTGATGTAAAACTGTTCCTATATATATATATATATATATATATATATTGTGATGATTTTTATGGTTGTATTTTAATCATAGTTTTATTTATTATATTTTATTCCTTTACTCTTATATATTTTTAGTGTTATCAATCATCATTTAATCTATTGTACATTTCAAATTCTACCGTTAACCGACGATTCTGTTTGTTTCTTTTTAAATTCTTTCCGTTGGTGTATTACCCAAAGTTTCCTACAATTTAAAAGCTATAGTTAAAATCAATTAAAGATCACATGTCATTTAAATCCCCCAATGAATTGTAAAGCACACCAACCAATAGCAATCATAGGATATTTAAACTAATGTTCTCCTAAAAATAAACGGATTCCAGTTCAGATCCAGCTAGACTGAGTCTAACTTCTTTCACGAACCAGAGGCCAAATTAATTCACCACAATATTTAATTAGGCTTAAATATAAAACAAAAGTGTAGAAATTCAACAATTGTGTTCATTAATTTCAGTGCTTTGTAACTGAGAAGAAAAATTGCAATTTTTCGAAGCTCTGCTACATTTATCACAAGTGTCTCAAACATCAACAGTAATCGGCCATCATGGACACAATCAAATAGCGTTGAAATCGACTTTCAACTCTAGGAAATAATTTATTTTAATTGTTGCTTATGAAAGAGTAGTGAAAACTTATTTTGTATAATACCGATTTCTGAAAAACTAGTAGCCTGACGAAAAAAAACGAAGGCCAGTTCGATACATATCATGGGATAGGGAATCAGAAAATATGAACAGTTTTCAGTCAGCAAAAATCGTGAGTACCAGTGTTACTAATAAAAAATTGTGTCAACGAAACAAATGGCTTAAAAAGCCTTCTTTTACAAATTTCTTTTTTTTACTTTCTGTTTTGGTTTTAGAATTGAAGAAATTTTAACCACAATTTCATAGACATGCATTCTTATTAATTTATAGTATTCATTTCAAACAGTTCCTCTTTCTTATTAATAATAGTCTTACATTGTCTTAATGCAGTCTTCCTATTTGCTTAAAGAAGACATTTGCTTTAAGGTGTCGTATTATATTGTACAGCAAGAAATATATCAAGTTATATATTAATTTTTTCGAGATTATGTATGCAAACACAATATATTTGAGATATTAATAAGATAATAAGCTACTGTAACTACAGTATTTCTAAATACAGTCTGGAAAAAAACTCTTATATATATATATAAAATGAAATTATAATTATAAAATCCTTTGAGTAATTTATAATTTTAGTTATGTTTTTATGATGTTATACTTATTGGTATGATTTTGATTTTATGCATGTTACATTTGCATGTCTTAATTACGACATGCAAAATAACTTAAATAAAATGTAAAATAACTTACATTTACCTAATTGCTTTATGAAAATTCAAATTAAATAAGATATGATTATATTGGACTAATTTATTTTAATAACTAATTTATTTTTAAGGAATGTTGGTTCCAAACTTTTTCTTTCTGCTTTATGATTTCAATGATTATGAGATATTATAAGACGTTATTAGAAATAAAGTGGACATCTTTAACCTTAAGATTTTTAAATGAATCGGAAATGAAAGGAAGAATTAAGAGAAAGCCATGTCCTATCTGAGATTCAAATCTTGCCAATTGCTTCGAGTTCTTAATAATTGCTTAGACTTTATTTAAATAACTGTTACTAAGAAATTAATGGAACTATAAATTAAAAACATGGATTAATTAATGCCAAGAGTTGGTTTTTAGTCTCTGAGCTTTGAGATCTTCATTTCAAATCTCGTTCTTCACAACCTCAGGGAACAAATAAGAGTTTTTAATAAAACCGTCGTTTTATCGAGGATCCTGCGTTGGTGACTTTTGGATTCAATGTAAGACAATGTGAAGAAGACAGATCAACGATAATAATCCAATTCCTCTTTAATAAGTTTCGTTGAATGCAAAACAATAATACAGATGATTCCTCACTGTCACAGGAATTGACTTCCATACAAGCCAAAGATGTTTCATACAAACCAAAATAATGTTTCTATTTTCATGATCTGTTTTTTTAAATAATGTTTTTAATTCTAAAAGTTGACAGCAAATAAAAGAAGAATTGAGAGAAAATCAGATGTAAGAAAAGGATTCAGTGAAAGAAAATTAAATTAATGCAAAGAATGAAGAATTACAGCAGCCTTAGGGATTATTACAGTTTTGATTAGATTTTAAAATAACAAAGCACCTTAGGACTACTACTACTTCGTTAAAACAGCTAAAGCAGCATTCTAAAATTCCAAATAACTCCTATTTTAATAACATAAAAATTTCATCTCTCTTTACGGAGAGACTTCTTCAATAGAGGACAAGCAAAATTATTCTTCTTCTTCACATTCATTTGGATTACAAAAAGAACTAAGTAAATATAATAAGAACAAAGTAGTAAAGGTTTAACGTGTGCACATTGTTAATGACAAAGTACGCCGACATATAAATATAGATAAAAAGAAAAATTAACACATTAAAAATACACGATCGGTTTTGATTCTGTGGGACGAATCTTCGACAAGTGTGTAAGTAAAACTGTATTACAAGAAAATGTCCTTTTGTAAATTACAAAAAATAATAAAATTAAAGATGCAAATATTCTTTACTGTGAACCAATGCTGGCAAGTGAGTTGGATAGTCATCAAAGATGGAACATAGGTACGTCATGATATCAACTGCTTTCAACGCAATAAACCCACCTCCCACTAACATTGCTTCCCTTCCCCCTCCCCCTTTTGTTTTCTAGGGATTCTTCAAGTAGAAAGAACTGATGTACTCCTATCCCCTTCTCCTTATGATATCTTCATTCTTGAAGGCCAGCACCAATGACGATTCATCAGTTGATATCATGACATACCAATGTGACATCTTGGATGACTATCCAACGCACTTGTTGCCATTGGTTCCATGTGTGAAGAACAGTTGCATCTTTAATTTTATTGGTTTTTCTAATGTACAAAAGCACATTTTTTTGTTATACAGTTTTACTTGTACACTTGTCTAAGAATCGTCCCACAGAATCGAAACCGGTTGTGCATTTTTAATATTTTAAAAAACTTTTTCATCTATATGTGTGTGTCGGCGTACTTTGTCACAATAACATCAATTCAGACATTTCATATCTTACTAATATAATACTAATAACAATTCGTTGAAATCATAATAACAATTTCTGTAAAGAACAATTTATTGCTAAAATAAGCAATATTTCTTGAAAGAATAAAATAATTCAAGAAGAAATAAATTTATTATGGATTAAGTTCATATGTAAATGTTAAGAATTATTATTAGAAATATTTATTTGTATGAATTATTATTATTATGATTTTGACGAACTGATATTAGTATTATATTGCATTAGTTAAGACATGAATTGTTGTTATTATGTTTCTTTAGTTCTTTGTAGAATCCAAATGAGTATGTAAGGAAGAAGAACAATTGTTCTTGTCGTCTATCGTTACCTGAAAAAGTCTCTCGCAAAGAGAGATGAAATATTCTGATACTAAAGTAGAAATTATTTGGGATATTAGTGATGTTCTGGTTATATGATTATAATGAAGAAGAATATTAATGAAGCTAAAATATCAAGTTAACATAATGGAAGCTCAATGACTAATAATTACTGGTTTTAGTAATTTGTATCAACTTCTTTGACTTGAGAGTTACATAGCGACATTAGGAAAATATTTTCGTTAGTAAATGAATAAAATCTACTAAAATATATCTCCATGCTATTTCGTTGTAAACTTTCGTTGTAAACTTTAATGCACTGTAATATCACTGTAGTTCAAAGCCTCTGTTACAAAGTTCGTCATGCTCCTTATTTCTTAAGATTCTTTTATTCTACAGAGATATACTGTAGAATAAAACAGTATGAATTGACTTAAAAAAATAACCTGTTGTACTTACTATCTTAGAAAGAATCACTGAAACTTGCGAAAATAAAAATATCTATTTATTTATTGTTTTGAAAAAAAAAATAAATAAAGCTGTTTTATTAAGATAAAGCAACTCATAAAACATTCAATCGAATTCCTAAAATTTTAACCAAACAATAATGTTATTTTTTAACTTCAAGACTCCTGGGTTTTTAAATGGTCTTACGAAAACAAGACAAAAAAGTGGTTTCATTTTGTATACGAAAATGAAAGCGACTCCGAACATACTTCATTTTCAGTCACTTCCTCTGAGACAGAAAGTGGACGCAGACCGGAACTCGTAATTTCCCCCATTTCTACAAGTTACAAGAGTTCCAGTAAGATATGACTGATGTCTCTCTCTAAATGTGTACTGTCCTCCAAATGAGAGATGGCCGCCCTGTTTTTGTGCGATCTGCGCATGTATGATCGATTAGTCTGGACAGGACGCCGCCATTAAGGTAATCGCTTGTTACTTTGCAAAAGAGCATTGTATTTATAAATAATATATGTATTTATTTATTTATATAAATACTTATTGTTAGCAACTGGTATTGAAATAACGTTAAATAGTCGAGAGAAGTTTTAATTTGGCGTTATCAACATGTCTTTCTCAGTGAAAACAGACGCCATCGTCCATTGTGACAGGAAAACATAATTGATCAGCTACCGGAAGGGCTGCGCAGTTCAAACTTCCGCCGGCCATCTCTCATTTGGAGGACAGTAGAAGTGGTGTTGGACAGACATACTGAACTTAAAGAGCTACTTCCCCTTAACACTTTCATGTACTGGATCGTTAACAACTATTATATGGAGTCATGTAAAACATACTATATAGACTTCATTTAAGTAATGCTTTCAACGTTAGAGAATTGAATTGAAGAAAAAAAGATTTTATTTTAAAGATTCTCTGCAACAATTCTTAAAGACACTGATTAAAAGGATTACAATTATAAATTAATCTTAATACATAAAAATGAATGTTTCTTTGTTTGTCCCGTATGCGTTCCTAGACCATTCGTCAGATTGCTATGAAAATTTGGTGAGTTGTTGTGCGCACGACCACGAAGGTTTCTGAATTAGTAGACATTTTAGAATATCTGGTGCGCGGGGCGTTTCAACAAATGAGTGTAATTCCAATTTTAACGTTTGCAGTTTCCGGTGCGATTCGCATTTGCAATGACCATCAACAAAGCACAGGGACAACCCAAGCTTCATACATGGACAGGTGTATGTGGCCTGCTCACGTGTCGGAAAACCTTCTGATTTATTCGTGTATGCACCATACGAAAAAACAAAAAATATTGTATATCCAAAAGCACTTTAATTTATTTATTAATTTAAAGCACTTTCACAGATTTAAAACACAAACACTTCCTTTCGTTGAATGGCATTGCAATGTATGCAGCGAGTTAATTATAAATTCAAGATGTTCGTTTCATAAAATAACACAACTTCAAAACAATTTTGACGAGATGTTAATAAATTACTAAGTATTTTAACAGAAGGATTACGGATACGAAGGAGTTGCATATACTGAAGCTGGAGACGGATATGCGAGGGAGAACTAAACCTTTATGTCTTTTTATCAGATCAACACCTAAACGGAAGAATAGTTGTATTTGGTTTCTTTTCTAAATAAAACGATGGTTTTATCACTTTCCACTTTCTTTCTATAAAATAACGAATATTCTCACCTGAGATTGAAAAAAAAAAGTTAATTAAGAGACTTAACTCAGAAAGAAATTTAAAGATGATTCTGGAAAAAAGATGTACAGCTGCTATATTCTTTAAAAAAATAAAAAGTACTTTTCTTTTTGCTGTATTCTTTTTTGTCAACTGAAATTATTAACATCAGTATTTCCTTAAACAAATACTGAAGAAGGAATTTAAGGTTTCGTCTTATAATATTTATTATTTCTTAAGTAAAGTTTATGAGAGTTAAGCACTTAAAATTACTTCTTCAATTCTAAATAACAAAGCAAATAATAAACAATCAACAATCGAAATCTATACTACTATTATAAAGCAGAAGATTTCGTATGTTTGAACGCGCTAATCTCAGGAACTACCAGTCTGATTTGAAAAATTCTTTTTGCGTTAGAGAGCCTGCTTATTGAGAAAGGTTATAGGCTATGTAACATCACGCTACGATCAATAGGAGCGGAGCAGTAAACATAAACATCAACTAATCTGGCAATCTGAGATTCAAAAAAGAGGTTGAACACACTATTAATAGGGGGAAAGGGAAGGAAGCATGAGTAAAAAAAAAACAATATAAAATAAGTTACAATTATAATTATGTATAATAACAAGGACATGATATGATATAATGAAATTAATACAATAAAATAGTAATTCTAAATACAGATAATAAATTTAATTAACTAATTAAAAATATTTAAATAAAGGTTTAAATTCAACGCCGTACGGCTAAGTCATGTGGTTGGCCCCTTAAGCAATAGTTCTGCTTCAGCGAACTAATTTTTATGGATGTGTTTGGTTAATTTCATTGAATAATTCTATGCGTTTCCTATATAATAGGTAGAGGAAGGTGACCATATTTCGGATACCATTTTGTTTTTAATGTAAAGAATTTAAAATATTGAAGTTTTGGTTAAGAATTTTACTTTGTTTTCTTCTATAAATAACATAATTTTAGATCCCGAACTGATAAATATCCATTATAAAAAAATAGATAGTGTAATTATGTTTTTTGCAAAACATTGCTGTTTTTGTTGTGAAGCAAATGGGGTCTTAATTTCGGATACCTAAGAATTTCAGGATAATAATTATGATAATGTAATTAAATGAAACATACAATGCAAATACAGTAAGTTATTTATTTGAGTAATGACTTTATGACATTCTAATAAAATTAACGACATTATACATTTAAAATAATGAAAGGAATATAAAAATAAAAATATCAAAAGGATTCTTCAAGGGCCACTTTGTACGGAGACCGTGTTTTTTCGCTGCGTTCTCACAGTCAACGTTTCTTGACCTTAAAAAATTGAAAAACGTTAAACCGATTTTTCAAATCAAATAAAAACACAAATTCCAATCAAAACAAAACCTATTTTCATGTTGCACCATTGACTATCCGAAATTAGGACGTTATGACAAATATTTTTGAATCAACATTTGAAACTAATCTTAAAATCATACACAACGATGCGACTTGTCACTTAAACTACATTTTACGAACTTCATTATACACTTTAAAACAAATTATTAGAACTTACCACTTGCGCTCCAGCTGTGTTCGAAGTTGACATCTTTAATAATTCACTTTTTGTAATATTTTTAAATTATTTATTGTTGCGTACATGCAGATCAAAGGCTCACGACAACAAGACAGATTACATATGGCGGTCAGAGCTTCCGCTCATGGTAGACACAAATGCAATCTGCTGACCGCTATGCGATTTATCACGCTATCCGAAATTAAGGCACCATCCGAAATATGGTCACCTTCCTCTACTAACCGTAATAGGTAAGCATACGTTTGACTTAATATATATAAATTTTAGTTTTTAGTTACGTTTAATAAAATCAATTTGTAGGTAGTTTTTTTTAATAGGTTGCAACGATCGTGTTATGAATAGATAACAATATATTATAGACAAGGAGAAAAAACTAAAAATATCGTCTACAACCAAATACTGTAAATTTTCATTAAATAATTTAAAATATATCGTATTCGTAAAAAAACTCATTATCTATTTTATTATTTCTTAGTATATGGCCATCAAACTGAAGATACTTTCTGTCAAGTCGGTTTATTTTTTAGTGATTGGTCCTTTTATGTTTCCGCATAATTTCCAGATGGTATTTATAGTTAATGCGATGCACTTATTTATAAACTCATAATGTGTATGAAACAGATATTTAATTTAACGCGGATGAAACCACCGGGTACCGCTAGTCACTGTATGAATTTCTTTATTTGAGGCTTCTCGATATAGGAATATATGTCTATTATTTTTAAGCTATTTCAATCTAATATCACTGAGCTTTAGAAAAAATAATTCCTAGTAGTGTAGGAGTCTACTGTCATAAAAAAATAATCTTAATTAATTCAATTCTTTTTAGAATATTCAAACAATTCAGGATGGCCTGTATCACTTCTCATAATCTCAGTTTTTTGTAGACGGTTGTTGGATGGCTACCAATGATATTTATAAAAGATTTCTGTCTTCTGCATCATCGGAATAGTGAATTTTAATAGCACAGACATAACACAAACACGGTCTACTTCAATGTTAGACAACTAGCTACGGTCAACAGAAATCTGATAGGAACTGGAAAAGCAATTGCTTTCGCTTTTATGTAAATGTTGATGTAGCTCAGTTCGTGATATTGGCAGAAATTTTCAGGTTCATCCACTAATTGTCAACATCTCTGGTAAACATCTGGAAATTTCAGTGTAATTTAAAGATTGAACTTTCATTAATAGTCAAACCCGATGCTGCAATAAATTCCCATTTAATTATGACTTTATTTACACAAGAAAAAATAGCAATTTAAACAGAAAACAAATAAAGGATAAAAAGAGAAAACAATAACCAAACAATGAAACTAATCAAAACAAAGAAATCCAGTTCCTAAAAGAAAACAAGGGAATTTTGCTGAATTTTTTACTGAAGCTTATATTTTAGGGCGACCCATAATAATAATAAAAAAATTAAAAACAATAATAAAAAAGGAGTACGTTATATATTAACATAAAGAAAAAGAAAAACAAACTAAGGAAATCAGAAGAAAAAAAAAAGCCACGCGGTCAGTGAGGAAAAAAAGATTAAGAAGCAAAAAAAATTAGGACGATTTGTGAATGATTGGCCTGTCAATTGAAACCCGGTCATGTATTGTCTATATACGTTTTTTAACTTTTTTAAATTGTGTGTCTGACCTAATAACTTTTAATAATGTTATAAAACTTTTTAACACACGTCAAAATCTAAAACAAAAAAAAACAAAAACAAAACAGTAAATGTACTGTTCGAATCTCGAACCTTCAACCTCCAACATTTGAGTTCGAGACCTTACGCATCAAGCTGTAGCTGACAACTGAAAGGAGATGGTTGCATTTCTAACGTTTAAGCGAATAGCGGAAATCCAATGACAAAATGCCAAATATCTCGAACATGGGTGGGGGACATTAGTCCCTGAAAATTCCCTATTCCTGTGGTATTTGGGCCTCTGAAGTCCATTTGCCAATCCGACCTTTCATTCGGGAATGTTCGTGAGGGGGGGGGGGTATAATGACAACAATGTCAAATATTTCGAAGGGAGGGAGGGGCATTGGACCCTGAAAATATCCATTCTGTTTGGGCTTCTGAACACGACGGTGAAGTCCGTTTGTCGATCCGACCTTCCGTTCGGGAGTTTTTGGGAGGGTTGGGGGGCATACACGGATGGACGGACAGGACAAACGCAATAGCAACCGCTGATGATTATTATCACAAAAGCTCCCAAATGGGTCGCTAAAAAGAAACTTACAGTTAAATAGATTTAAGGTATACATTTCAAAGTATATCGATGTGATTGAGGAATGGGTACCTTTCAAAAACTAGTAAAGATACGGCAAATCAAAGTTCTACAATATGAGAGTGGTCAAGCACATGTCTGATCCCGATATTTTGTTCGAGATCCGTTATAAAGTTACCTGAAGACAAGGAGAATGCCGCAGTTCACTTTAGATATCAATCCCGAATTTCTCCACAACAAAAAAAGAAAACCCATTAGTTCCGTGAATCCAATGAAAATAAATCATATTGGAGATTTTGCAGAACATTTTTTTGTTATTTTAATACTTCTCCTAGAAAAACTGTCGATGTTATAAATAAATAAAATTTTCCTCTTTCGTTGCTGGTATGTCTTGAGACAGGATAAGCTTCATCACCACCTTCGTATTTCTTTGATTTTCGAGAATTGGTTCTCATGAAAATAAATGCTTCGTAATGACTTTGCTCTCGAGGAATCTTCACTTAATTAGACACTGATATATCGAAGTTCATTCTTTCAAGGACAATCCACCATCGCTTTTACTGCTGCAGTGTTATTAAGACTGTCACAGCTGCAAAAAAGAATAAGACTTTCACTTATAGCAATTTATGTTTGCTATAAATCAGGATTAACTACCATTATTCGATGAAACTTCGGCAAAGCGCGAACGCTTGGCACCAGAATTAACACTAATACACACATAAAAAGAGTGAACAAATGTCTAATGAAGGATTAGACATTTTTAACCTTCAACCTGAATCGAAATTATGGAAGAAATCTCTGCAAGAGTGAAGGAAAGAAAACATTAAAATTTATGATGCAGCAACAAAACAAAATATCAGTTTAATACAATTACAAATCTCAGAACTTGACCAACTGTTGAGGAATTAGAGGAAAATTTGCTACTTGCTCAATTAATATGAAGCGCCAAAAAAAATTTATTTTCACATTTATGTTTTTATATTTTCAAAATATAAAAACATAAATGTACATAACTAAAGATTCACTGAGCTGCTTTTGGAAATTGTGATACCGGGAATCCAAGACAGCCTGTTTCAGGTTTCAAAACCATCATCAAGTTGGATCCGCCCAGGGTATGCAGCTCAGGGAATTCAGAAGACATGTAAAGAAAATATAATGAAGCAAAATAAAGGCCCTTCAAATTAAAAAAAAAACAACATTAAAGCATAAATACAGAGCCAACTGGCGATGGTCTTGAAACCTGTAACAGGATGTCTTGGATTCCCGACATCTCAATTTCCTAAAAACAGCTCTGTGAATCTTTAGTTCTGTGCGTTTATGTTTTTATATTTTGATGTTATTGTTCGTAACGCACGTTAAAATTTGTTTCCTCCAAAAGTACATGTAAAAATATTGCTGATCTTTACATAAAACTTATGATTCTCTATTCTGGAAAAACTACGTGCTTTTAGGAAATGTATTTGCTATTTTAATGGATTAAAAAAATATCGAAAAGCAGAGATAGTGGTTTTTTAATAGTTCAAGGAAATTAAAGCATTGGTATATTAAATATTTTCAACTCTTTAAGAGTTTTTAAAGTCAAACCTTTAATTTTATTTATTATTAATGAAGAAACTGTTTTGGCAGAAAAGAACTAAAAGTAGGAATTAAAGAAAACAAAATTTCCAGTTTAATAAAAACAAATAGAATAGGCTCTGGGATTTGGGATTACGCCTCTGTGTGATGTTCCATTAATTTTACATTCAGTTTGTCTTAACATACAAGTTAGCATTCATTTGAGGCTGTTAACAGCATTTGACTATGAAACAAATTGCCTTGTGCTAATTTGATCAATAAAGTGTTTGCAAACGTCTGCATAAATCAAGTGTAATTCAAAGTGATGGAAAATTCTTAGGGCGATGAAATGGTTTGAAGATTTCACTGTTTTCAATTTCATACCAATAAAAGCTCATATACTTTCAGTTAATAATTCATTGTAGTTTATCAAATGAATAATTTAATTTACAGTATTAATAGAACAACGGAAGATAACATTACAACAATAGTTAAGATCTGAAAACATATTTAATTTAAGGATTTAATGTAACAGACTAGATTTTCATTGGATTTTATGAGAATGATTTTTGTAACTTTCATATATACATTGCTTTACCGAATGGAAACAAAGACCTTTAAGAATTCAGTATATTTATTATTTCAAGTTTTTCAAACTTTTAATAAGAAATCTTTTATCAGTCTTTCTGAAGAAAAAAAAATCAAAAGTAGAATTTATCCGAAAATCGTCGTTAATTTCTCTGATTTTTACGACCTGTTTCATGATAAATAATATATGTATTAAATTGAAAAATTTCTCTCGCATATATAGGCCTATATATATATGAGAAAGAGAGAGAGAGAGAGAGAGAGAGAGACTCGTATCGATCGTTATGGGTAGAGACGATAAATTTAATACTGGTTACGAGCTAGCTTGTTTTGTAAATCCTTTTTTTCTAATTTCATCTTTTAAAATTTATAGATGCCTCGTTTAAAATACAATATTTGAGATACAATAATCAATACATAAAACTGAAACACAAAAAAAAACAAAAAAAAACAAAGCAAATCGTACAAAGAAATAAGTGTTTGTAGAATCTTAATATACATGTAGATAGTATTATCCCTTTTAATAGATTACTTAGTAATGATAAATTGGCAGCAAAACAATAAATTACTTTTGAAGAATTCTAATTTCCCGTTTTTATCAAGACATCAATCCTGAGTTGTTGAACAACTATGGGAATGTCCTTCTTTAAAAAGAGAATATAACGTAGATTTTGAAACTAAACTAGAATCTTCTATAGAACAAACGAATTTCGAAGGTAAATAAGTTCCAAAGAAACTTAGCAAAAATAAGTTCTGAAAATGTTATATCGATTTTTGTTCCTCCTTCAGACATCTTCTTATACATGAAAACTGTTCAGCAGATTGTATACTTTCCAGCTGACATTAAAAGACAATTATTCCCAGAAATTATTCCCATTTCATTACTGAATACAAAATCAGCCGAAATTGATAAAATAAAATTGCACATTAAAAGAATAAAAAAAAAAGAGTAAAAAAATAGCTATTAAAAATGGACGCTGTTATCTAAAGCGTTATATAAAGCGTTATATTATATTGAGAGCGTTATTTAAAGCGTTATTTAAATTAGCGTCATTCTGCGAATTCAAGTTATTACTAAATTATGTCTAAGAAAAAACAATGAAAACTTTGTGACGTTTCATAATAAAACTTTTGATGATTAACATCTTTAACTGGCGAATGGGGATCAAGAAAGAACAAGTCATTTTTTCTTACGTCATTTTCAAGAATATAAACATTAATAAATGAAAATTTTCAGTTCACTCTATGCTGTGAACACTTTCATTGACATAAAATTTTTCATTTTATACTTACAACGGGGAATTCTAAGAGAAAAATATGTAATCGTTATGAAGTATAAAAAACGTATTTCTTATGTTGAGATCCAGGGGAAAGCTTTTCCAGATCATAAAGAAAATTTTGATAGCTTCAGTTCTCGCATTGAAAACTTTTCATTTTCATTCTGAGACCACTCAGTTTATTCCCAAAATTTGCTGAGCGCCAGTCCAATACAAAATGCTTTGCGGACGGTTTTAAATCTACACGGTATGAGCTTAACAGAAGCTGACTGGTCATTGGAGAGTAATTTGTGCTGGACATCCGCAACTTGTAATATTACTCCAGTGGCAACGTTATTTGGCCAAATTGCCCAAAACCACAGAACACCTTCAGATGAGTTACAAGACAAACACTGGAAATGCTTATAAAAGATTTTAAGAGTCTTTCTGGGCTTGGGAATAACACAGGATTCCACTGATGAAAGAATCTGTAAAAATTCTCTCTAAACAATTCGGTTTTGGTTAGCATTGATAATAAAAGTTTTTCTTATGTATCATATTCTTGATAGGATGCTGAGTTGAATGAGATCCTGATGAGCGAACATAATTTTTAAAACAGAAACAATAACATTCATCAAAATAATTACTTTTTTTTAGCAAATAAATTACAGTAGATTTTTAAATGAACCAAAAAAAATAGTCTGTAGTAAATTAACGAAAAATATATTTGATGAAGTAAAATATATAGTATGCAAAACAAGATGATCGCGAATATAAAATAAATTTTACAAATTAAACCAAATCTTAACATTTAAAAATTAGTCTAGTTATAAGCTGAAATATCTCTTAATTGTGTTTGAATTTTTCACGCCTTACTTAGATTTAATACTAAATACATGCTAACTGTTGTTCAAGAGTTAGCATTTGTGAAATAAACTGTAATTATATCTGGTAACAGTTAATTTCACTTGAGTCAGAAGCAAACACAAACAACGCTCTGATAACATTCCTGGGAACTGTTTAATAACGGATTCTAAAAGTTTCTTTAGACAAAAGCTGAGGTTGGTTTAAAAAGGTTATTAACTAGGTTGTATAGATCTGTGGTTTATTAAGCGATTAGTGGAAATGAATAGAAGTTACTATCAGTTATGTGAATGAAAACAAATAAAACCTTCTGGTTTCTTAGTAACTTTGAATATTCATTTTCATATTAATCGGAATTCAAAAATTAAACAACTTAGGAAGACTGGTCATTTTTTTCTTGAATCAACCTAATTTGGATTTTATAAGGAAAGTTAAGTAAATTGTAAAAAAAAAAAAGCAATTTCATCTAAAAGCAGAAAACTTTAATGAAGCATTGGGAAGCATCATTACATTTTTTTTTATTTAATTTTATCATTTATTGTGATAACTATCAATAAAGATAGGATAATAAATTCTGTTTAGAAAGTCATAGATAGCAATATTTATCTTTCATTAAAATTTCAGTTATGTTTCTATTTTATAAAGCTTAAAATTGTATTAATACAGCAGTAGGCAATTTTTTATATCTTTATTAAATACTTTAATGCTTGAAAACACAGAAGTTTAATTTAAAGGAATGCAATATCTGCATTAAATTTGTTAGTTTTAGGTCTCCTGCAGCTATCGATTCAAAAGCTTTAAGCGACGAAAACAAAAATGCATTTGCTTCCCGTTATGCTTGTTAAAAAAAAACATTATTATTTATTTAAAGCTTTATGATAAATTTAAACGTGTTAAAGTTAATGCATTGCGTATTTTGAGAAGTAATTTCTAAACTCAATATATGACGAAGATATCTAATTGATTCAAAGAAGAAAAAAACATCAAGTATTAATTCTAAATTATAATTATTATTATCAGCCTGAATACAAAGTGATTATCCTTACATATTATTTCTCAAAGGTTTTTTTGTGTCGGTACGCCATATCTCCCTTAATACTTCATCAAAATCAATGATTGAGACATCATTTTAAAGATTACGTTCACTGCTAATGACGAAAAATAAACAAATTGTTTAAAATTAATGTTTTCATTAAAAAAACTTTCTTTTAAAAACCTTTTAATAAAAACGGAGAAGGCGCCATCTTTTGACAATGTATTTAACTAATATGCAAGATAGCTTTGGAGTTTTTATTATTTCTCAAAGGTGGATTTTGTAGCGAATTATTCTCACCGGTCAACTAGTCATACCTTATTTTATTTTAGAGATGTTCAGATTTGTTAATTGAGATACAGGGCGTGATCTAAAGCCCCGCGAACACCATGCAATTTTTCATCAATTTAGTCGTCCGATTTTGACGTCACGAGCAGTTTTGAGCCCGTTTATTGATTATATCAGCTCGTGACGTCAAAATCGGACCACTAAATTGCTGAAAAATTGCATGGTGTTCGCGGGGCTTTAAGATAGAGGATCATGAACAACACTTTAAGTGTTCTTTGATTAATGATTCGTGAATCATGAGTCATTTCAAAATCTTAGTGATTCATGTGGTTTTGTGATTTTTTTTACAAACAGTAATTAGTTCTATCTTTGGGGACTTCAAAACCAGACTTAAGAAAAAGATGCATTCTTTTACGAAAGCCGTATCTAGTTTTAACAAGATGACATATGAAACTTCAATTCCTAAAACAATGAACACTGAGAGATGCAAAAAAATATATGGTAAGATATATTTACACAAAATACATGATAACATTTCTCAAAAAAAACTGAGCAACAGTCAAGCATTTTTATAATAACATATCACTGTAAAACTGTAGTTTGATTAATTACAAGAATCCACAAGCAAAAAAAAAATAAATCGATTTTTCTTAGATAATTTTGTTTTTGATAAAACTTCTAAATTAATGATTGTAGATTACCTTCAAAATCCGCTTAATCAAATAATCTCATTTACAGTTGACCAATGGCTAGCCAGGATCATTAGATTCTTGTTGAGTTAAACCATTCAGAGGGAAAGATAATGCGGAAACACCCGTATTGATATGTTAAAGTGGACGACAGATTTTGATTAATTAACACCATTAATTACTCGAAAGATCCACCTCTGCAGAATCAACAATTATTAACTAAATTCAAGATTTGTGATTTTACTGATACAAATAGCCAAATTCAGCAATCATATCGGTAGCAAGTAGTATTGCAAATTAAAGTAGGAAAATTAGGGTAAAACCTATGATCACAAAGTTAATTAATTAAAATGAAAAACATTATTAAGTAAAAAAAAAAACTTAAGAAAATTAGATAGGTAACAAGAAATTTGATTCTGGAGATATAAATAATTAGAAAAAGTAGGTTGACGAAGTATAATATTTTTGATATTTTATAAAAGCTAGATAGCTTTTAAATATCAAAATATCTAGGTAGTATCTAGATATTAGATACTAATATTAGAATTCTGTAGAAGATAATTATATGTATTCCTCTTTAATATTAATAGATTTTGGGAAAAATGACAGAATTCAAAACGTTTAGGCTGCTAAAAAAATTTCAAACAGAATTGTAGTATTTTTTTTTATTGCAATCAAATCAATCAAATAAGCTAGTATTGATATAAAGCGAACAATTCTTGTAAATTTTATCTTGAAAATGCGCTTAAGAATTTTGATGAAATGGGGCGAATCTACCGTTTTCGGGTGCGAGAAAGCGATTTAGCTAGGCCTCGGCTTCGAGAAAACTCTTTTAGAGGTAAATGACTGACCCGGGACTTGGTACCAGGATATTGTCTACAATGTTCTTACTTTATTTTCATTTTATTCTATTCGTAATAAATTCGTGTTCTGTGCGCTTGCACATGTAATAAAGTAATAATTTTACTTAATAATAATTTTAAAACTTTTTCCTTTCAACGTTGAATGTATTCACTGTGGAGCTGTCCATTTCCCCGAAAGGGGGTCAAATAAACAGTTGATTGTCTACAGTGTTCTTAGTGTATTTTCGTTTTATTTGTCGAGCAAAGCTCAATCTTCCAAGTACTAATGATTAATCAACAAACAAAAAAGTAATAGTTTAGAAAACGTTTCAATTGTTCCATTCCATTCTAACTATTAATTTTCATTTTGTAATAATTTATAAGCTTTCTAAAAAGCCGTGACGGAACTTCTTAATTTGAGAATTGTCAAATTTGAAAAATGTTGAAATGGAACTTTGTTCATCTTTAATTTTAATTTCATATTTTTATTGTTTCTTGCAGTATTTCCTTTAAAAATCATAAGTATTCAATATAAGCAAAACGGCAACGTATAAATGAATTACAATTTTCATTAAACATTGTCCATTTTGATTTCATTTTTGGATTATGAACATTGTTTGTTACATAAATTCCAATAACGCATGCGTCGTTATTATATTTCATCTTAATTAAAAGTAATTAGATTTGAAACAAACTGCTAAATTTTTAAAATTAAAAGAAATGTCGCTACTTTTGAACATTTTTTTTTTAAATAACCACCAACTTTAACAATGTTAAAAAGTCTTTGAAATACATTATATCTTCATTGTAGCTTATTTATTACTTAGCTTAATTCAAATAGAACAAACGGATTTTTTGTTTAACTGATTACAAATTGTATTATTATTATCTATACGAATGCTATGCAAGATGGTGATCATTTGTAATTACCAAATTTACACAAAACAGCTAGAAATTATGTATTTTCTAATTACATTTTGTTATTGAAAAGAAGATTCAGTAATTTTTGGAATCTTTTGAATTTTTCGATATTTTAATATTATATACAATTTTTTTTATAACTTGTAATTAAAGAATAACTGTTATATTAATAATAACTCTTAATTAGGTTAAAACTGCAACACAAACATCATTTATCGACGAAAACAAACGAAATTTCGGACGAAACGAACACAAGAGCGAAAGTGTTGACAGGAAAATTAAGTGCTGTAAACAAGAAACGAAAAATGGAAAAGAAGAATAACGAATGGAGAGCAATAGATGAAACGGTAAGATAGAAGAAGTACAAGACATTATCTGAAATCACACAGGAATAGAAACACTCACTGCTTTTCATTCTAGACAATAAATTTTAACTGGCTGAAGTATAGACCGTAATTTATGTTTTGAATTGCTAAGAAGGAAGCTTGCTGATAACTGGTGACCGAATGGCAGAGAAAAACAGGCAAGGCTGGCTCAAAACTATCGATTTATTTGTGGGATATCGAGGAAGTGTATTTTGTTCATTTTATTGACATTTGATTACTTTATAATTTTGCTAATGAAACATTTGATGGAAACTGTCAGTAAATTGTAGCATTTTGAGATCAACATCATTATCATATACAGTAAAACCTCATTATAACGGACCCTATTACAACGGACGTCGCTTATAACGGACAGTTTTAAAAAATTTGTAAAATAATAAAGGATGCTAATTTTTATCTGACGAGTTTTACATTTCCAAGCAAGCGATTAAACATCGATCGAACAAACCCAGCAGAAAATAAATTATTTTTTCAAACCAACAAAAATCAACATGAACCAGGACCTTCTGGTTCTAAACATTAATGCAGTGTATACGTACACATCTTTTTCAATTCAACCTACTATATTGAAGGCTGTTTTTTTATTTGACATATAATAAACACTTTTTATAGCTAACTATTGTACTTTCATTGATATATACCCTGCTGTATTACACCCCTATAAGAATTATTTTTTATAAATCGGACTTTCATTAAAACGGACAACCTTCAGCCCCTATTAGTCCTCATTATAATGAGGTTCTACTGTATTAAAAAAAAAAAAAAAAACAGTTTCTGAAGGAGGCAACGTAAAATATTATTTTATTATATATTGATCCGTTTATTTAATTATTATTTGTCGTCTCATTTTTTTATTATGTTATTATTTATACTCAATTTTTTTTTAACTTTCTTATATCTCGTTTTAGTGAAGGGTTTTGGTATTTGTAACTTTCTGTCATTTAGCCAGCTCTGGAAAACCTTTGGGAAAATATTGAAAGGACCAAATTATTTTAACATTTTAACGAAATGAATATCCCAGAGAGAGAAAAAGATATTAGAAAGCTGAAAAAGATAAATATTTAGCAAAATACAACTGATATTTCAGAGTTAGGGAAATTATTGGGAAGAAAGGATAAGACTGGAACACTGAGGAAGATGAATCACTTAAACATGAGAAATTGGAAATTTTAATATCGTCATAAACATGATCAAAAATAAAAAAAATGATGAGCATGATATTTTTGTATGTAAAAAGTTATATATTTACTTACACAAAATACATATTTGTTTAAATAAAATTTTCATATAGGTTTAGATATAAACTGCTGCTACTGTAAATCTCCTTCATTTTTTTTTAATTTAATAGAAATTATATTAATTTCATTGAATTTTGCTGAAAATTTTTTTTATTAAATTTGAAACTCTTAATTTTGACATAATTTCTAAGTTAAAATGTAAATTGTGAATCTATAAATTCACATTTTATATGTGAGATGAATGATTTTAATGAGATGAGTGATTTACTTTTGTTCTTGTAAGGTAGAATTCGTAATAGTCCGTTAAATACATTTTAATAAATCCTTTATTATAATGAGCAACTTTGTTTAAATTCCTATTTATATTCCTCTGAAGATATTTATGAAAAATGTACAACGAAAGTTGTATTTTCGAAAAGCTAGGTCTTTGCTTTAAATGTTAATAATACCGCTTCTAATCTAATTACCACTAATTAAACAACAAGATCTCATTTCATTTTGGGTTTGTAAAACTCTCCAATTGCACAGAGTTCCGATTGAATTTTCGAGAATATTCATTTCATTCATATTGCATGACTCGAGTGAAAAATAAAGAAAAATTAATAATTCACGGAAACCTTGTACATTGGGGTAATTATCAGGATCTAATCTCAGTTTTCCAAGGAAATCTCCTGAATCTGAATTCTGGTGAAGTGATTGGATTCATTAATCATCTAATCTTGGGATTTAATTACTTTAAGATTTAAATCACTTCCACATTTCATCTGAAAAGACGACAAGTTGACTCCAAAAATTTTCCAAGATTTCCATATATTTAAAAGCACATTTATTAGCTGTTAAGGCTTGGGATTTTGCTTCAGCTTCTACTTATGGATGAACTACCAATACGATATTTTCTTATTACTAAAAGTTTTTATGTGCAGTTAAAACTGGCGCTAACCATAAAAGCACAATACAGTAGAGTCCCGATTATCCGAGTTAATGTAGACCAAGACTAACTCGGATAACCGAAAAACTCGGTTAATGCGAAAATTGTAAATAAAATAAATCGTTTAGATTTAAATGTATATTTTTAACAAATATAAAAGTTATACAGATACACCAAATGCAATTTATATTGTTACGATAATTAAAGAGTTCTTTTACTTAAAAAAGTCCTTAATTGTTTTTTGTTTTACGTTACTTTGGCGTTTTTCTGCAGCAATGTTTCGCCATTTTCTTAAGGATGACAGGATTGCTGGTGTCGCTTCTTCTTGTTGTTGTATATATTCAATAGCACTTTCAATAGCTTTTAGTCCATCTCTATGGGAGATTTTCGTATGTCGATTTTCATCGTCACTGTCTTCATCATTTCATCTGTAACGTCTTGTTATTCGTCAGCGTTTATCCAGTCATGTATATCCTCTTCGTTGATTGAGGAGATCAAGTTCAGAATTTTTTTCGTTAGTTTTAAAAATGGAAAATGTAGAACCAAAAAAAAAAAATCCTAGAAATATTTGATAGCTCGTTTAAAGCGGATACTCGGATAATTGAGGCTCGGATAATAGGGGTTTTACTGTATATCTAATAATTTAAAAACTTATAAAAGTTGAAAACGTACAGACGACGTTTCAGGTCTCCATCTGATGAGGCTTACTTTCAAAAGATAAAAAGGTTTTCATCACTTGAAAATAGGCATCGTCCGAGGGAGATCTGAACTTCATGTGTAAGTTTTCAATTTTTTATAAGTTTTCAACTTGTTAGATGTATTGTGCTTTTATGGTTAGCGCTAATTATTAACAATATTTATTTTTCATAATTGGAGAAATAAGTAGCTGTAAGAATTTTTCAAAAATTCCCGCCCTCTTTTGTTTTTAGGTCGAATTTTGAAGTTAACATTTTAAATAATCTTTATTATCTTTTCAAAGTATAACTCTGAAAATACATAATTCAACTTTTTTCATTAAAAATAAATAATTGTTTTATGAAGCTATGTAAGCTTTGCAATAAGTTATTTGTTTAATAAAAGAAACAAACAACATATATATTTTATTGACCAAAGAACCCTAAAAAACAAACAAACAAACAACAACAACAAAACAAATCAACTAAAAATGCCCCTCCCCCCCCCAAAAAAAAAAATAAAAAATTAAAAAAATGTTGCAATTCTTTGTTACTAAAATTAACAACAGATTTTAAGAAGGCTTAGATGAAGGCTTTTTTCATTTAGAATTTATTAACCACTATCTTATAATCTATTCACACGAAATTTAAACAGAATTATAAAATAAGACTGATGTATTTTTTTTTACTTAATACAAAGCAAGTGTTAAGTCTAATACATACATACATAGCCGATTTTCCCTGTTCCACCAATTTGTGGGTCTAGGGAGCCAGATTCCAGCCGAAGTCTAATACAACCACAGCAAAATTTATTTCACCAAACAGCAGGATCTAAGTATGATTTTTTTAAATTATAAAAATCATTATTTATTTAATATTATTAAAAATGAATAAATGCTCTGTTTTATATGACATTCAAATCAAAAAGGAAAAAAGGGCGATTAGGAAAAGCCATAGTCTCTTCAAAAGCATAATGTAATTTAATAAATCCATCTGTTATTTACTATATCTCATGACTTATATGTTCTAAATGACAGCGAGTTTTGTATTAATAATAGGTCGTCAACTGTAATTTCACAAAAATTTCAATGAAAATTTAAATGTTCATGTGTTATTGTAATTAATTAAACGTTTCAACGTGCAGGCGAAAAACCATTTAAACATAGAGACCACATGTAATGCACCTTCACACACGTAATATATTAACAATTAAAGTTAAAACAAGACAACGTTTCAAGGTTCCAGTATTCGAACGTTCTCGTCAGGCAATCAAACCAAAAATGGAGAAAAGGAATCATCTCTTAAGTGAGACAAGTTTCGGCCCCTGCCATTAGGGAGAAAGATTCCATTATAGGGAAGTAGAGGGGGAGGGGTCCCTTTTCCTGAGTTAATCTTGCGTCGTCTGCTATATGAATTCCAAGGAAGGCGTTTATTATTATAAAGGTTCAATATAAGCGAAGTCATCTCGCCTGAACAGGTTGTGATGAGATTAATTTAGTTATAATCCATACTGCAGGATATTGGTTATAGACACATCATCATCATTATTATTATTATTATTATTATTATTATTATGTAAAAGTTTCAAACCTTGAGTTTCCCCAGCAAAGAGAACATGGCGGGTCAAGGACCAAAGCAAATATTGCCAAGTGTAAAGACTTGTGCAAGAATGATTAGGGATGTGTAGTTATGTCCATCAATTTCCTAACTATGCGTGTTATGTCGAGTATCACAGTCTTCTGGAGTTGTGCATAAGTGTTTTTGTGAAGTCCTAGTATGCTAAGACTGTGGTGCAATGTGTGAGGCACCAGACCAGTGGCGGACAAGACGATGGATACAACACATACTCTGTACTGCCTCTACTGCTTCTGGAGCTCGTGTGCTAGATCGGTATATTTACTGATCTTGTCTGCGTGAGTTTTCTGCGTGTTCTTGCTGATAGGCACCGCAATATCAATGAGATAGATCTGTTGGTTGACCTTATCAACAAGTATGATGTCAGGTCTGTTGTAATGTTTGGTTTTGTCTGTGTGAATGGGACGGTCCCAGTACAGCTTATGTACTTGTAGTACGGGACCGTCTTCTTAATAAGTGAGTGTTTGTGTGCTAGCTGTTGATGAACAATCGACGCTACCTGATTGTGTCGGTGGAGGTAGTCTGTTTAGGAGACAAGGGGACAGCCTGATATTATGTAGTCGATCGTTTCATGCGCAGTGCGGCATTTCATGCATGTGTCGTCATGCGTGTTTGCGTCGTGTAGAATGTGTTTCTTGTTCTTGCGTATGGGGATGACTTGGTCCTGTATCGCAATCATGAACCCTTCGGTCTCCCCAAACAGCTCATCACTCGTCAGCCATCTGTTCGACGCTTCCATGTTGACATGAGGCTGGCTGAGTTCGTGGTGATGCGTGTCATGGAGTTCCTTATGAGCCCATGATTCACGCAGCTGTGAGTGTTGGACAAGGTCCAGGGTGTGAGGTGTGTGGCAGCCTTGATAATGGTTGAGTGGAGTGAGGAGTGTTGTGCTCTATTATTATTATTATTTTATTTTTATTATTGTTGTTGTTGTTGTTGTCTTTTATAACCAGGGATTCATAAAACTTTCGGAGATAATCATTCTTTATGATAGAAAATATAATAGGATAAGTAAACTTAGAGTTTATGTCCTGTATGTTTAAGGTGAGCGGCGTTGGCGTATTGAAGGTTAGTTTTAGAACTTTTGAATTTTTTGGGGCCTTCTTGACTCTCCAATTGTACAGGCATGAATCATCCGAAGAATTATGACATTTGATATCATAAACTGCTTTTTTTGTAGAAATTTCGTTTCCTTGTTATTAACTGGGTTGTCATTGCTGAGAAAGTTTTTGAGGGTATTTCTAGGTCTACTGATTAGTAATACCATGCGGTGCAAGAATAGGTTGGATTTTCCAGTGCAAAGATTGCTGGAACAGAATCGATACATATTTGTAGTTATTACTATTTTCACTTGGATTGCTCTTAGAATTTCACTCTGTGTGGTTATTGCTGTTGTTTTTTAGTCTCTTAAACGTTTGATTAATTGCTCAGGAAGATATTTTAATTGTTATTATATAATTATTATATATGTAAAGGCGCATTATGGTCTGTATGTTTATTTGATGTCTTATTGTATTTACAATTAAAAAAATAAAAACGAATTAAAACAACACAATTCAATTCCAGTGAGAATATCATAATATTTCTAAAATAAAATACTTTATATTTTGAATGAACTGTTTCGATTACAAAAAAAAGTAATCGATAAAGAAAATACTGATACACTCTATACAAAAGCACAGAGTAACACAGAGAAATATTTCAAAACATTTTTCTTCAACTTATGTTCTTCTTAACACATATTCTAACGGATATTAATAACTTTCAAACCAAAGAACCAGGAAACCTGTCTTTCCTTCTCTTCATGAAAGATTTTGCAAATATCCTGTTTCATCTACAGTCAGTGTTTCTTCTTTTTTTTTTTACCAAAGAAAGAGAATTGAAATTTTGTGCAGAGCTTAGCGGAAAATTTCTCAAATATTGCAAAAGTAGGATGAATTCATTTTACATTTCCAGAAATTAATTTTTTAATTTATGTTACTGTTTTCTAGCTATATTTTTTTAAATGCATCTCATGAAATATTTTGGAACGAATGTACAGCTGATATATAAATTACTGATATGGCTAATGCAATGAATTGATTTTTGTTTTCACGCAGGGACCAAAATCATCCGCGAAGGGAAGATGTTGTCTCCTTATTGATTTGCCTAAATGTTTTCTACAAATGATTTTCTGTTGAGTTTAAAACGTATTAATAAAAAAAAAAATTAATCTCACTTGCATTGACTAAAATACATGAATAATAAAAAATAAATTAAAGCCCAATTAAAGGAATGTTGAAATGATATTAATAACATCAAAATAATTACAGTACAGAATTTCGAAGAAAAATAACTATTTATGATGAGGATTTTTTTTTTCAAGTGATTTTTTTCATCCGATAGATTCCAAAGCTATTTTTGTAATTACGAAAATGAATATAAATTCTTTTACTGCTGAGCGCAAAGATGAATTATTAATGTTTTTGGTATTGATTTTGCTTATTGTTTAATTTTGAAGTTAGTTTGAAGGAAACCTGATCTACTCCTACGAGTATTGTACGAATAAACAAAAGAATTCTCATCAATGACTAAAGGGAATGGATGCTTTCAAAGAATGTTGGCAATTTGCAAATGTTGACAGATTCGTAGATTTGTTAGATATTTTGTGCCCTCGTACGATCATCGCTTATTAAACAAATTATTGTGTTAATCTTAACTTTAATAGTGAATTTGAGCCATCTGATCTGCTTATTGAATTTTACAAGAAATGAATTATTAAAACTATGTTTACTACTTAAAAATTTGAAGGAAAAGTTTTTACGTATGCTCAGTAAATCGTAGTGAAGAAATAAGTTTCAGTCAATACACAAATAAATTTTAAAAATATAACGTATTGTAATTAAAAAAATAAAAATCATACATATATATATATATATATATATATATATGGGACTAAACAAACAATTTTTTATTTTCTTATTTCTTCAATACTTAAAAATTTATAATCGATTTCATTTGCTTTGTTTTCTACTAAAGGCTTTGTCCATTGTTTGCCTCTCACTCAAAAAAAAAAAATCAGTCAATATTTTTTAATGCAAACATTAATATAATTGAGTAAGGAATTTCCAACTATTGCAGTATAACTTTTCGTTTGAGCATTCCAAAGGCTTTCATCAGAAGAATTTCAAAATTCCATTACAGCATTATTAATGCTGAATTTGCATTCTTCCATTCTTGAAAAAAACGAGAATTAGAGATTTCGAAGGATAAATTAGCTATTAAAATTAAGCAAGGAGGAGAATTAAAATAATCACTAAATGTTATCCAACAAGGCAATCTATTTTTTTTTCAAGGTCTGATTTCTCTAGCAAAGGAAAATAATAATAATCAAATTAAATAATTTCTTAAAAAATGAAAACCAAAGACTGCACGTAAATAAACAAACAAATCCCGCCTTTGAGTTTGTCAATAGAGGGAATGGCCGTTTCGTCCTTCTTAGGGACTCATCAGCCCGATCCACCCTCCCTTCACGACAAATCCATAAAGGCGTAAAAAATAAATAGAAGTCACCCTCCCTCCCGAAAGTGACTCCCGAACAAAATAAACAATAGTTAAAAAACAAATAAACTGCTAAATTGCTCATGAAGAAAACTTTGATCTGTGAGTACGACCTTTGACGATTACGATTTATGCCCACATTAAGAACCTAGTTTACATGCCTTATTTTTGATAATGGAAGATAAGAAACATTCAAAAGGCATTTAATTACAAGAAAACCCAAACCAAAAAGGCAATGTAATAACAAGAAATAAATTTAACGTGCAGCAAAAATCATTAAGAAATGAAAACCAAAGAAATAAATAAACAAACAAGATAAATTAATGCTTTTAGACAGTGTCAAAAGCAAAGTGGACCCCTAATATGCACAATTTTATAAACAAAATGCATTCAGAAGGGTCGATATTGGAGACGTCTATCGCCGTTTTCCTCTTTATCGGAAGCGACCACTTTTGAACACCCAACATCCGGTCGGGGAGTGGTCCTAGAGGTCTGAATGTTTTGGACGTGGCCCCCTACATTTTGATGCTGAACACAATGGTGGAGGTTTCATTCTAATACCTCTAACCGTTTTGCCACTACAGAGGGTAACATCTAGCAAGCATACCCTTTTTGACCCCACAACTTCTGGTCAGGGAATGATCCTAGAGGTCTGATTTTTTGGACGTGGCCCCGTATTTTTTGATGCTGAACACAATGGTGAAGGTTTCCTTCTAATGTCTCTAACCGTTTGGCCATTATAGAGTGTGACATCCAGCAAGCATAAAAGCAAGAACGGTCTCCTATGTTTACAGGGAAACTGTAACCTAGGGGGCCGCTAAAAATCACAAATTTATATTAATAAATAAATTTTTATATAACGAAATAGTTAATGCATTTGTAAATACTTCATGACAATTTAAATATTTTTAACATACTTACAAATATCTTCAATAATATTATTTTTGCTAAAGGTCACTAAGTCACAAGGAGCGGAAACCGGTCCTATTTTAATGTAATTTGTTTTAAGTCAGTAAATTTTTTATTTCTTAAGCAGATGCATGAGCTTCGCCCTGTTATTTAAATAGTATTTTTGCCATTCAAAAAAACTTAGAAGAATTTTTACTTTATGACTTAATCCACTACGTAATAGTAAATTACAAAATGAAAATATGATTAACGCTTCTGATGCTCTATTAAGTTTAATTACATACAGTAATTTCTGAAATTATATAACTATATAATGATATCGATTGCCAATTTTGTTTTCAATGCAAGACCTGAGGACGTCATTTTGTAATATGTTAATTTCGGTGATTATTCATTTGTGAAATTGAACTTAAACATGGCATTTAATCAACTACAAATAATTGTGACTCACCGATAAAAGCTAAATAATACCTCGTAATTCTGTCGACACAGATGATTTACGGCAGTTTTGCCTATTTAGCAAGTGTTAGTGGGGTTTTCTCCGTTAATTTAATTTAAACGATGCAAATTTGAAAAGCTCAATTTCCACGGTGGTTCCTAATGCAGTAGTGAAATTACCTGAAATTACCTAATTTTCGCATCTGTTCCATTACCATCTAATCCATTAGTGAAAAGAATATCAATAATAAAAGTGCTAAATTCAAGAAGTAATTTTCGTTTTGAAGTCTAATGTCAGTATTAGATGAAGTAATGGCAAGAATTTGAGAAGAAATGATGTAAAGAAAGATATAATACTTAGTATGATTCAATCCTTTGATCCTTTTGCCGTTGGGAATTCGTTTCCTATTTACTATTATAATCATTAGCAATATCATCAATAAGTATTGACATAACATTTTATATTTTTATTAGCTAAAGTAGAATCAAGAAAACAAATTTATCCATCACCATATTGGAAGTTAAGATATCTCCAATTAATAGAATTTAGACAAACTCTGCGAAAAAGTCAGTGTTTTATGTTAATTTTTGTCTATGACTAGCCGGGCACGGTATTTTCGCCCCGGACCCCATATGTAATGCTTAAAAAACGCTTTATTAGCAAATTAACATAGAGATGGGAGAATATATGACTTCCCAGCCCGTTGTGGCCTTCTACGCTTAACTCGGGTGTACTGCGGGTTGGCGCCACACCCTTCATGGTTTCCCTCCTCCCAAAAAAAAAAAAGTTTATTTGTATACTTTTTACATTGTCTATAGTACGGAAACTACCCATATTCGAAATTTCAAGTTTGTAGCATACTGGAAATATACTAAACATTTCGAACAGATACACACACACACACACACACACACACACACACACACACATATACACATCCACAATTTTCACTTTTATATTATAAAGAAAAGATGTCAAATCTTTATCTCATGATGTATTAACATTCGGGGTCATATAAGAATAGGTTCACAAATCTCTTAAAAAACAAAAACCCTTGTAGCAACATCTGTAAAACTACTGTAGTAGTCTACTTATCTACTAATAAAGATATATGCTTCCCATGATACAGAAACCAGACAAGATAACAACAAATTCTAGTCACTTACTGGAAAGACTTTTACTAAACTATCTCTAGTAGCAAATTGTTCCATTCCTAATAGTTAGATTCCACAAACATCTTACCTAGAAATATAAGAGAGAGAGAAAATGTCAGCAACATTTAAATGATAAAGATTTAAAATGTAAAATTGAAGTTAAAAATGTTAAATATTTTCTATGTGATTTTCTTCATAGACTTATGAAATTTTATTACTATTCATGTTCATATTATATTAAATGAGGCATTCATTTTGAATAAGTGTGAATTTTTATGCCGTTCCGGCACAGTTATCTACTCCGAGGCCTCCCGAGAGGCAGATATGTCGGAACTGGGTTCGAATCCCGGGGTCGGCTTGGATTTAACTTTCTTCTTCTGTGTTTCGTTTCTGCCAGCTGCCTTCTATGGTATTTCTATAGTATTTCTACGGTACTTCTACAGCATTTCTATAGTACTTCTATGGTATACCTTTGATATTTCAATGGTATTTCTGTAGTATTTCTATTGTATATCCTGGGCGACGATTTATTCGACCAAATAGCCAAGACGATTTATTCGATGCCAAGGCAAGCGCCAAGAGCCCCAGGCGTTGGATTAAAAAAAAGAAAGCAGATTTTCATTTTTCTTCAGTTTCTTTTTTCCTTTTGTTTGTAGAGTTTATGGTATCTTTATACTATTAACAAGCTATTATCTTTATACTATTAACTATTTTTTTCTTCAGGAAAAAGAAATTCAAAGTGAAATTAATTAAAATGCCTTACGTTTCGCTATTAAACCAACATGTTTATTCAGTTATTGGTTGTAACTTACTTGTTAAAGATTAAATATCTTCAAGTAATGTCGTAGAATGTAGCATAACATCGAAACCTAGAAGTTTTAAACTAAAGTTTTATTTTCATTCTTCATTACTACTTTTTATTCACAAAAATTTCGTAAAAAAACAAAAATAAAAGCTTTTGTAAAAGAAGAACATTAACGAAAATAGAATGACTGTTGAAAAGCGAAAGTTGTTTGTAAAAAATATAGAAAAGTCTGATGGGCAGTGATAAATAGCTAGATAGTGGATGACTGTCATTTTTCTAGAACTTAGCCTACCTTCTAGTCGAACATGATTCTGCAACTACTTGTATTTTTGCTATAAATTTAGAAAACAATAGGTGACCATTGCCGACGTGGTCTTGTAAGCAAAGGCGACGGTCTCGCATGAGGCAGATACCTCGGAATTTGGCTTCAAATCCCGGTGTGGGCATGGCTGTTTGAGAAAAATTTCTTTCCTGTGTTTGTGTGCTTCGTTTTCTTTCTCTTCCGGTCTGAATTCATTCCTTAATGATTTCCTGAGGATTGCAAAGGAAACCATCGCAGTCTCTTTCAATTGAAATTCTATGGATTCTTTTAGGGGTTCGCCATCTTGGGAAAACTTAAAGATCCATAGAACATGAACCTTCGGACACGAAGATCGCACTTCGGTGCGAACCGCACGCAACAACAACAACAAAGTGAGAAAAATAGAATATGACTGATCTCTAGAAGGTAAGATATAATTGACCTACCTACTTTCTCGTAGTCTCATAAAATATTCTTAGTTGTTTATGCAATTGTTCATTGATTTATTTAAAAATTGTATTGCTATTGGTCTGACAAGTACCAAAATCAGTAAGAATCTACATCAGTTTTTAAAATTCAGTTTCTAAGGTGTTGTGATCTCAATCTCTGTAAATTAAATGCAATTTAATTTGAATACTTAGCTAAAAGTGTTCTAAAAATGCCTACAAGGAATATCTATTTGTACAGATACTTGTATGTAATGTCTCAAGTAAAGAAGACAAAATAAACCATGCATGAATACTTTTTAGTTGCTTTATTATTGATGAAAAATTAAGCGAAATTAATTGATTATTCCATTCTGAATCAAATAAAATTCAGCCATTACATCAAAAGATTTAGGGACAGCTACAAAAATTGACCGGAATCCAAAAACGATGATGAGGTACTGAAAGAAATGGAATGTTCAAGATATTTAAAATGAAAAAAAAAACAAACAAACATAATATATATAATCATCAGCGCAGTGATGAAGTCGCATAGAACTACCATTAATATACAGTTAAACTTATAATATGCAAACTTAGACTCAATAGCAAAAGAAAATTGTTAAATAAATCAAGCCTTCTTTAATCCAACATATAAATAAACTCCAACTGCGGACTCTGTATAAACGAGCATAAGCTTTTATTTACTTTTATAGAATAGTTTGATTTAAAATATTAATTGGATTTTTGTTTATTTTGTAGTGTCACAAACTTCCTTTCATAGCTTCGAATTGATCTTATTCTGCTTTGCTTTACAATAGAAGCCAAGCTTTTTCAGTAGATCTGAAATAAACAGGAGTAAGGGATTCCAATTTCAGACACTTTTTTTGATTATCTAATTTAATACCATAGCCATGACAAAGCCATGTTAAAAATTTAGATTTTTTTTTTCTTTCATCAGTTACAGGAAAACTTTGATATGTTTTGGATTTTGAAGGCAAAAAAAAATATATTTCGAGGGATCCTATGTTAGAGGAGTCTCAATTTTAATGAAAGCTTTCAATCTTCCTTTGTTTCTTTGTATTGAGCGCTGTTCCTTCAGATTCAAGGAAGCCAAAGCAGAGTTTTGCAAAGCCTGAGTCATGACCCAAATCAAGTGGCAGTGGATGAAAGGAACACTTCGGCATTCAAATATCGACCAATAGGAGGAAGGAACATGTTTACGGATTCTGCTGGTGTTAAAGAATGGCCGAGGCAGCTGGTGAATAGAATCTCCAGTGACAGGATCCCCCTTGTCTACTTGAGAAGGAATTATGCTTTCGCTGAAATGAGTAGAAGATGACAACCGGGTTCATTAAATCGCCAGACTTAGCTAGATAAGCAGCGAAATTTACAAACTAATGAGAAATAATGGAAAACAAAAATGACTTATAAGTACTTAATAAATAAAAATAAAATAAAATAAATAAAACAGGTTTTTTTAAAAAATATTTTTAATTATTTTCTTTTCATTTAAATTCATGTAGGTTTTAATTGAAAAAAGAAAAAAAAATCAAGAAAACGATTTAATAGATCATACTTTTTTTTTTAATTAAAACAGTAATTGTAGAAATAAGAAAATAAAAAAAATGATATTAATTCTATTAAGTATCTATTCTGATGATGTAAATCATTCTGTAATACACTTCACTGATTCTTCTTTCAGGCTCTATCTCCAGGGGTCTGTACTGGCGATGAATGGGGGGCATAAAAGGATGGG